>JAUIMM010000417.1:0-500000 GCA_031769625.1 Taudactylus pleione
CCAGCAGCAGCACACAGGCACAGCACTACATTCCCCAATTATCTACCAACACCCCAGCAGCAGCACACAGGCACACACTACATTCCCAATTATCTACCAACACCCCAGCAGCAGCACACAGGCACACACTACATTCCCCAATTATCTACCAACACCCCAGCAGCAGCACACAGGCACACACTACATTCCCCAATTATCTACCAACACCCCAGCAGCAGCACACAGGCACACACTACATTCCCCAATTATCTACCAACACCCCAGCAGCAGCACACAGGCACACACTACACTCCCCAATTATCTACCAACACCCCAGCAGCAGCACACAGGCACACACTACATTCCCCAATTATCTACCAACACCCCAGCAGCAGCACACAGGCACACACTACATTCCCCAATTATCTACCAACACCCCAGCAGCAGCACACAGGCACACACTACATTCCCCAATTATCTACCAACACCCCAGCAGCAGCACACAGGCACACACTACATTCCCCAATTATCTACCAACACCCCAGCAGCAGCACACAGGCACACACTACATTCCCCAATTATCTACCAACACCCCAGCAGCAGCACACAGGCACACACTACATTCCCCAATTATCTACCAACACCCCAGCAGCAGCACACAGGCACACACTACACTCCCCAATTATCTACCAACACCCCAGCAGCAGCACAGAGGCACACACTACACTACCCAATTATCTACCAACACCCCAGCAGCAGCACACAGGCACACACTACATTCCCCAATTATCTACCAACACCCCAGCAGCAGCTCACAGGCACACACTACATTCCCCAATTATCTACCAACACCCCAGCAGCAGCACACAGGCACACACTACACTCCCCAATTATCTACCAACACCCCAGCAGCAGCACACAGGCACACACTACATTCCCCAATTATCTACCAACACCCCAGCAGCAGCACACAGGCACACACTACATTCCCCAATTATCTACCAACACCCCAGCAGCAGCACACAGGCACACACTACATTCCCCAATTATCTACCAACACCCCAGCAGCAGCACACAGGCACACACTACATTCCCCAATTATCTACCAACACCCCAGCAGCAGCACACAGGCACACACTACACTCCCCAATTATCTACCAACACCCCAGCAGCAGCACACAGGCACACACTACACTCCCCAATTATCTACCAACACCCCAGCAGCAGCACACAGGCACACACTACATTCCCCAATTATCTACCAACACCCCAGCAGCAGCACACAGGCACACACTACATTCCCCAATTATCTACCAACACCCCAGCAGCAGCACACAGGCACACACTACATTCCCCAATTATCTACCAACACCCCAGCAGCAGCACAGAGCACACACTACACTCCCCAATTATCTACCAACACCCCAGCAGCAGCACACAGGCACACACTACATTCCCCAATTATCTACCAGCACCCCAGCAGCAGCTCACAGGCACACACTACATTCCCCAATTATCTACCAACACCCCAGCAGCAGCACACAGGCACACACTACACTCCCCAATTATCTACCAATACCCCAGCAGCAGCACACAGGCACACACTACATTCCCCAATTATCTACCAACACCCCAGCAGCAGCACACAGGCACACACTACATTCCCCAATTATCTACCAACACCCCAGCAGCAGCACACAGGCACACACTACATTCCCCAATTATCTACCAACACCCCAGCAGCAGCACACAGGCACACACTACATTCCCCAATTATCTACCAACACCCCAGCAGCAGCACACAGGCACACACTACACTCCCCAATTATCTACCAACACCCCAGCAGCAGCTCAGAGGCACACACTACACTCCCCAATTATCTACCAACACCCCAGCAGCAGCACACAGGCACACACTACATTCCCCAATTATCTACCAACACCCCAGCAGCAGCTCACAGGCACACACTACATTCCCCAATTATCTACCAACACCCAGCAGCAGCACACAGGCACACACTACACTCCCCAATTATCTACCAACACCCCAGCAGCAGCACACAGGCACACACTACACTCCCCAATTATCTACCAACACCCCAGCAGCAGCACACAGGCACACACTACATTCCCCAATTATCTACCAACACCCCAGCAGCAGCACACAGGCACACACTACATTCCCCAATTATCTACCAACACCCCAGCAGCAGAACACAGGCACACACTACATTCCCCAATTATCTACCAACACCCCAGCAGCAGCACACAGGCACACACTACATTCCCCAATTATCTACCAACACCCCAGCAGCAGCACACAGGCACACACTACATTCCCCAATTATCTACCAACACCCCAGCAGCAGCACACAGGCACACACTACATTCCCCAATTATCTACCACACCCCAGCAGCAGCACACAGGCACACACTACATTCCCCAATTATCTACCAACACCCCAGCAGCAGCTCACAGGCACACACTACATTCCCCAATTATCTACCAACACCCCAGCAGCAGCACACAGGCACACACTACATTCCCCAATTATCTACCAACACCCCAGCAGCAGCACACAGGTACACACTACAGTCCCCAATTATCTACCAACACCCAGCAGCAGCACACAGGCACACACTACATTCCCCAATTATCTACCAACACCCCAGCAGCAGCACACAGGCACACACTACAGTCCCCAATTATCTACCAACACCCCAGCAGCAGCACACAGGCACACACTACATTCCCCAATTATCTCCCAACACCCCAGCAGCAGCAGCTCACAGGCACACACTACATTCCCCAATTATCTACCAACACCCCAGCAGCAGCACACAGGCACACACTACATTCCCCAATTATCTACCAACACCCCAGCAGCAGCACACAGGTACACACTACAGTCCCCAATTATCTACCAACACCCCAGCAGCAGCACACAGGCACACACTACATTCCCCAATTATCTACCAACACCCCAGCAGCAGCACACAGGCACACACTACAGTCCCCAATTATCTACCAACACCCCAGCAGCAGCACACAGGCACACACTACATTCCCCAATTATCTACCAACACCCCAGCAGCAGCACACAGGCCCACATTACATTCCCCAATTATCTCCCAACACCCAGCAGCAGCAGCTCACAGGCACACACTACATTCCCTAATTATCTACCAACACCCCAGCAGCAGCACACAGGCACACACTACATTCCCCAATTATCTACCAACACCCCAGCAGCAGCACACAGGTACACACTACAGTCCCCAATTATCTACCAACACCCCAGCAGCAGCACACAGGCACACACTACATTCCCCAATTATCTACCAACACCCCAGCAGCAGCACACAGGCACACACTACAGTCCCCAATTATCTACCAACACCCCAGCAGCAGCACACAGGCACACACTACATTCCCCAATTATCTACCAACACCCCAGCAGCACACAGGCACACACTACAGTCCCCAATTATCTACCAACACCCCAGCAGCAGCACACAGGCACACACTACATTCCCCAATTATCTACCAACACCCCAGCAGTAGCAGCACACAGGCATACACTTCCCCAATTATCTACCAACACCCCAGCAGCAGCACACAGGCACGCACTACACTCCCCAATTATCTACCAACACCCCAGCAGCAGAACCACACAGGCACACACTACATTCCCCAATTATCTACCAACACCCCAGCAGCAGCAGCTCACAGGCACACACTACATTCCCCAATTATCTACCAACACCCCAGCAGCAGCACACAGGCACACACTACATTCCCCAATTATCTACCAACACCCCAGCAGCAGCACACAGGTACACACTACAGTCCCCAATTATCTACCAACACCCCAGCAGCAGCACACTGGCACACACTACATTCCCCAATTATCTACCAACACCCCAGCAGCAGCACACAGGCACACACTACAGTCCCCAATTATCTACCAACACCCCAGCAGCAGCACACAGGCACACACTACATTCCCCAATTATCTACCAACACCCCAGCAGCAGCACACAGGCACACACTACATTCCCCAATTATCTACCAACACCCCAGCAGCAGCACACAGGCACACACTACATTCCCCAATTATCTACCAACACCCCAGCAGCAGCACACAGGCACACACTACATTCCCCAATTATCTACCAACACCCAGCAGCAGCACACAGGCACACACTACAGTCCCCAATTATCTACCAACACCCCAGCAGCAGCACACAGGCACACACTACATTCCCCAATTATCTACCAACACCCCAGCAGCAGCACACAGGCACACACTACAGTCCCCAATTATCTACCAACACCCCAGCAGCAGCACACAGGCACACACTACATTCCCCAATTATCTCCCAACACCCCAGCAGCAGCAGCTCACAGGCACACACTACATTCCCCAATTATCTACCAACACCCCAGCAGCAGCACACAGGCACACACTACATTCCCCAATTATCTACCAACACCCCAGCCGCAGCACACAGGTACACACTACAGTCCCCAATTATCTACCAACACCCCAGCAGCAGCACACAGGCACACACTACATTCCCCAATTATCTACCAACACCCCAGCAGCAGCACACAGGCACACACTACAGTCCCCAATTATCTACCAACACCCCAGCAGCAGCACACAGGCACACACTACATTCCCCAATTATCTACCAACACCCCAGCAGCAGCACACAGGCCCACATTACATTCCCCAATTATCTCCCAACACCCCAGCAGCAGCAGCTCACAGGCACACACTACATTCCCCAATTATCTACCAACACCCCAGCAGCAGCACACAGGCACACACTACATTCCCCAATTATCTACCAACACCCCAGCAGCAGCACACAGGTACACACTACATTCCCCAATTATCTACCAACACCCCAGCAGCAGCACACAGGTACACACTACAGTCCCCAATTATCTACCAACACCCCAGCAGCAGCACACAGGCACACACTACATTCCCCAATTATCTACCAACACCCCAGCAGCAGCACACATGCACACACTACATTCCCCAATTATCTACCAACACCCCAGCAGCAGCACACAGGCCCACATTACATTCCCCAATTATCTCCCAACACCCCAGCAGCAGCAGCTCACAGGCACACACTACATTCCCCAATTATCTACCAACACCCCAGCAGCAGCACACAGGCACACACTACATTCCCCAATTATCTACCAACACCCCAGCAGCAGCACACAGGTACACACTACAGTCCCCAATTATCTACCAACACCCCAGCAGCAGCACACAGGCACACACTACATTCCCCAATTATCTACCAACACCCCAGCAGCAGCACACAGGCACACACTACATTCCCCAATTATCTACCAACACCCCAGCAGCAGCACACAGGCACACACTACATTCCCCAATTATCTACCAACACCCCAGCAGCAGCACACAGGCCCACATTACATTCCCCAATTATCTACCAACACCCCAGCAGCAGCACACAGGCCCACATTACATTCCCCAATTATCTCTCAACACCCCAGCAGCAGCACACAGGCACACACTACATTCCCCAATTATCTCCCAACACCCCAGCAGCAGCACACAGGCACACACTACATTCCCCAATTATCTACCAACACCCCAGCAGCAGCACACAGGCACACACTACATTCCCCAATTATCTACCAACACCCCAGCAGCAGCACACAGGCACACACTACATTCCCCAATTATCTACCAACACCCCAGCAGCAGCACACAGGTACACACTACAGTCCCCAATTATCTACCAACACCCCAGCAGCAGCACACAGGCACACACTACATTCCCCAATTATCTACCAACACCCCAGCAGCAGCACACAGGCACACACTAGATTCCCCAATTATCTACCAACACCCCAGCAGCAGCACACAGGCACACACTACATTCCCCAATTATCTACCAACACCCCAGCAGCAGCACACAGGCCCACATTACATTCCCCAATTATCTACCAACACCCCAGCAGCAGCACACAGGCCCACATTACATTCCCCAATTATCTCCCAACACCCCAGCAGCAGCACACAGGCACACACTAATTCCCCAATTATCTACCAACACCCCAGCAGCAGCTCACAGGCACACACTACATTCCCCAATTATCTACCAACACCCCAGCAGCAGCTCACAGGCACACACTACATTCCCCAATTATCTACCAACACCCCAGCAGCAGCACACAGGCACACACTACATTCCCCAATTATCTACCAACACCCCAGCAGCAGCACACAGGCACACACTACATTCCCCAATTATCTACCAACACCCCAGCAGCAGCACACAGGCACACACTACATTCCCCAATTATCTACCAACACCCCAGCAGCAGCACACAGGCACACACTACATTCCCCAATTATCTACCAACACCCCAGCAGCAGCACACAGGCACACACTACACTCCCCAATTATCTACCAACACCCCAGCAGCAGCACACAGGCACACACTACATTCCCCAATTATCTACCAACACCCCTGCAGCAGCACACAGGCACACACTACATTCCCCAATTATCTACCAACACCCCGGCAGCAGCACACAGGCACACACTACATTCCCCAATTATCTACCAACACCCCAGCAGCAGCACACAGGCACACACTACATTCCCCAATTATCTACCAACACCCCAGCAGCAGCACACAGGCACACACTACATTCCCCAATTATCTACCAACACCCCAGCAGCAGCACACCAGCCCACATTACATTCCCCAATTATCTACCAACACCCCAGCAGCAGCACACAGGCCCACATTACATTCCCCAATTATCTCCCAACACCCCAGCAGCAGCACACAGGCACACACTACATTCCCCAATTATCTACCAACACCCCAGCAGCAGCACACAGGCACACACTACATTCCCCAATTATCTACCAACACCCCAGCAGCAGCACACAGGCACACACTACATTCCCCAATTATCTACCAACACCCCAGCAGCAGCACACAGGCACACACTACATTCCCCAATTATCTACCAACACCCCAGCAGCAGCACACAGGCACACACTACATTCCCCAATTATCTACCAACACCCCAGCAGCAGCACACAGGCACACACTACATTCCCCAATTATCTACCAACACCCCAGCAAGCAAACACAACCTGTTCCTGATCAGTCTTACTTTCCTGCTATTTGCTGCTCCCATAGTAACAGCAGAGGCAGCAGGTCCTTTATGTGTGTGGGTGGGGGGGGGGAACCAACAAAAGACGGACCATGCAGTCCTGTCTCTGCCCTGCCCCTTTTATGTATATTAATGCAGTTTCCTTGCTGGAGATCCCTCCCTAGAGACCAGACTCCAGGGTAGGGGTCCTGGAAGATGGAGGGCCGCAGCACATGCATCCTGGGCTCCCTGCTTTGGGGAGCAGAAAGCAAAACCTGGAGCAATAGAGGTGGTCGGCATGCCTTCCATTGTCTCCTGTAATTCCGCTCCTGGATATATGCAAAAACCATTATGTGCCTTAGTGCCTACATCACACAAATATACAGTATAATACCAACACATTACTCAAACTTTCACCCAAAGGGTTTGTATGAACGGAGCAGTGTCCACAATTGTGTAATTTAAACATTTCTTCCCTTTCCCATCAGGCAGCAGCACAATGCCTGCTCAAGCTAAATTAGAACAGCTTGCTATAAGTACTGAGCATTAGAGGCGGGTTCTCATAGCCAGGGCCGTCTTTAGATTGGAGGAGGCCGGTGTGTATATCCCGACACGGGCCCCCTCCTTTCACTCCGGTGACCGGCAGCCGACTGACGGACACTAGAGTGTGCCCAGGGTCTAATGTGCATGCGCAGATCGGCGATCTCACAGTGGATGCGCGAAACACTGGAAAAATGGCCACGGCATTTGAACAGCGCTGGGAGACCCGACGCAGGACTTTGGAGAAGTAATACAAAGTATGAGTGCAGAGTGTGAGGTGGGACCCCCCTGGACCCGGGGGCCCCTGTGTGCTGCACACCTTGCACCCTTTATAGACATGCCCCTGCTCATAGCCTCCTTGCAGACTAGTGCACTAAGGGCCTGATTCAGACCCGCTCGCAAGCGATATGCACTCGCAAGTGGGTCGATGGCCGGGCGTCTGTCGATGTTGATCGACAGCTTGCCCCGTTTTGTAGCCGGGGAGGGGGGGAGTGGCTGGCCAAACGGAGACGTTCCCGTAGGAACGCCTGCCGTTTGGGGGCGGCCCTACTGACATCACCAGTGATGTCAGTAGTCAGCTTCCGACTATATTAGAGCCGGAAGCTCACTGGGGCTTGCGGCAGACGAGACCCTACCACAAGGGTCTCGGCGCAAGCGAGCGGCCAGGAGGCCGGTCACAAAACAAACAAAAAACGCCCTTCAGACCTGCGAGCTGCTTCCGGCAGCGAGCGTGTCTGAATCAGGGCCCAAGTACTGAGCTTTAGGCGCGTTTAGCCTCCATGCAGACTAGTGCAATAAGCAGGGGCGTCTTAAGAGAGGAGGGGGCCGTGTGCACTCCTCGTGCGGGGCCCCCTCCTCTATCCCCAGTGGCCGGCAGCCGACTGACGCATCTGGCCAGCCACCAGAGCCTTAGTAGACTCGGGGCACTAGAGTGTGCCCAGAGTCTACTGCGCATGCACAGAACGCCGGAAAAATGTCTGACACCTTCTGCGATCCCAGCGCTGTGACCGAGGTTGCAGCCTGGGATCACCATTGCAATAATTGGTTGCGATGTTCGACGGCGCTGGGCAGGTGAGTAAGCCTCAGTTTATGCAGCCTGGCCAGCTTGCGAAGCCAGGAATCTGTATCCATGGAGGCAGGTCCTGGCCTTGCCACTTCTGGAAAACGGGGGCGACACGCCACCATTTCCGGGAAGTGAAGGCCGTCCCCGTCCCCACGCTGCCCCATTAATGCCTGTGCCTGTCAATCAGGCAGAGGCATACGGGGGCCTGCGGGCGATCTTGCCAGTCCTGTTCTGCATATGCGCAGAATGGGTCCTGTGTACGTGCAGATTTACCATAATCTGCGATCAGCATTGCAACTGAATAAGGCCCTAAGTACGGAGCATTCTTATAGATATAACTGTTACACAGGGCAGCTGTAATGTGGAACACTGAGGACAGGCATCATTAAACAGGAGCCGTCTCGCTGCCACAACGCCCACGGACAGACAGGATTCATTACAATTACATCAATGTTATTTCTCACACTTCACCATTAGCTGTAAAATGATGAAATCTGTCAGCAGAAAACTTTGGAAAAGTTCAATCATCTGTTTCTAGGAGCTGGTAACCGACATCTGTCTCCTGGATCCGGTCCAGAGCTCTGCGCTGCATCTATTCAGGGTTACTTATATATCGCCATCGTGTTCCTCTGCAATTTACATATAAACACTGTACCATCGTCAGGGGAATAAGAAAACGGTGGACAGATGACAAGCTGCTGCGCGGGGGAGGATTGTATAACAAGCCGCTGTGCAGGGGGTGGGGGGGTGGAGTGTGAGACAAGCCGCTGTGCAGGGGAGGGGGGGGGTGTGACAAGCCGCTGTGCAGGGGAGGGGGAGTGTGTGACAAGCTGCTGTGCAGGGGGTGGGGGGGTGGAGTGTGAGACAAGCCGCTGTGCAGGGGAGGGGGAGTGTGTGACAAGCCGCTGTGCAGGGGAGGGGGAGTGTGTGACAAGCCGCTGTGCAGGGGAGGGGGAGTGTGTGACAAGCCGCTGTGCAGGGGAGGGGGAGTGTGTGACAAGCCGCTGTGCAGGGGAGGGGGAGTGTGTGACATGCCGCTGTGCAGGGGGTGGGGGGGTGTGTGTGTGTGTGTGGGGACATGTGACAATATGTTGTGCACCGGGGGCTGTGTGACAAGCTGCTGTGCAGGTGTGTGTGTAGGGGACATGTGACAATATGTTGTGCACCGGGGGCTGTGTGACAAGCTGCTGTGTAGGAGGGTACATGTGTGACAAAAGCTGCATAGGGGAGGTCTGGTGGCTTTTATGATTTTTAAAAAATATATTTGAATGTATTTATTTAGTATTTAGTTGGAATCGGTATGGTTGGAATCCCGACGCCAGCATCTCGGCAGCAGTTGAAATCCCGATCGTCCTCAGGTAAGTATTAGCTAACCTAATTCTACCCCCTAAGCCTCCCTTAGGGGTGCCTAACCCTAACCTTCCCCCCCCCCCAGTACCTAACCCTAATCCCCCCTCTAAGTGCCTAAACCTGAACCCCCCTTCCCGCCTGCCTGGACCTGTCCCCCGGGGGGGCCTAACCCTAACCCTCCCTCCCACTAGCCTAACCCTAATCCCCCCTCTAAGTGCCTAAACCTAAGTCTCCCCCCGGGGGTGCCTAACCCCAACCCCCCCTTCCTCTAGCCTAAACCTAACCTCCCAGAGGGGTACCTAACCCTAAGTCCCCCCCAGGAACCCTAAACCTAACCATCATCCCCGCAACCAAGAAACCCCCCTCCCCCCGCGCGCGGCTATCCGCGCTCCGTGCCCGGCGTCCCTTCGATCGGGATGCCGTGCGTCGGGCTCCCAGCGTATGTCTAATGACAGGCGTTGGCATATCGCCGCTTGTCTTTAGACCCTTGCCGGGATATGACAGTCGGGAAGCCGGCTGTCAGGATTAAGTCCGCCGGCTTCCCGACTGTATACCATTTAGTTTCTCTTTTTTTTAACAATAGAAGTATTGTTAAAATGTTTTAATTGCATGTTGCATTACAAAACAAAACAAAAAACATTAGTAAACCAAACCGCACGCTAAATGCTTGTTACTGACTGAGCAACTAATAACAATTCAGGGCAATTTCAGTCATAGTCATTCTGCCCACTATGGAGGTTTTTATTTTTCCAATTGCATTATACATGAATAGCAATATCCCAGTGGACGAAAAGATGATAAAGATATATTATATTACTGTAGTAATAGTTTTGTTGTGTTATTTAATTAAAGCTACTAGTAAGAGTATTTATATGGGTTTATTTTTTGTTTCACTTGTAGTCTTCATTCTGGCACCTTGCATCTGTCACAACCCGTGCAGTTCCTCTTTCCTGTGTTGCTCTCTGCTCTGGTGCTTCTAGCACACTCAGCTGATGCAGCAAACTGCTGAGATTTGTGTGCTAGAAGCACCAGAACAGAGAGCGACACCCCAGGCAGGAAAGAGGAACTGCACGGGTTTTATCATGTGCAGGTTGCTAGAATGAACACTAACTTGTGTGGCTAATTGTACAAGAAGTATAGTTTTTGTGGAACTACATGTGCCAGCATACACTGACAGGATGTCTTTAAGGGCATAATGTTGTTTGTTGAGCTGGCACAGCTGGAGAAAGTGGTTATAAGTCACTGAGTGCCACAGTGCACCAACGAGTTTCATTTCCCACACAACTTTCCCAAACACCAAGCCCTGCACTATGCACACGAGGCCCACAGAGCAGACACTTCCATTAATTAAACAATACTTTGGCCACAAAAAAATGGAACTTGGGATGCTCCACTTATTATGCGGAACATAATATGGCCCATAGGGGCCAGATTAAGGTTTGTGGGGGTCCCAACCAATAAAATAGTCAATAAGATATTCTGGAGATATTATTAAAAAGAAGAATGTGTAAATACTTCTAGTACCACAAATGTGTTAAACACATGGTAGTGGCCCCAATTTACATATGCCACAGTGCCCCCACTCTGGTGATGTAGCTATATGTAGCCCCCCTCCCCCCGGTCTGTGGGGAGCCCAGGGTGTCCGCCACGGCTGCCCTATTGTTAACCCGGCTCTGATGGCCCATAATAATTTATTTGTAAAACAACAGAACTTTTACCACCAAATGTTAAGATAAGCAAAGGAGGGAAGAGACTACCAATGACTATAAGTGCGGCAGCCCGCAAAACTATTTTACAAGAATGGATATCAACACTTACCCCATCCTTATCACTATTCAGATCTAAAATGTTTCATCTATTTCGAATGGAATGGGTGGAGGTTATTTTGGAGAAAGAATACAAAACGGAGAGATTCTTCAACATGTGGGAAAGTTACATATCTACGCTGTCCATAGATATGAGACGTCAAATACATCAAAGTCTCCATAATACTTCATGGTACTTATTAAGAATGGTTGCTAATGATCCACCCATCATCTTGGATGGAGATTCTAATTAGGCGGGCCGACGGGGGGAGGAGGAGAGACTTCATTTTTTTTCTTTTCTCTTATTAATTTTAATTTCATCTAATTTGTTATATATTGTTTATACAAATGAAAATATATCTGCTGATTATATTTGTAAAAGATATTACATTGCTACAATGAAACTTATAATGACAACTCAATATATAGTGATGTATATTTGTACCATTTTATTATATTGCCTTTTGGTCTTTGTATTGTATTTTCTTTTTATGGAAAATGTGTTATACATGACGCTTCAATTAAAAAAAACAAACAAACAGAACTTTCCGCGTGTTGCATTAATGCTAACAGCATCCTGTCTGATCCGGTGCGATTAACAAACTAATTTATCTGTAGCAGGTAGAGAACCAAACCAGATGGATCCAGTCTACCAGATAGCATAAATGGTCCTTTTCTTCTCGGTGACTGAGGGAAGCTCACACGTGTGTATACGATGACCAGATTATTTGTCTTCATTGTTCAGAGGACTATTAAGCAGCCAATATGGTGGAAAGGTACCCAACTGTATGACAGACTACCACTGTGACCTGGTCTGCTCAGTCTGTGGTCTAAAGTCCACACAAGTAACGTCCCAAGGCTTGTAATTTGTGTCATATATGAAACACATTATTATGGGAGCCACCTACACTGAGGGCAGGGCCGGCTCCAGGGGTCGGAGCACCCTGTGCCGGTCCCCTCCAGCACGCCCTATCTTCGCTCGCGGCCGAGAACGGGGGCGTGGCCTAATTACAATAGGCCATGCCCCCCATGCGTGACATTATTAGGAGACGTGTCCGCCTCCAAATAACGTCAGGCTGGGGGGAGCCTCACTAGCTGGGCTTCCCCCAGGCCTCTCCCGTCACTGATGCGCGCAGCATCCATTCAGAGTCTCCAAGGTCCGGCACCGCCGCACAGCTGCGGCAGTAGGGGTGCCCAACCTCCCGATTTAACCACCCGCGGGTGACTTCGGCCCACCGGTGGAACAGCGGGATAGTAATGTCCCGCTGAAATCGGGATGTTGGGGAGGGGGTGCGCCCTCTATGGGTGGCGCCCCTGTGCGACTGCTCAGGTCGAACACCCCTAGAGCCGGCGCAGACTGAGGGCCTATGACAATGACACACTGATGGTCTCAGCTATATAAATGATTGAGCAGCACTGGAGTAGAAGATGGGTCAGTTCATGACGAGTTATTATCCACGTACAAGGACACGCAGCACTGCTTAGTAAAGGCAGCCCTCCTGCTCTATGATACACAATAACTATTCAGCACCAATATGCGGAATAACTGCCTGGACTACAGCCAGCTCACCCGGCACTTATAGCATGAATTCCTTCATAGGAAAACATTCTGCACGAGTTACCTAGAAGTGACATCTGATATTATTACTAGAGAATCAGCCCATAAGAAGAATGATAAAGAACAGGAATGAGACAATGGGAATGACAATGAGCAACACCAGGAGGTGATTCAGACAAAGCTGTATCAAGAGAGGCTAGAACAATGTACTGTATCTATCTGAGCCAAAAGCACTCCCACTGATATCACTAGTGATGTCAGTGGGGTCGGCCCCAGACGGTAGGCGTTCCCATGGGAACGCCTCCATCTGGGCAGCCACGACCCCGGCACGCCCACCAAAGGGGGCGTGCTGTCAATCACCCCTTTGGTGCGAGACCCATAACGACGACTTGGCCGTCGTTATTCGGGTCTCGCGCATGCGCACGACGGAGCCGCCTCCGTCGTGTGCATGCGCACTTGGGCAACATCGACCCGCTTGCGAGCGCTCAGGGCTCGCGAGCGGGTCTGTATTAGGCCCTGAGTGCCCTAATCTCTGCTTCCAGAACTGGATTACCGGGATTCACATCATACAGACTCCTACACCGAGTGCCCTAATCTCTGCTTCCAGAACTGGATTACAGGTATTCACATCATACAGACTCCTACACTGAGTGCCCTAATCTCTGCTTCCAGAACTGGATTACAGGTATTCACATCATACAGACTCCTACACTGAGTGCCCTAATCTCTGCTTCCAGAACTGGATTACCGGGATTCACATCATACAGACTCCTACACTGAGTGCCCTAATCTCTGCTTCCAGAACTGGATTACCGGGATTCACATCATACAGACTCCTACACTGAGTGCCCTAATCTCTGCTTCCAGAACTGGATTACAGGTATTCACATCATACAGACTCCTACACTGAGTGCCCTAATCTCTGCTTCCAGAACTGGATTACAGGCATTCACATCATATAGACTCCTACACTGAGTGCCCTAATCGCTGCTTCCAGAACTAGATTGCCGGTATTCACATCATACAGACTCCTACACTGAGTGCCCTAATCTCTGCTTCCAGAACTGGATTACCGGGATTCACATCATACAGACTCCTACACTGAGTGCCCTAATCTCTGCTTTCAGAACTGGATTACAGGTATTCACATCATACAGACTCCTACACTGAGTGCCCTAATCTCTGCTTCCAGAACTGGATTACAGGCATTCACATCATATAGACTCCTACACTGAGTGCCCTAATCGCTGCTTCCAGAACTAGATTGCCGGTATTCACATCATACAGACTCCTACACTGAGTGCCCTAATCTCTGCTTCCAGAACTGGATTACAGGTATTCACATCATACAGACTCCTACACTGAGTGCCCTAATCTCTGCTTCCAGAACTGGATTACAGGTATTCACATCATACAGACTCCTACACTGAGTGCCCTAATCTCTGCTTCCAGAACTGGATTACCGGGATTCACATTATACATACTCCTACAATGAGTGCCCTAATACCTTTCCGGGAGTCACATCATACAGACTCCTACACTGAGTGCCCCAATCTCTGCTTCCAGAACTGGATTACCGGTATTCACATCATACAGACTCCTACACTGAGTGCCCCAATCTCTGCTTCCAGAACTGGATTACCGGGATTCACATCATACAGACTCCTACACTGAGTGCCCTAATCTCTGCTTCCAGAACTGGATTACAGGTATTCACATCATGCAGACTCCTACACTGAGTGCCCTAATCTCTGCTTCCAGAACTGGATTACCGGGATTCACATCATACAGACTCCTACACTGAGTGGCCTAATCTCTGCTTCCAGAACTGGATTACCGGGATTCACATCATACAGACTCCTACACTGAGTGCCCTAATCTCTGCTTCCAGAACTGGATTACAGGTATTCACATCATACAGACTCCTACACTGAGTGCCCTAATCTCTGCTTCCAGAACTGGATTACAGGCATTCACATCATATAGACTCCTACACTGAGTGCCCTAATCGCTGCTTCCAGAACTAGATTGCCGGTATTCACATCATACAGACTCCTACACTGAGTGCCCTAATCTCTGCTTCCAGAACTGGATTACCGGGATTCACATCATACAGACTCCTACACTGAGTGGCCTAATCTCTGCTTCCAGAACTTTATTACCGGGATTCACATCATACAGACTCCCACACTGAGTGCTCTAATCTCTGCTTCCAGAACTGGATTACAGGTATTCACATCATACAGACTCCTACACTGAGTGCCCTAATCTCTGCTTCCAGAACTGGATTACAGGTATTCACATCATACAGACTCCTACACTGTGCCCTAATCTCTGCTTCCAGAACTGGATTACCGGGATTCACATTATACATACTCCTACAATGAGTGCCCTAATACCTTTCCGGGAGTCACATCATACAGACTCCTACACTGAGTGCCCCAATCTCTGCTTCCAGAACTGGATTACAGGTATTCACATCATACAGACTCCTACACTGAGTGCCCCAATCTCTGCTTCCAGAACTGGATTACCGGGATTCACATCATACAGACTCCTACACTGAGTGCCCTAATCTCTGCTTCCAGAACTGGATTTTTGGGATTCACATCATGCAGACTCCTACACTGAGTGCCCTAATCTCTGCTTCCAGAACTGGATTACCGGGATTCACATCATACAGACTCCTACACTGAGTGCCCTAATCTCTGCTTCCAGAACTGTTTTACCGGGATTCACATCATACAGACTCCTACACTGAGTGCCCTAATCTCTGCTTCCAGAACTGGATTACCGGGATTCACATCATACAGACTCCTACACTGAGTGCCCTAATCTCTGCTTCCAGAACTGGATTACAGGTATTCACATCATACAGACTCCTACACTGAGTGCCCTAATCTCTGCTTCCAGAACTGGATTACCGGGATTCACATCATACAGACTCCTACACTGAGTGCCCTAATCTCTGCTTCCAGAACTGGATTACCGGGATTCACATCATGCAGACTCCTACACTGAGCGCCCTAATCTCTGCTTCCAGAACTGGATTACCGGGATTCACATCATGCAGACTCCTACACTGAGTGCCCTAATCTCTGCTTCCAGAACTGGATTACCGGGATTCACATCATACAGACTCCTACAATGAGTGCCCTAATCTCTGCTTCCAGAACTGGATTACCGGGATTCACATCATACAGACTCCTACACTGAGTGCCCTAATACCTTTCCAGGAGTCACATCATACAGACTCCTACACTGAGTGCCCTAATCCATTCTTGCAGAACTGGATTACCGAGGGTTGTTAGATCAGAATACAGTGCACCGGCAGCCGGTTTATAAAAATATCACAGATATAACACTCTGGCCACGGCTGCAGGGGGGCGGGTTGGCGGGCCCCTACAAGCTTCGGACCCTTGTGCAACTGCCCAACAAGCCCAATGGAAGAGATGGCCCTGCTGACCCTAACCCTCCCTCCCCGATGCCTAAACCTAACCTCACCCTTCTTGCACCCTAAACATAACCCTCCCCCTAGTGCCTAACCCTAACCTTTAACCCTACATTAGGGCAGTGCGGTTGCACAGGGGCGCCACCTATAGAGGGCGCATCCCTCCCCCTTACCCAGCTACTTACCGGGATTCTGACAAGTGTCGGGATTCTGACGTTGGCATTATGATCGCCGGCATCCCCTTTGTCCAGATACTGATCCGTATCCCGTTCCTAGTGCATGCCACAATACCGCAGCAGACAATAGAAGTGATTGGCCTTCCCTGGATGCGAAGGACACATGCAGCATTATGCAGCCAAACGCTGAAACATATGATTACTTATGGAACAGTTCTAGAAGTTTGCTAATCTGTGAACACATTATTTACATGGAATCTCTATTTCTTATTCATCAACAGAGCTTTTCTTTGTTCCTTAACGAACATCCCATCAGATGATTTCTCTTCCAGAATAAAAGAAATAAAATAAAATGTGGTTTGGAAAAATGACCACTTCCCAACCAGAATGAATCATACGTGATCGGGCTACATCCTGGGATTCAGTAACCGCACTGATGCTATCTCCGCAGCACCAGAGGCTGCCTGACGTGTGCTCTGTACAGGAAGGGGCCTGTAACCACTGGGGCAGGATAAATTCATTGTGTGTGTTCACGCCGCTGCAGAAATTAATCAGGGATGGACAGTGAGGTCTTATTACCCGGAGGTAGACTCGCCTATTGCTGGATCTTATTAGGGCAGTGCACCAACACTATTATAGTGTACGACCTAGTATTAGAAGATGCAGTCACAATCGGGCATACAATGTCTAGTTCTCAACAGATATAGGGGTCTATGGCCCTGATTCAGACCCGCTCGCTGCCGGAGGTCTGAAGGTTTTTTTTTGGGGGGGGGTTTGTGACCGGCCTCCTGGCCGCTCGCTAAGCTGTGGGTGACCACCCACAGCTTTAGCGAGCGGCCAGGTGATGGTCGCGACCATCTGAGCTTGCGACGAGACCCTTGTGGTAGGGTCTCGTCTGCCGCAAGCCCCAGTGAGCTTCCGGAAGCTCACTACTGACATCACTCGTGATGTCAGTAGGGCCGCCCCCAAACGGCAGGCATTCCTTCGGGAACGCCTCCGTTTGGCCAGCCACCCCCCCTCCCCGCCTACAAAACGGGGCGAGCTGTCAATCAACATCGACAGCTGCCCCGTTTGCAGGGCCGGATTAACAATGGGGCGGGTGGAGCTACAGCTCCAGGCCTCCCATTGAAAATAGGCCCTCACAGACAGCAGTGCATACAGGAAAAAAAAAAGTTTTGTTTTTTTTTCCTGTCAGTCAGCTCTCTCACCCAATGGCTGCCAAAATCAGCTTAGTGAATTCTGACCTCCCCACCTGTTCCCCTCCACTTGAAGCGGATCGATAGGCCAGGCCAAAGGCCCACTCACCCTCGGACCGATGAAGCCCCGCCCACCTCCGATGCCCCGCCCACCACAGACCCGTCGAAGCTCCGCCCCATTATACCGAGGCTCCGCCCCTGAACCGTTGTACTCCACTTGAAGTGGATCGATAGGCCAGGCCAAAGCCCCGCTCACCCTCGGACCGCTGAAGCCAAGCCCACCTCTGATGTCCCGCCCACCACAGACCCGCTGAAGCTCCGCCCCATTATACCGAGGCTACGCCCCTGAACCGTTCTACTCTAAAGGCAGCTCAGCCCAGCATGTCAGGATTTTTACTCAGGTCAGTGTAATGTCTGGCCCCTGTCTATATATGCATGTAAATATATATCTACTACCTATCTATCAATCAAATTAGGTGGGTATAACAGCTTATGTGTATATATATATATATATAATATATATATATATATATATATATATACACACATAAGCTGTTATACCCACCTAATCTGTTTATAAATGTGTGTATATATGCACGTACATTTGTGTATATGTATGTATATATATACACACACACACGTGTGTGTGTGTTTGTATATGTACTGTATGTATACACACACGCGTATATGTATGTACGTACTTGTGTATATATACAGTATATAAATATATATATATATGTGTGTGTGTGTGTATATGTATATACACACACACACTTGTGTTTATATACATACATAAACACACATATATATATATACAAATGTACGTGCATTTATATATATATATATATATATATACACACACACGTGTGTATATATATATATATATACACGTACGTGTGTGTGTGTATATATATATATATATATATATATATATATGTGTGTGTGTATATGTATATATACATACACACACACGGTGGTAAATAGGGATGTACAGGAGCTTCAGGCACATTTAAGGGGACTGTGGCAGGTGTGGAATGATATGTAAACATTAATCATGTTGATAGGAGAATGTCAACATGGTCATAATGTTGAAGTTGTCCGTGTCGACATTCATGTAGACAGTGATGGAATGTCGACATATCATCCCTGTTGGCCCAGCGCTCACTGACCTGCTCCTGATGGCTGCAGTGACTCCAGCACGGCTTCCGGGTCCCAGCGGTCATGACCTCTGCGGCTCCAGTCTTCCAGTGAGTATCCCCCCCTAACCCTAATGCCTACCCCTAACTTATAGTACCTTTCCCTAACCTCCTCCCGCGCAGTTTAACTGTAACCTCCCCCTAGTGCCTAACCCTATCCTCCCCCCCCCGTAGCCTAACCCTAACCTTTCCCTAGTGCCTAACCCTATCCTCCTCCCCCCGTAGCCTAACCCTAACCCTCCCCCTAGTGCCTAACCCTAACCTTCCCCTAGTGCCTAACCCCCCCATGTAGCCTAACCCTAACCTTCCCCTAGTGCCTAACCCCCCCATGTAGCCTAACCCTAACCTTCCCCTAGTGCCCAACCCTATCCTCCTCCCCCTTTAGCATAACCGTAACCTTCCCCTAGTGCCTAACCCTATCCTCCTCCCCCCGTAGACTAACCCTAACCTTCCCCTAGTGCCTAAACCTATCCTCTTCCCCCCGTAGCCTAACCCTAACCTTCCCCTAGTGCCTAACCCCCCCATGTAGCCTAACCCTAACCCTCCCCCTAGTGCCTAACCCCCCCATGTAGCCTAACCCTCCCCCTAGTGCCTAACCCCCCCCATGTAGCCTAACCCTAACCTTCCCCTAGTGCCCAACCCTATCCTCCTCCCCCTTTAGCATAACCGTAACCTTCCCCTAGTGCCTAACCCTATCCTCCTCCCCCCGTAGCCTAACCCTAACCTTCCCCTAGTGCCTAACCCTATCCTCCTCCCCCCGTAGCCTAACCCTAACCTTCCCCTAGTGCCTAACCCCCCCATGTAGCCTAACCCTAACCCTCCCCCTAGTGCCTAACCCCCCCATGTAGCTTAACCCTAACCCTCCCCCTAGTGCCTAACCCCCCCATGTAGCCTAACCCTAACCTTCCCCGAGTGCCTAACCCCCCCATGTAGCCTAACCCTATCCTTCCCCTAGTGCCCAACCCTATCCTCCTCCCCCTTTAGCATAACCGTAACCTTCCCCTAGTGCCCAACCCCCCATGTAGCCTAACCCTAATGTCAACATTTTCATGACTGTCAACATATCACACCACACCTGCTTCGGTCCCCTTAAGTGTGCCTCAAGCCCCTGTACCATCACAATTTACATGTATATGTGGGTGTGTATGTGGGTGTGTAATGTATGTACACACCCACATACACATATATATAGCAGTCAAATGGGCGGCACTCTGGACGGCCTGTATAAAACACACTAATACTCAGTTTAAGTTATCAACGCTTCAGAACTTGTATTCATTCTTTTGTCAGGATTACTGAAGGGACGAATACAAGTTCTGAAATGTTGATAACTTAAATGGATTTTAATGTGTTTTATACAAGCTATCCAGAGTGCCGTCCATTCCACTGCTACATAGTTCCCTCCCTTCACAGGCAGTGGTAATTAGGAGGGCACCAGACGCCATAGCACTATCCTTTGCACAGGAGTGCTGGCCTACACATGCACAGTCAGCGGCATAGCAGGGCTAACTCCAGAGCGCCCTGTGCTGACCTCGTTCCCCTTAAGTGTGTAACGTCATGCCATTGCATAGATGTGTTGAGGCCACCGGCACCTGAAAATGCAGCACTGCCCGGAGTGTCCTGGGAGAACGCTGCACTGGCCACACACCTATGTAAACCAACACCACACCGCACTGGTCATGACCCCACATTACCAGTCACACTGCAACGGCACTTGTCACCTCCCCTGCAGTGACATACAATAGGCTCATCATAAATTTCAGCTCCAGGCCCATGTGGACATTAATCTGGCACTGCGCATTTGCATACATACAGCACACACACACGCATTATATTTGCATACATACAGCACACACACACGCATTATATTTGCATACATACAGCACACACACACATTATATTTTTATACATACAGCACACACACACGCATTATATTTGCATACATACAGCACACACACACACACGCATTATATTTGCATACATACAGCACACACACACGCATTATATTTGCATACATACAGCACACATACATATTTGCATACATACAGCACACACACACGCATTATATTTGCATACATACAGCACACACACACGCATTATATTTGCATACATACAGCACACACACACATTATATTTTTATACATACAGCACACACACACGCATTATATTTGCATACATACAGCACACACACACACACACACACACATTATATTTGCATACATACAGCACACACACACGCATTATATTTGCATACATACAGCACACATACATATTTGCATACATACAGCACACACACACGCGCATTATATTTGCATACATATAGCACATGCGCATTATATTTGCATACATACAGCACACACACACACATTATATTTGCAAACATACAGCACACACACACATTATATTTGCATACATACAGCACACACACACACATTATATTTGCATACATATAGCACACACACACGCATTATATTTGCATACATACAGCACACACAGATGCATTATATTTGCATACATACAGCACACACACACGCATTATAGTTGCATACATACAGCACAAACTCACACATTATATTTGCATACATACAGCACACACACACACACATTATATTTGCATACATACAGCACACACACATGCATTATATTTGCATACATACAGCACACACACACACATTATATTTGCATACATACAGCACACACACACACACACACACACACACGTGCATTATATTTGCATACATACAGGACACACACATTATATTTGCATACATACAGCACACATACACACACATTATATTTGCATACATACAGCACACATAAACGCATTATATTTCCATACATACAGCACACACACACGCATTATATTTGCATACATACAGCACACACACAAGCATTATATTTGCATACATACAGCACACACATGCATTATATTTGCATACATACAGCACACACACACATTATATTTGCATACATACAGCACACACACACGCATTATATTTGCATACATACAGCACACATACATATTTGCATACATACAGCACACACACACGCATTATATTTGCATACATACAGCACACACACATGCATTATATTTGCATACATACAGCACACACATGCATTATATTTGCATACATACAGCACACACACACATTATATTTGCATACATACAGCACACACACACGCATTATATTTGCATACATACAGCACACATACATATTTGCATACATACAGCACACACACACACACACACGCGCATTATATTTGCATACATATAGCACATGCGCATTATATTTGCATACATACAGCACACACACACACATTATATTTGCAAACATACAGCACACACACACATTATATTTGCATACATACAGCACACACACACACATTATATTTGCATACATATAGCACACACACACGCATTATATTTGCATACATACAGCACACACAGATGCATTATATTTGCATACATACAGCACACACACACGCATTATAGTTGCATACATACAGCACAAACTCACACATTATATTTGCATACATACAGCACACACACACACATTATATTTGCATACATACAGCACACACACATGCATTATATTTGCATACATACAGCACACACACACACATTATATTTGCATACATACAGCACACACACACACACACACACGTGCATTATATTTGCATACATACAGGACACACACATTATATTTGCATACATACAGCACACATACACACACATTATATTTGCATACATACAGCACACACACATGCATTATATTTGCATACATACAGCACACACATGCATTATATTTGCATACATACAGCACACACATGCATTATATTTGCATACATACAGCACACACACACATTATATTTGCATACATACAGCACACACAGATGCATTATATTTGCATACATACAGCACACACACACGCATTATAGTTGCATACATACAGCACAAACTCACACATTATATTTGCATACATACAGCACACACACACACATTATATTTGCATACATACAGCACACACACATGCATTATATTTGCATACATACAGCACACACACACACATTATATTTGCATACATACAGCACACACACACACACACACACACGTGCATTATATTTGCATACATACAGGACACACACATTATATTTGCATACATACAGCACACATACACACACATTATATTTGCATACATACAGCACACATAAACGCATTATATTTCCATACATACAGCACACACACACGCATTATATTTGCATACATACAGCACACACACATGCATTATATTTGCATACATACAGCACACACATGCATTATATTTGCATACATACAGCACACACACACATTATATTTGCATACATACAGCACACATAAACGCATTATATTTGCATACATACAGCACACACACACACATTATATTTGCATACATACAGGACACACACACATTATATTTGCATACATACAGCACACACACACGCATTATATTTGCATACATACAGCACACACACATGCATTATATTTGCATACATACAGCACACACATGCATTATATTTGCATACATACAGCACACACACACGCATTATATTTGCATACATACAGCACACACACGCATTATATTTGCATACATACAGCACACACACATTATATTTGCATACATACAGCACACACACACACACGCATTATATTTGCATACATACAGCACATACGCATTATATTTGCATACATACAGCACACACACGCGCGCATTATATTTGCATACATACAGCACACACACACACGCATTATATTTGCATACATACAGCACTCACACACACATTATATTTGCATACATACAGCACACACACGCGCACATTATATTTGCATACATACAGCACACGCGCATTATATTTGCATACATACAGCACACACACACACGCATTATATTTGCATACATACAGCACACACACACACACATTATATTTGCATACATACAGCACACACACACTTTACCTAACCCAGGGGCGTATTAAGAGTTGAAAGGGCGACAGGTCCCCTCCTCTCTCCCCAGCAGCTGGCAGCGCACTGAGCGCAGCAGTAGACTCTGGGCACTAGTCTGTGCCCAGAGTCTACTGTGCATGTCACTGGGGAAATGGCACAGTTGCCATTTTCCTGGTGATTTCACTACTGCGCATACGCAAAACACCGTGAAAATGGCTGGTGACCATTTTCCCATTTTCTAGGTGATTTATGCAGCCCTACTGCAGCGGACACGGGACTCTGGAGAGGTGCACCCCTATCCTAACCTTCTCTGTAGTGCCTAACCTTCTCCCCCCCCCGCAGTCTAACTGTAACCTCTCCCTAGCTCCTAACCCTCCCTGCAGTGCCTAACTCTATCCTCCCCCAACAGCCTAACCCTAGCCTTCCCTAGTGCCTAACACTATCCTCCTCCCCTCACAGCCTAACCCTAACCTTCCCTTCAACATACCACACTATGGCCCTCATTCAGAGCTGGACGCTCTGAGCAGAGCGCACGCTCTGAATGAGGGCCGTCCTCCATAATTATGGAGCGTCCTCCTGGACGCTCGTATAGCTGTGGGTCACCACCCACAGCCTATACGAGCGTGCAGGTTGATGGCTGCGATGGTCTTGACCATCGCGACCATCGCCACTGCGAGCCGGAGCCTGCGGTTGAGTTTCTCAACCGCAAGGCCCGGAGTGATTTTGGCTCTATCAGAGCCAAAATCACTCCCACTGACATCACTAGTGATGTCAGTGGGCCGGCTTCTGACGGTAGGCGTTCCCTTGGGAACGCCCCCGTCTGGGAGGCACGCCCTGGCACGCCCACCAAAGGGGGCGTGCTGTCAATCAACATCGACAGCACGCCCCCTTTGATCAGACACGACGAGCGAAGGAAAGTCCTTCGCTCGTCGCGTCTGGCGCATGCGCACGACGGAGCTCCCTCTGTCGTGCGCATGCGCAGTGCACACCATCGACCCACTTGCGAGCGGACAGCCGCTTGCGAGTGGGTCTGAATCAGGCCCTATACCCGCTTGGGTTCCCTTAAGTGTGTACCCTCCCAATTTACTATCTATCTGTCTGTCTGTCTATATAATGACATTTTTATAACACTTATAGAAAAAATATGCCAATAGTTTTGGATTTCTCTTTTTGTTTTATAAATCTACACTATTCTAGCACACAAGGTAAGGCAGACCATACAGCTTACATCCTTTCACAAGGTTGAAGGTAGGCGCCAGCTATGCCCTCCATGGAACTAAACACATCCACAGCACAGGCCACATCCCTATGTAAACCACACCTACACCGCACTGGTCACGACCCCACATCACCAGTCACACTACTGCGGCACTTGTCACACACCCTGCAGCGGCACACAATAGGCCCTTCATGAATTTCAGCTCCAGGCCCATGTGGACATTAATCTGGCACTGCCCGTTTGTAGCGAGCCCCGGAGCGAGAGAATTTCTCTCTCACTCCGGGGCTTGCGCACTGCCCGGCCATCGACCCGCTTGCGAGCGGGTCTGAATCAGGCCCTATGTACTAAGCCTTGGAGAGAGATAAAGCGGACGGAGATAAAGTACCAACCAATCAGCTCCTAATTTTCTCTCCCCCCCTCTCTGCCTTTTCCCCTTTTGTCTCCCCCTTTTTTCGCTTCACTCCCTATTTTATTTTATTGTTTTTCTTATATGTAATATGATTTAAATTATGTTTATCTCAGTCAAGTTATAGATTTATGACTTGATTGTACATCAAGATATTGTATTTGTTTGATTTTGACATATGTGTAAGTCTATTTTATATTGACTTTGTTACGTCTCACTGCTCCCCATTTTTTTTGGGGGGGGGAGGGATGTATATGTCTGTTCTTTTCAATTTCTGTGATTTATTACGTTATATTTTTTTATTCTTTCTGAAAATATAATAAAAATGTGTTTATAAAAAAAAAAAAAAAAACATCCTCACTTCTTGTTCCCCATTGAAATAAAGCTCTGCAGAACGCCTCGGTGACTTCTAATATCCATGTAGTTTATATAGTAGCGAGTGCACTTGTCTTTTTACTAGCACAATAGTGAAGACCCAATATTCAGGCACAACTTAACAACCGTATTAATAAGGACAATGTGCTCCTCCCATGTATCTTACAGGGAGATTAAAACAACATGGAGTAGGAAGGATTACATTTGGTGTAATGGTAACATTACTGTCTCACAGCACTGAGGTTGTGGGTTCGATTCCCACTACAGCCCTAACTGTGTGGAGTTTATATATTTGCCCTGTGCTTACGTGGGTTTCCTCCCACACCCCAAAAATATACTGGTAGTTTAATTAGCTCCTTACAAAAATTAACCCTAGTGTGTAACTATGTGCATGCGCATGTGGTAGGAAATACAGAGTGCAGGGCCGGCTCTAGGGGTGTTCCACCTGAGCGGTTGCACAGGGGCGCCACCTATAGAGGGCGCACCCCTCCCCAACATCCCGCAGGTGGTTAAATCGGGAGGTTGGGGACCCACCACTGCTGCAGTTGTGAGGCGGTCCCGGACCCCGGAGACTCATTCCGTGACAGGAGAGGGCTTGGGGAAGCCCAGCTAGACGTTATGCAGGGGGCGTGGCCTATGGTAATTAGGTCACGCCCCCATGCGAAGATAGGTGCTCTGACCGCTGGAGCCAGCCCTGATAGAGTGTAAGCTCCACTGGGGCAAGAACTGATGCGATGGATAAATATTCTCTTTAAGGCTCTGCGGAATAATGTGTGCTTGTATCACTCAATGTGTGCTCATTTGTTTATGTACTTTGTAAGGCGCTGCGAAACCCTTGTGGCGCCATATAAATAAAGGACAATAATAAAATAACGGCGCCGTGGATTTGTCCCATCTATTGTGCAGCCCAGCAGATGGGACGATTCAATGAACTACGGATCGGGCATACACACTACACTTTGGGCCTGATTCAGAGCCGGACGCTCTGACCAGAGCGCTAGCTCTGAATCAGGGCCCTCCTCCATGAAAATGGAGCGGCCTCCTGGCCGCTCGTATAGCTGTGGGTGACCACCCACAGCATATGCGAGCGGCCAAAGCGATGGTCGCGACCATCGGACTTGCGACGGAGACCCTGCGGTAGGGTCTCCCTGCCACAAGCCCTGGAGTGATTTTGGCTCTATCAGAGCCAAAATCACTCCCACTGACATCACTAGTGGGAACGCCTCGTCTGGCCGCCACGCCCCCAGCACGCCCACCAAAGGGGGCGTGCTGTCAATCAACATCGACAGCACGCCCCCTTTGGTGCGAGAGCCGGAGCGATGGAAAGCCCGCCGCTCCCCGGGTCTCGCGCATGCGCACGACGGAGCTCCCTCCATCGTGCGCATGCGCAGTGGGGAACATCTACCCGCTTGCGAGCGTACTGCCGCTCGCGAGCGGGTCTGAATGACCCCCTTTGTGTACGACATATTGTTCCGATCCGCGTCGGAACGATATATATAGGACGATAGATCGTACAGTGTGTGCACAGCTTTAGAGTGGAGTGACACTGAGTTGTACACTGTGATGTATTCACTCAGAGGGGGGAATTCAATTAACGGCGAATCCGTTCGCCCCCGGCCGAATCTGCGTGGCAGCCTCCGCACTTTATGGCAGTGGGATCTCGCGCAAAAATGTTTGCTACCAATGTAAGGTAATGAGCACTTTTGTGTAGGGTGCCGATGGCACTTCGCACCCTTTGCCGAGAGTTGAATTCCCCCCATAGCCTGGGATAAAATAGGTGGCTATTATTGCTCATAGCAATAGGTGTAATAACCAAAAACAACATGACTGTCAGAAACTGTTACAATTACACTGAAAAGTAAAATCATCAAAATTCCACTTCAATTTGTACTACATGACGGAAAATGGACAATAATTAAATGGAAGAACGTGTGCTGACCCTTACCGTCCCAGAGTACCCCTTGGTATCCTACAACCGCCGGCAGTTTGAGAGATGGCAGCGGTCTTGTTGGCAGTCATGGTCATTCCTGCCCTCAGCAGACTGAAGTACCTGGAACGGATAAAGAATTATGAATGAAGGGTCCGTCACGTGACACCGTACTTCTTGTGTTTCATCGCTTCTGCAATTCGGATCACTACGGGGTGCAAGTGACTGACAGGCGAGAATTACCATCTATTCAATACAGATGTGATACAAGACAATCCCCAAAACGCAATAGTCAGTGCTGTACAGCTGATATAGTCATCACATTTATTAATACGGGATGAAGGGATTTATTTACTAAGCCTTGGATATAGTGAACGGAGATAACGTACTAGCCAACCAGCTACTAACTGCCATGTCACAGGCTGTGTTTGAAAAATGACAGTTAGGAACTGGTTGGCTGATATTTTATCTCCATCCATGTCTTAGTAAAGAGACCCCTAAGACACCAGCGGGAAATTGATATTGAATGAGCTGCATAAATAAAGATCAGGGCCAGACGGGCACTTCTGACAAATGCCAGAAGGGCCGGTCCAGTCTTAAAACCTGGCCAAGCAGCTCCGCTTCCTGGCGCTCTGCTCGGCTGGAATACTGAAAGACGGGGGTGCTGTGTGGCCAGGCCCCCGTGACAAGCTCCTTGTGTCATGATTGGCTGAATTTTGCTCACACCTATAAAACCCTGCATGACTGGCTAAATATTGCTCACACCTATAAAACCCCTGCATGATTGGCTGAATATTGCTCACACATATAAAACCCCTGCATGATTGGCTGAATACTGCTCACACCTATAAAACCTCTGCATGACTGGCTGAATATTGCTCACACATATAAAACCCCTGCATGATTGGCTGAATATTGCTCACACATATAAAACCCCTGCATGATTGGCTAAATACTGCTCACACCTATAAAACCTCTGCATGACTGGCTGAATATTGCTCACACATATAAAACCCCTGCATGACTGGCTGAATATTGCTCACACATATAAAACCCCTGCATGACTGGCTGAATACTGCTCACACATATAAAACCCCTGCATGACTGGCTGAATATTGCTCACACATATAAAACCCCTGCATGACTGGCTGAATACTGCTCACACATATAAAACCCCTGCATGATTGGCTGAATACTACTCACACCTATAAAACCCCTGCATGATTGGCATATTGCTCACACCTATAAAACCCCTGCATGATTGGCTGAATATTGCTCACACCTATAAAACTTCTGCATGATTGGCTGAATACTGCTCACACCTATAAAACCCCTGCATGACTGGCTGAATATTGCTCACACCTATAAAACCCCTGCATGATTGGCTGAATACTGCTCACACCTATAAAACCCCTGCATGATTGGCTGAATATTGCTCACACCTATAAAACCCCTGCATGATTGGCTGAATACTGCTCACACCTATAAAATCCCTGCATGATTGGCTGAATACTGCTCACACCTATAAAAACCCTGCATGACTGGCTGAATACTGCTCACACCTATAAAACCCCTGCATGATTGGCTGAATATTGCTCACACCTATAAAACTCCTGCATGATTGGCTGAATATTGCTCACACCTATAAAACCCCTTCATGACTGGCTGAATACTGCTCACACCTATAAAACCCCTGCATGATTGGCTGAATATTGGCCACACCTATAAAACCCCTGCATGATTGGCTGAATATTGCTCACACCTATAAAACCCCTGCATGATTGGCTGAATACTGCTCACACCATTAAAACCCCTGCATGATTGGCTGAATACTGCACACACCTATAAAACCCCTGCATGATTGGCTGAATATTGCTCACACCTATAAAACCCCTGCATGATTGGCTGAATATTGCTCACGCCTATAAAACCCCTGCATGATTGGCTGAATACTGCTCACACCTATAAAACTCCTGCATGATTGGCTGAATATTGCTCACACCTATAAAACCCCTTCATGACTGGCTGAATACTGCTCACACCTATAAAACCCCTGCATGATTGGCTGAATATTTGCCACACCTATAAAACCCCTGCATGATTGGCTGAATATTGCTCACATCTATAAAACCCCTGCATGATTGGCTGAATACTGCTCACACCATTAAAACCCCTGCATGATTGGCTGAATACTGCACACACCTATAAAACCCCTGCATGATTGGCTGAATATTGCTCACACATATAAAACCCCTGCATGACTGGCTGAATACTGCTCACACATATAAAACCCCTGCATGATTGGCTGAATACTACTCACACCTATAAAACCCCTGCATGATTGGCATATTGCTCACACCTATAAAACCCCTGCATGATTGGCTGAATATTGCTCACACCTATAAAACCCCTGCATGATTGGCTGAATATTGCTCACGCCTATAAAACCCCTGCATGATTGGCTGAATACTGCTCACACCTATAAAACTCCTGCATGATTGGCTGAATATTGCTCACACCTATAAAACCCCTTCATGACTGGCTGAATACTGCTCACACCTATAAAACCCCTGCATGATTGGCTGAATATTTGCCACACCTATAAAACCCCTGCATGATTGGCTGAATATTGCTCACACATATAAAACCCCTGCATGACTGGCTGAATATTGCTCACACATATAAAACCCCTGCATGACTGGCTGAATACTGCTCACACATATAAAACCCCTGCATGACTGGCTGAATATTGCTCACACATATAAAACCCCTGCATGACTGGCTGAATACTGCTCACACATATAAAACCCCTGCATGATTGGCTGAATACTACTCACACCTATAAAACCCCTGCATGATTGGCATATTGCTCACACCTATAAAACCCCTGCATGATTGGCTGAATATTGCTCACACCTATAAAACTTCTGCATGATTGGCTGAATACTGCTCACACCTATAAAACCCCTGCATGACTGGCTGAATATTGCTCACACCTATAAAACCCCTGCATGATTGGCTGAATACTGCTCACACCTATAAAACCCCTGCATGATTGGCTGAATATTGCTCACACCTATAAAACCCCTGCATGATTGGCTGAATACTGCTCACACCTATAAAATCCCTGCATGATTGGCTGAATACTGCTCACACCTATAAAAACCCTGCATGACTGGCTGAATACTGCTCACACCTATAAAACCCCTGCATGATTGGCTGAATATTGCTCACACCTATAAAACTCCTGCATGATTGGCTGAATATTGCTCACACCTATAAAACCCCTTCATGACTGGCTGAATACTGCTCACACCTATAAAACCCCTGCATGATTGGCTGAATATTGGCCACACCTATAAAACCCCTGCATGATTGGCTGAATATTGCTCACACCTATAAAACCCCTGCATGATTGGCTGAATACTGCTCACACCATTAAAACCCCTGCATGATTGGCTGAATACTGCACACACCTATAAAACCCCTGCATGATTGGCTGAATATTGCTCACACCTATAAAACCCCTGCATGATTGGCTGAATATTGCTCACGCCTATAAAACCCCTGCATGATTGGCTGAATACTGCTCACACCTATAAAACTCCTGCATGATTGGCTGAATATTGCTCACACCTATAAAACCCCTTCATGACTGGCTGAATACTGCTCACACCTATAAAACCCCTGCATGATTGGCTGAATATTTGCCACACCTATAAAACCCCTGCATGATTGGCTGAATATTGCTCACATCTATAAAACCCCTGCATGATTGGCTGAATACTGCTCACACCATTAAAACCCCTGCATGATTGGCTGAATACTGCACACACCTATAAAACCCCTGCATGATTGGCTGAATATTGCTCACACCTATAAAACCCCTGCATGATTGGCTGAATATTGCTCACACCTATAAAACCCCTTCATGACTGGCTGAATACTGCTCACACCTATAAAACCCCTGCATGATTGGCTGAATATTGGCCACACCTATAAAACCCCTGCATGATTGGCTGAATATTGCTCACACCTATAAAACCCCTGCATGATTGGCTGAATACTGCTCACACCATTAAAACCCCTGCATGATTGGCTGAATACTGCACACACCTATAAAACCCCTGCATGATTGGCATATTGCTCACACCTATAAAACCCCTGCATGATTGGCTGAATATTGCTCACACCTATAAAACCCCTGCATGATTGGCTGAATACTGCTCACACCTATAAAACCCCTGCATGATTGGCTGAATACTGCTCACGCCTATAAAACCCCTGCATGACTGGCTGAATATTGCTCACACCTATAAAACCCCTGCATGATTGGCTGAATATTGCTCACACCTATAAAACCCCTGTATGATTGGCTGAATACTGCTCACGCCTATAAAACCCCTGCATGACTGGCTGAATATTGCTCACACCTATAAAACTCCTGCATGATTGGCTGAATATTGCTCACACCTATAAAACCCCTTCATGACTGGCTGAATATTGCTCACACCTATAAAACCCCTTCATGAATGGCTGAATATTGGCCACACCTATAAAACCCCTGCATGATTGGCTGAATATTGCTCACACCTATAAAACCCCTGCATGATTGGCTGAATACTGCTCACACCTATAAAACCCCTGCATGATTGGCTGAATATTGGCCACACCTATAAAACCCCTGCATGATTGGCTGAATATTGCTCACACCTATAAAACCCCTGCATGACTGGCTGAATACTGCTCACACCTATAAAACCCCTGCATGATTGGCTGAATATTGCTCACACCTATAAAACTCCTGCATGATTGGCTGAATATTGCTCACACCTATAAAACCCCTTCATGACTGGCTGAATACTGCTCACACCTATAAAACCCCTGCATGATTGGCTGAATATTGGCCACACCTATAAAACCCCTGCATGATTGGCTGAATATTGCTCACACCTATAAAACCCCTGCATGATTGGCTGAATACTGCTCACACCATTAAAACCCCTGCATGATTGGCTGAATACTGCACACACCTATAAAACCCCTGCATGATTGGCTGAATATTGCTCACACCTATAAAACCCCTGCATGATTGGCTGAATATTGCTCACGCCTATAAAACCCCTGCATGATTGGCTGAATACTGCTCACACCTATAAAACTCCTGCATGATTGGCTGAATATTGCTCACACCTATAAAACCCCTTCATGACTGGCTGAATACTGCTCACACCTATAAAACCCCTGCATGATTGGCTGAATATTTGCCACACCTATAAAACCCCTGCATGATTGGCTGAATATTGCTCACATCTATAAAACCCCTGCATGATTGGCTGAATACTGCTCACACCATTAAAACCCCTGCATGATTGGCTGAATACTGCACACACCTATAAAACCCCTGCATGATTGGCTGAATATTGGCCACACCTATAAAACCCCTGCATGATTGGCTGAATACTGCTCACACCTATAAAATCCCTGCATGATTGGCTGAATACTGCTCACACCTATAAAAACCCTGCATGACTGGCTGAATACTGCTCACACCTATAAAACCCCTGCATGATTGGCTGAATATTGCTCACACCTATAAAACTCCTGCATGATTGGCTGAATATTGCTCACACCTATAAAACCCCTTCATGACTGGCTGAATACTGCTCACACCTATAAAACCCCTGCATGATTGGCTGAATATTGGCCACACCTATAAAACCCCTGCATGATTGGCTGAATATTGCTCACACCTATAAAACCCCTGCATGATTGGCTGAATACTGCTCACACCATTAAAACCCCTGCATGATTGGCTGAATACTGCACACACCTATAAAACCCCTGCATGATTGGCTGAATATTGCTCACACCTATAAAACCCCTGCATGATTGGCTGAATATTGCTCACGCCTATAAAACCCCTGCATGATTGGCTGAATACTGCTCACACCTATAAAACTCCTGCATGATTGGCTGAATATTGCTCACACCTATAAAACCCCTTCATGACTGGCTGAATACTGCTCACACCTATAAAACCCCTGCATGATTGGCTGAATATTTGCCACACCTATAAAACCCCTGCATGATTGGCTGAATATTGCTCACATCTATAAAACCCCTGCATGATTGGCTGAATACTGCTCACACCATTAAAACCCCTGCATGATTGGCTGAATACTGCACACACCTATAAAACCCCTGCATGATTGGCTGAATATTGGCCACACCTATAAAACCCCTGCATGATTGGCTGAATATTGCTCACACCTATAAAACCCCTGCATGATTGGCTGAATACTGCTCACACCATTAAAACCCCTGCATGATTGGCTGAATACTGCACACACCTATAAAACCCCTGCATGATTGGCTGAATATTGCTCACACCTATAAAACCCCTGCATGATTGGCTGAATATTGCTCACGCCTATAAAACCCCTGCATGATTGGCTGAATACTGCTCACACCTATAAAACTCCTGCATGATTGGCTGAATATTGCTCACACCTATAAAACCCCTTCATGACTGGCTGAATACTGCTCACACCTATAAAACCCCTGCATGATTGGCTGAATATTTGCCACACCTATAAAACCCCTGCATGATTGGCTGAATATTGCTCACATCTATAAAACCCCTGCATGATTGGCTGAATACTGCTCACACCATTAAAACCCCTGCATGATTGGCTGAATACTGCACACACCTATAAAACCCCTGCATGATTGGCTGAATATTGCTCACACCTATAAAACCCCTGCATGATTGGCTGAATATTGCTCACACCTATAAAACCCCTTCATGACTGGCTGAATACTGCTCACACCTATAAAACCCCTGCATGATTGGCTGAATATTGGCCACACCTATAAAACCCCTGCATGATTGGCTGAATATTGCTCACACCTATAAAACCCCTGCATGATTGGCTGAATACTGCTCACACCATTAAAACCCCTGCATGATTGGCTGAATACTGCACACACCTATAAAACCCCTGCATGATTGGCATATTGCTCACACCTATAAAACCCCTGCATGATTGGCTGAATATTGCTCACACCTATAAAACCCCTGCATGATTGGCTGAATACTGCTCACACCTATAAAACCCCTGCATGATTGGCTGAATACTGCTCACGCCTATAAAACCCCTGCATGACTGGCTGAATATTGCTCACACCTATAAAACCCCTGCATGATTGGCTGAATATTGCTCACACCTATAAAACCCCTGTATGATTGGCTGAATACTGCTCACGCCTATAAAACCCCTGCATGACTGGCTGAATATTGCTCACACCTATAAAACTCCTGCATGATTGGCTGAATATTGCTCACACCTATAAAACCCCTTCATGACTGGCTGAATATTGCTCACACCTATAAAACCCCTTCATGATTGGCTGAATATTGGCCACACCTATAAAACCCCTGCATGATTGGCTGAATATTGCTCACACCTATAAAACCCCTGCATGATTGGCTGAATACTGCTCACACCTATAAAACCCCTGCATGATTGGCTGAATATTGGCCACACCTATAAAACCCCTGCATGATTGGCTGAATATTGCTCACACCTATAAAACCCCTGCATGATTGGCTGAATACTGCTCACACCATTAAAACCCCTGCATGATTGGCTGAATACTGCACACACCTATAAAACCCCTGCATGATTGGCATATTGCTCACACCTATAAAACCCCTGCATGATTGGCTGAATATTGCTCACACCTATAAAACCCCTGCATGATTGGCTGAATACTGCTCACACCTATAAAACCCCTGCATGATTGGCTGAATACTGCTCACGCCTATAAAACCCCTGCATGACTGGCTGAATATTGCTCACACCTATAAAACCCCTGCATGATTGGCTGAATATTGCTCACACCTATAAAACCCCTGTATGATTGGCTGAATACTGCTCACGCCTATAAAACCCCTGCATGACTGGCTGAATATTGCTCACACCTATAAAACTCCTGCATGATTGGCTGAATATTGCTCACACCTATAAAACCCCTTCATGACTGGCTGAATACTGCTCACACCTATAAAACCCCTGCATGATTGGCTGAATATTGGCCACACCTATAAAACCCCTGCATGATTGGCTGAATATTGCTCACACCTATAAAACCCCTGCATGATTGGCTGAATACTGCGCACACCATTAAAACCCCTGCATGATTGGCTGAATACTACACACACCTATAAAACCCCTGCATGATTGGCTGAATATTGCTCACACCTATAAAACCCCTGCATGATTGGCTGAATATTGCTCACGCCTATAAAACCCCTGCATGATTGGCTGAATACTGCTCACACCTATAAAACCCCTGCATGATTGGCTGAATATTGCTCACACCTATAAAACCCCTGTATGATTGGCTGAATATTGCTCACACCTATAAAACCCCTTCATGATTGGCTGAATATTGATCACACATATAAAACCCCTGCATGATTGGCTGAATACTGCTCACACCTATAAAACCCCTTCATGATTGGCATATTGCTCACACCTATAAAACCCCTGCATGATTGGCTGAATATTGCTCACACCTATAAAACTTCTGCATGATTGGCTGAATACTGCTCACACCTATAAAACCCCTGCATGACTGGCTGAATATTGCTCACACCTATAAAACCCCTGCATGATTGGCTGAATACTGCTCACACCTATAAAACCCCTGCATGATTGGCTGAATATTGCTCACACCTATAAAACCCCTTCATGACTGGCTGAATACTGCTCACACCTATAAAACCCCTGCATGATTGGCTGAATATTGGCCACACCTATAAAACCCCTGCATGATTGGCTGAATATTGCTTACACCTATAAAACCCCTGCATGACTGGCTGAATATTGCTCACACCTATAAAACCCCTGCATGACTGGCTGAATATTGCTCACACCTATAAAACCCCTGCATGACTGGCTGAATATTGCTCACACCTATAAAACCCCTGCATGACTGGCTGAATATTGCTCACACCTATAAAACCCCTGCATGACTGGTTGAATATTGCTCACACCTATAAAACCCCTTCATGACTGGCTGAATACTGCTCACACCTATAAAACCCCTGCATGACTGGTTGAATATTGCTCACACCTATAAAACCCCTTCATGACTGGCTGAATACTGCTCACACCTATAAAACCCCTGCCCGCGCTGCAGTGTGTGGGAAATGGATCCACTTCACAGACGTTTGTGCAACCACCAAATATTTGAAGCTTGTTAAAGCTCTGTAAATATTTGACTGTTAAGCAATTACATTTGCACATTTTCTTTGTGGCAATAGATTACGTTGGAGACGGTCTTCATAGCATAAAAGTGCACACAGAATTTGGTCGGCTTTTTCCAATACTGATCAGGTACATTCATCATATATCATATTTTATTTGAAGAGGGGATTTGTGTCTTTATCCAGGGTATTCTTTGAAAGTCGGATTCATCATCATTGTGCTTTAGATCGGCTGATTATTACACCGCCGGAATTTCCACTATGAAAAAGGGTCACATTATTCCTCGGCCTAGCGATGACAGAAATGTGACCGGTGCTTTGTATAACTCTAGCTGATGATTACAGCTCTCTTCTCTGGAAATTACTTTTAGGGAAATCAAAAATTCTATTTCTGAAGACTCCAAAGGTTTTTTTTTTGTTTAAATAACTCAAAACCCCCCATAAATACTTAAACAGCTATCCAACCACAAGATCCAACCGATCAGGACCAGGGGCTGAGCAAGTGAGCGATGTCCCCCGTTCCTCAACACAGTGATCCATGCATGGGCCTGATGAACAGGTCATTGCATGCAACCAGCAGATCGACCGTTAGTCTGCCGTTTTCAGCACTGGACGGTTATCATTCATGTACATACAGTAAACGATAATTGTTCAATGACCCGCCATTGTGTAAGTAAATATCTTGGGGACCAGTAACTTGTCTCAATTTTCTGCCAATCTGAATAAAAGTTTTGATGGTGCATCCAATGGTGGGACCTAAAGACGCACCAGACGGTATTACAGCATCTAGAGAAGCACCAGGCGGTATTACAGCATCTACAGAAGCACCAGGCGGTATTACAGCATCTATAGAAGCACCAGGCGGTATTCCAGCATCTGCAGAAGCACCAGGCGGTATTTCAGCATCTGCAGAAGCACCAGGCAGTATTACAGCATCTACATATGCACCAGGCGGTATTACAGCATCTATAGAAGCACCAGGCGGTATTCCAGCATCTGCAGAAGCACCAGGCGGTATTCCAGCATCTGCAGAAGCACCAGGCAGTATTACAGCGTCTACAGAAGCACCAGGCGGTATTACAGCATCTACATATGCACCAGGCGGTATTACAGCATCTACAGAAGCACCAGGCGGTATTACAGCATCTACAGAAGCACCAGGCAGTATTACAACGTCTACAGATGTACCAGGCGGTATTACAGCATCTACAGAAGCACCAGGCGGTATTACAGAATCTACAGAAGCACCAGATGGTATTACAGCATCTACAGAATCACCAGGCAGTATTACAGCGTCTACAGAAGCACCAGGCGGTATTACAGAATCTACAGAAGCACCAGATGGTATTACAGCATCTACAGAAGCACCAGGCGGTATTCCAGCATCTGCAGAAGCACCAGGCAGTATTACAGCGTCTACAGAAGCACCAGGCGTATTACAGCATCTACAGAAGCACCAGGTGGTATTACAGCGTCTACAGAAGCATCAGGCGGTATTACAGCATCTACAGAAGCACCAGGTGGTATTACAGCATTTATAGATGCATCAGGCGGTATTATAGCATCTATAGAAGCACCAGGAGGTATTACAGCATCTACAGAAGCACCAGGTGGTATTACAGCGTCTACAGAAGCATCAGGCGGTATTACAGCATCTACATATGCACCAGGCAGTATTACAGCATCTACAGAAGCACCAGGTGGTATTACAGCATCTACAGAAGCACCAGGTGGTATTACAGCATCTATAGATGCATCAGGCGGTATTACAGCATCTATAGAAGCACCAGGAGGTATTACAGCATCTACAGAAGCACCAGGTGGTATTACAGCATCTACAGAAGCACCAGGCGGTATTACAGCATCTACAGAAGTACCAGGCAGTATTACAGCATCTACAGAAGCACCTGGTGGTATTACAGCATCTATAGATGCATCAGGCGGTATTACAGCATCTATAGAAGCACCAGGAGGTATTCCAGCATCTACAGAAGCACCAGGCGGTATTCCAGCATTTACAGATGCATTAGGCAGTATTCCAGCGTTCGCGCCCACCTCAGGCCCACAATGTAGTGCGTGGGCAGCATAAGCTTTTCTCCAGTCTCAAAATTACATGAAGTTCATATCACCTATCCTTAATCTACAAAGACATAAACCGTGGTGAGTGTCTGCCGCTGAGCCAAGATGTAGTCCTGCCGCCGCGGGGGAAGTGTTGACAACGCTGGGTTATATATAGCGCACGTTTATTTATTTATAGAGGATTTATGGCAGATAATATAATTTCATTGTTTCATGACTTACAGACAGAGTTTATATAAATAAAAGCGTCTCCTCTCCAGGACTCAGCTACACGTCAAATAACCTTCCCCTCATTCCTGAGGTTTTCTAAGGGTCTAAGCATTGTTACTGTCAGGATACTTAAAAAGGAAAAGTTCGTTTACCGTGAGAGCGAGCGTCAGCTGGAAGACCCCAAAACCAGACGCTTGTAATGTGGAAAATAGCGATTTCCAACTCCCATAAATAGAAGTGTTATATTTCTTCATTATAAATATAAGCAGCTGTGCTGTGCGAGGTGTCTGGCACAGGGCTCCGCGCGCTCTGCTGCGTCTCACAATACAGCCGACACAGTGAGTATGTTCCCCCAGCTCTTGTTTTACATCAGATTCCTGAGTCAAAAGCGGTCGCCACATATTTCATGGGGCTAGTGTGAAATATCCAGCAATTTATTCGTTTCTGCCATCTAAAATGTCTAATTTGCTATTGTCTATATCAGGGGTGTGGAACCTTTTTTTTGCCAAGGGCCATTTTCATATATAGAACATTATTCGCGGGCCTGGTGCAGGCCACGCCCCTCCATGTGGCATCACATGGGGGCAAGGCTACAATTGCTGGTAATTACAGCAATGTCCAGAGCATCCTCAGGAAGCTCCAGGGGGCTGAAAGGGCAGCGGTGTGACCATCTGAAGCATCCTAAGGAAGCAACAGGCACCCTGCTAGCCAGATGAGGCTGGCAGAAAATAGCTCAGAGGGCCAGACCAAATGATTCCGAGGGCCTTATATGGCCCCCGGGCAGGAGGTTCCCCATCCCTGGTCTATATCATTATATTACTGTAAGAAGCAGAACGCAAAGCAAAGTGAAAAAGCTTTCAAAATAAAAAAACTGACGGCAAAGAAACCCAGAGACTGAGCAGAATGCACCACATTTGCGCGTATTTTGCAGTGCGTGACGTTCTTTCAGTTGTACAACAGACGTCCAATTGCGTACGACTAAAGAGACAAGTCCGGGGCTGGGATGGGTGTGCAGTCGCGGAGAGTGGGTGTGCAGATATAGTAGTAGTAAGGGTGAGGAGTGGGCATGCAGAGATGTGGCTTCAGTCGCGCCAAATAACCCCTCTCAGCACCAGTTCCCAGGCAACTCGGCTGCACCAAGCATTTTTTTTTTTTACTGAAAATGTGCATCTTATTGGCATATATAAAACAACTGGGAGTGACAGAGCTGCATTGCTAGGAGTCAGATGTGGGCCCAATGCCAAAATGTGCGCAGTTGAGCGATAATCGGCCGATACCACAGGCGCTGCTGTTGCACTGCTTGCAGTGAGGATTTCTTTGGAAAGTGATTGACATTCAGGGAAAGTTTGGGGGCAGCTACAAGGAAAAACTGCAAAAATCGCAGGCATGTCTCGGCCATTTTTGGGGCGTGTCCCGGCATACTACTGCGATCCCATATGCAGGAAACCTGGCGCCATTGCCTCAGTTCCCGCTGCCATTCTATGCGACCATAGGATTACTCAGATGTTTCATTATAGAAGGATCTGCGGCCATGGCTGGGTGTTTGTGCGCACTTGCTTGGATCTGCGCAGTCGCAGGTGGGCGTCTCAATACTTTTCCAGGCGGCTGCATGCATTAGCGTCCAGATCTCTGAATCAGGCTTGGTGTGGGCCTGCAACACATGTACATCTCATACATGCCTACCCTCCAGAAGTAGTGGGAGGCTCCAGATTTTTTTGAGTAACCCCCCGCACTCCTGGAAGGGTAGACACTTCTCCCGCATTCTGCCCACTTTCTAGTGAAGTGGGCAGAATGGGGAAAATATTACCGGGGATCGGCTGGTCTGTGTGTTGGGGGCGGGGCCTAATGACACGATTCTATTTTAAATGTCCGGCGTTCGTGGTGAATTCCCGTAAGGGGGCGGAGCTTAATGACGTGACCCGGGCAGGCCTGTCCGCAACTCTGCCCACCTGCTTCTCCTCCCCAGGGCTTCTCCCGGGAAGGAGAAGTTATAAGTCGGCAAGCATGGTGCAGGGTGTGCGACTGAGGGCCTGATTCGGAGCCGCTCGTAAGCGGCCGCTCGTTCGCTCCGAGCGATGTTCGCACAACTGCGCATGCGTATGGGTTGTAATACGCATGCGTGAACCAGTCATTGCGGTCGGAAATTGTGTGCTCGCAAAATAGCGAGTGCCTGCTAATTTGAGTGACAGGATGAGGCGTTTGTGGGTGGTAACGGGGGAAGGTGCTTGAAAACGGGGAGTGGAGATCCGAACGCAGGCGTGCCAAAAGGTCAAAAGGGCGTTTTAAGGGTGTGCATAATTAACAAAGCAGCGTCACCGACCACGTCACTTGGTTGTTTCTTAGCCTGAACTGCTCGCATGATTGCGGTAGGAAAATCCAACCACAAGCACTGCGAGCAGTTCAGACGCCTTTCGAGTAATCAAATAAATAGCGGAGATGACGTAGGATGCGAGCGGCCAGGGGGCGTCTTTACAAAATAGCGAGCGCATATTTAGTTCGCTCGCTCAGACATAGAGGCGTCAACAGACCGCAAAGAGCGAGCGCTCAATTTAAATAGCCGGCCCCTTTTTCTAAACGAGCGAGCGCAAATAGCGTCCGGCTCTGAATCAGGCCCCGAGTCTGAATCTGTGTAATACGGGCTCCAGTGCGAGCGGCCGCGGCTTTTCCTCACGCCAAGTTCTGTTGTGCTTCATCTGCAACTTTGTAGATGTGTAAAACCAGTTCCTTTGCTGTTACAGTCTCAGCCTAGTGCCTAGGGTACACTGTGAGCGGCTTTTCGCTGCACCCGCAATGCAAATAAGTTCACTGCTGATCCCCGATTAGCGGGAATCTGCGGGTGCGCAGGACCCATTCTGCTAGTGTGCAGAATGGGTCCTGCGTAGTCGCACGCAAACCCTTGAATGCCTCTGCCTGCTTGACAGGCAGAGGAATTTAAGGGGTGGTGCGGGGGCGGCCGCCGTTCCCGGAAACGGGGGCATGTACGCCCCCCGTTTTCAGGGAGTGGCTAGCCCAGGATCTGCGTTGATCAACACTGTGTCCTGGGCTCGCATGCCGGCCAGCCTGAGTAAACTGAGGCGCACTCAGCTGGCCAGAGGCCCGGCGCCGTCCACCATCACGACCATCGACCAGCGATGGTGATCCCAGCCTGCGTCCTCCATCACACTGCTGGGAACACAAATGCAGCAGGCAGTGTCATACACCTCCTGCTGCATTTGCATTATTGCAAGGATCGCGATCCTTGCCGAATCAGGCCCTAAGACACAAAATGTATAGAAAAGATAGCTAGACCATACTAGCCGACATTCTGGGGTGGTGCAGCTTGGGGGGGGCGTGTCCGGGGTCGTTGCTCAGCATTAGAAGGGATCGGGGGCCGGGCTGCATGATTGCATTATCGCGGCTCTGCCCCCGCTACACAATGATGATTACCGGCATTGTGAAGGAGGTGGCTGGGCCATGATGATACGATTTCAGCGCAAAGCACGTCAGCACCCATCTCCGGGGGTAGGCAGCCGGGTTTGAGACTTTCCCGGGTAGCCTGGAGCTCCACCAGGTTTTCGGGAGCCTACCGGCCGTTCCGGGAAAGTGGGGAAGAATGATATAGACAGACAGATAGATTTATAATGCACCCATGCTACTAATATATATAAAAACTTTTGCAAATAATATATTTGAGGATTTTGGGCTCTGTCATTGCTCAGAAGTGGAGAAGTTCTGTATTATAAGGAATAGCACATCCCCAACCAGGGGCCGCCATCAGAGGGGGCCCAGAGAGTGAGGGGGGCTGGGTAGCAGCAGTGCAGACTTGTGCCGGACCGCCAGCTGATTGCTGTTGGACACCGGCATCCAGGCCTAGAGAAACAGAGCCGGCAGCATTTAGAGTATGGTGCCGGCCGCGAACCAATCAGAGCTCGTGGAACAGTATCTGCATTAAGTGCACCCTTTGGGGCTTACCGCATGGGGTAACTCCATAGCTCCGGGCACTTAACCAAGGAGCTATGGGTTAACATGCGTTAGCTACGGGCTTAGCGCACGTGGAAATTGGCGAGTAATTTAATAACTCCAGGGTTAAAACCGGAGCGGAAATTCCGACAGCTAAATTAATCTGCCACAATGTCAGGACCTAGTGTTGGTGAAAATTAAATATACAGTACATGAAATTACAATTACAGATGTATCCATTCCACATACACCTTTGCGCAAATCGCACCAAATAGACCCAATTAGCACGCCAGAGACTTTGTGACAAAAGTAATGGTACTGACTACTGGCGCTGGCATTTCATGTACATCTATGTGCGGCTATTTTGCAAATATGACTAAAAATGGCAAAAAAGAGCGTTCCGATACGAGCGACCGCGCCTTTGACCTCCTGCCACGTGTCCTTATGCTTAATCTGAGACTTTATACCAATTTATTTATTAATCTATTATCTTTGGCACACTAAGTGACCGTGGGCCTGATTCAGCATGGATCGCTATTGCGATAGCGTACGCAGACGGTCAATTGCTGCGCACTGCGCTTGCATCGCAGTGCGCGAGTTAGCATTGCCATTGCTCTGCGTTCACCAACGCAGATACAAAGCCATCGCAGAGTGAGTGTCGTCAGGTCAGCGTTTGGGGGTGGTGACGGGGGGGTGGTCGGAGAAACGCAGGCGTGCTTGTCCGTTTGAACGCCGTTACTTGGGCTCATAGATGCTGCTTTCACAATCTCCCTGAAATGCTTTTTTAAAAAGTAGGCAAGTATGGTCTCATCCCATTCTCAAAGGTGATCAGGTGTCCTATGCTTGGGATCAGTATGAATTACCGCTGGACCTATGACCGGCGGTTCAAATCCCGACGCCGGAAGACCGGCAGCAGTGAAGATCCCGACAGGTAATTAAGGTAAGTATAACTAACGCTCATCCCCCCCCCGACCCTCCCTTACGGATGCTTAACCCAAACCTCCCACCCAGTGCCTAAACCTAACCCCCCCATCCCCGCAGCCTAAACCTAACCCTCCCGGGGGGGTGCCTAGAACTAACCTCCCCCCGGCGGTGCCTAACCCCCCCTTCCCCTAGCCTAATCCTAACCCTCCCGGGGGGGGTGCCTACCCTAACCTCCCCCAGGGGTGCCTAGCCCCCCTTCCCCTAGCCTAACCCTCCCGGGGGGGTGCCTAACCCTAAGTCCCCCCCGGGAGACCCAAACCTATTTAGAGACGCCCACTAGCGCACGTCATCTCCAGGAAGTGTATTAAAACATTGGTACATCGAGCACCATCGGATGCGATTGCAGCGCTTGTGGTTGCCTTACCCTACCGCAAGCACTGCGAGGACTTCAGTGTAAAAAACAGGCATGTGACGTGCACTGTGATGCTGCCTGTTAATTATGCATGCCTCTAAAACGGCGTTGAAACACCCAGGCACGCCTGCGTTCGCACCTCCACTCCCCCGTTATTAGTATCCTGCCCCTGTTGCCACCCACAAACGGCCTCTCCTGTCACTCATTTCACTGGGCTGTCTTCGCTAAGCGAGCGACCTGCCTGCGCTCACACAGAGTAGTTAGCGCACACGCAGAACGAAGCATGCGCATTCGCAAAACATCGGTCCGCTTGCAAGCGCACAGCGCTAGCGAACAGGTCTGAATCAGGCCCCAAGTCTACTAGGTCAAGGTCACCTGGGAAGAAACAATGGAACATGGGGCCCTTATCCAACATGGGGAAAGGGATAAATACGCAAAGCTCTGACAGACCAGAATGCAGTTCCCAAGATAAAAATGTTTATTGTGCACAGAGCGATGTCCTTGCCGGCGGTGAGGAGGATGATGATGGTGATAATGTACAGATTGATCTCTCCAAAGCCGCCTAATGCATTATTCTCTATCAACAAAGGGCCTGATTCAGTAAGGATCATTATTGCGAACGCAATAGAGATTACGCAAGCAGTCTCACTGCGAAGATATACTACTGATTGCAATCGCAATGCCATCTGCAGCCTAACATAAGGACGCCCCCTTCCCCTTACACACATTCGTAATACTTAGCAAGACTGCAAAACCATCGATAACATCGAGTACAATCGCAGCCTCATGTACACCTACACAAGGTCTGACCTTAGGGTCTGATTCAGAGCCGGACGCTATTTGCGCTCGCTCGTTCAGAAAAAAGGGGTGGCTATTCAAATTAACCGTTCGCTCTTTGCGGTCTGTTGACGCCTCTATGTTAGAACGAGCGAACAAAACTTGCGGTCTTAATTTTGCAAAAAACGCCCCCTGGCCGCTCGCATCATACGTCATGTCCGCTATTTATTAGATTAATCGAGTACATCGAAAGGCGAATGAACTGCTCGCTATTCTTGTGGGTTTTTTTTCCTACCGCAATCTTGCGAGCAGTTCTGGCTATAAAATAACCCAGTGACGTGGTCGATGACGCTGCTGTATTAATTATGCACACCCTTAAAACGCCCGTTTTGAACTTTTGAAACGCCTGTGTTCTGATCTCCACTCCCCGTTTTCAAGCACCTTCCCCTGTTACCACCCACATACGCCTCATTCTGTCACTCAAAATAACAGGCATTCGCTATTTAGCGAGCACACAATTTTCGTCTGCACTGACTGGTTCGCGCATGCGTATTACAATCCGTACGCATGCGCAGTTGTGCGAACATCGCTCGGAACGAACGAGCGGCCGCTTACGAGCGGCTCTGAATGAGACCCTTATTCAGGAATTGCTATCCTCATCACACGCAGTGAAAGCCCAAGCTGCGTATGGCATCGCAGTGGCTAATTTATGCACGCCCCTGCAATGGTGTTCAAACGCACTGACGCGCCTGCGTTTCTCCGTCCACCCCCCCCTCACCACCCCCAAACGGTACTTCCTGTCAATCACTCTGCGATGGATCTGCGCAGTCAAGCGCAGTCACTGCAGTCCCGATCACACCGCAGAACGTAACAATCAACCAATTGCGTGCGTAATCGCAGTAGCGATCGGAAGTGTATCAGGCCCAGGGTACTGATGTTTTCCTGCCCCACAAGCTCTTTCTCTGTGCAAATTACACAAGATCAGTCAGATCATTGTCTTTGATTTGTGGCTGGGTTTGTTTGTTGTATGAAGTTAATTGGATGGAACGAGGATATCTGATGTCCTGGAGAATTCGTTGCTGTACAGAACATCACGGCCGGCTGTAGGTTCTATGTCGCTGTGATTATTTCTTTAGTTATTACATGTTTTTTTTTAATTTTATATACAGCATTGCCTGTGAGGCGTTATAGTGTATATACTGTGAAGTAACTAGGAAAGATAAAGGGCCTGATTCAGACCCGCGTTGAGTGCTCGCAAGCGGGTCGATGTTGGGCCAGTGCGCATGCGCACGACGGACCCGGCTCCGTCGTGCGCATGCGCGAGACCCGGATATCGACGGGCAAGCCGTCGTTATGGGTCCCCCTTTGTAGCGAGACCCATAACGACGGCTTGCTGTCGATGGTGAGTGACAGCACGCCCCCTTTGGTGGGCGTGGCTGCCCAGATGGAGGCATTCCCATGAGAACGCCTACCGTCTGGGGCCGGCCCCACTGACATCAATAGTGATGTCAGTGGGAGTGCTTTTGGCTCTGATAGAGCCAAAAGCACTCCAGGGCTTGCGGCAGACGAGACCCTAACACAAGGGTCTCGTCACAAGCCCAATGGTCACGATGGTCTTGACCATCGCGATCATCTTTTTGCCCGCTCGCTATAGCTGTGGGAGGGCACTGATTCAGAGCGAGCGCTCTGAAAGAGCGTCCGGCTCTGAATCAGGCCCAAAGGCCAGGATGAGGGATAAAACTAGCTACTTGCAATTTCTATGAATAGAAAAAGCCTGTAAAAAGCAATACAAAAATTGCTGTTCTTTCACCATGTATAGATAATGGCCCTGATTCAGACCCGCTCACGGGGTCTGTGGGCGTTTTTTTATTTCTCCTGCCGCTCGCAAAGCTGTGGTCGACCTCCCACAACTTGTGCGAGCGGCCTGGAGACCGTTGCAATTATCGCGACCATCGGCCTTGCGACAAGACCCTGTGGTAGGGTCTAGGCTGCCGCAAGCCCGAGTGGACTTCCTGCTCTAATAGCAGTAGTGATTTCAGTAGGTCCTCCCACAAACGCCAGGCGTTCCTAAGGGAACGCCTGCGTTTGTGCAGCCACCTACCCACCTACAAAATTGGGCGAGCTGTCACTCACCATCGACAGCCGCCCAGTCTTGTAGCGAGCCCCGTAGCGACTGAAGTTCAGTCGCTCAGCGGGGATCACGTATGTGCACGCCGGATGCGGCGCATGCGCAGTGGCCAATCATCGAGGCGCTTGCGAGCGGCTCTGAATCAGGTCCAATGTGTTTCCATGGACCTCTCACATACCTGATAATAATACATGCTGCTATCATGGGTACTGCACAGACGCACAGAAGTGGTTGGGCAATACCATCCAAAAAGTACAAATGGACACCTCCTGCATTGCATTTGGGAACCGAGTGCAGCGTCTGAAGACGCTGCCTTGGATCACCATAGCGACTGGTCGCGATGGTTGCTTCTTGGCCAGGTGGTGTAAGCCGAAGCTTACCTCCAGCTGCTGTCAGACTACACCCACCAGCATGCCCTGCCACAGTTTTGTTGTTAATGCATACTAAAACTGTAGCAGGGCATGCTGGGATGTGTAGTCTGACAGCAGCGGGAGTGCCACAGGTTGCCTGCCTTTGGCCCTGCTCCTCAGACACAAATGATATGTTACGTAACATAACTCCTCAGCAAAGGTCTTCATACAGATTTATGTGCTGTACTATGAAAAATGGTGCAGAGTTCTTACAATATGAATACGCAGCTTTTTAATTCACTGCATAACTGAGGCGCAGTGGAATTATCCATTTTGTGGTTTGAAACAACATTGATTCGCCCACAAAATGGCTGCCAATTCAAGACTTTCAGAGGCTGTTGGATCTCTCGGATCGGAGGGGGGGGGGCTGATTTCACGATTCACTGTAAATTACATAATTGAGGCGGGGTCCCCCAGCTTTTACAAGTTACAAATTACTGTGCCACACCTCCCACCGGCACCCCAGGGTGTCCCCAAGAGTTTTAGTAAAATCTCGGCAACTATGGAATGAAACTTATTCATTGCTGCGCATATCAATGGCTTCTGGGAGGTGTAATTAATGTAGTGGTAGGAAAATGGTTTCCAAAGCACTATACATCCCCCCGAGGTTGACATGTCCCCAGTGGGTTGGGTATGGGATGCCGGAATCTCGACAGGGTAAGGATACCAACACTTGTTTGTCAGTATCCTAATCCTCCCCCTCACTCTACCCCTAACACTCAAACTCCGGTGCCTAAACCTAACCTCCCCCTACTGCCTACACCTAACCTCCCTCACCCTAAACCTAACACTCCCCCCCTTAGTGCCCAATCCTAACCCTCTCCATACCCCTAACCCTCAATCCCCGGTGCCTAAACCTAACCTCCCTCCCTCTCTCCCTAACCCTCAATCCCCATTGTCTAAACCTAACCTCCCACTAGTGCCTAATCCTAACCTCCCTCTCCCATACCCTAAACCTAATACTCCCCCCCCTTAGTGCCTATCCCACCCCCTCTCCCTACCCCTCAATCCCCGGTGTCTAAATGTAACCTCCCCCTAGTGCCTAATCCTAACCTCCCTCTCCCGCACCCTAAACCTAACACTCCCCCCCTTAGTGCCTAACCCTCTCCCTCTCCCTAACCCTCAATCCCCGATGCCTAAACCTAACCTCCCCCTTAGTGCCTAAACCTAACCCTCCCCCCTTAGTGCTTAATCCTAACCTCCCTCTCCCGCACCCTAAACCTAACACTCCCCCCCTTAGTGCCTAAACCTAACCCTCCCCCTCTCCCTACCCCTAACCCTCAATACCCGATGCCTAAACCTAACCTCCCTCTTAGTGCTTAAACCTAACCCTCCCCCCTTAGTGCTTAATCCTAACCTCCCTCTCCCGCACCCTAAACCTAACACTCCCCCCTTAGTGCCTAACCCTAATGCTACTACTTAACCCTAACCCCTAACCTTCCCCTCAACCCCGCTACTTACCTTCGGGATGCCAGCGGCGGTGTTCTGACAGGTGTTGGGATTCCGGCGCCAGCATTCTAAGCTCCGGCATCCAGACAGATGGTATTTTGACCGGATCCCGTCCCCAATATGTGCGGACCACACACCCTCTGCGTGCATGTGTTCCTTCTTCCCAGATTTTTAAATAACAAATGTTAGGAGGTTAAACCTCTGCGTAGGTGACAGGTACAGTATAAATGAAAACAAAAAATATATATAAGAACAGCATTTAGTAACTAACTGATGGAGCAACTCCATGTAAGAATGTTTATGTTTTTTAGTAGAAATAATGAGCCCCCACTAGAACTCACATGAAGGACAAAGTTTGTACAAGTTTGCTTTTAATTAGTGAAACAAACCACAAAACGTTGTTTGGAGTGAAAAAAAAAAAAAGAATAAAAAAAAAAATATCCCCTAGTATTTTTCCAGTTTCCGAGCTGCCAGATGTCCCTATTAGGATCTAAATATTCCTTGTTGCACTGGATCATAGCAGATAATGGAAGTTAATGTATCTGCGCCAGTCTATTGTCACTCAAACACCAAAAGGATTGTTGCAGTGTTACATCACTACAATCTAATATTCTCTGTATGGCACTGTGTAATGTATGGGCCCGATTCATGGTCTTACGAAGCAGCAAGGAAGCGGTTGTGCAATACTGTCCAGCAAATATTTACATACTGACAGCAGTGGCGGGCTGGGCCGGGGGGCAGGGTGCCATGTGCTCCCCGGGCCGCAGTGTCATGCGGGCCGTGTGTACCCCTAACCAGACGGAGTTCGGTCAGCGCTATACAAGTGACAAACACACAGCCGCCGGCTCCGGCAGCTGTGTGTTTGTTTCAGCAGCTGATGAGAGTCTGTCAGACTCTCATTAGCTGCTGCTGCGCCCACTGCAGGAGCCGCTCCATCTTCCGGCTCCCGCAGTGGGTAATGGGAGAGGCGTCATGACGTCTCTCCCATAATGCAGTGCGGCCCGGCCCGGGAAGGACAGACGGAGGAGCGGATGGCGCCGGCGGGAGCGGGGATTGAGGTAAGTGTTTTTTTTATTTTTATTACGTGTGTTTACTGGGGGAGGGGCGGGCACTACAAGGGGGAGACCACTACTGGGGGCACTGCAAGGGGGGGGACTACTACTACTGGGGGCAATACAAGGGGGGACTACTACTACTGGGGGCACTGCAAGGGGGGGGACTACTACTACTTGGGGCAATACAAGGGGGGGACTACTACTACTGGGGGCACTACTACTACTGGGGGCACTACAAGGGGAGAACCACTACTGGAGGCACTGCAAGGGGGGGGACTGCTACTACTGGGGGCAATACAAGGGGGGACTACTACTACTGGGGGCACTACAAGGGGGGACTACTACTACTAGGGATACTACAAGGGGAGGGGACAACTACTAGGGGCACTGCATAGGGGGGAGGGGACTACTACTAGGGGCACTGCATGGGGGAGGGGAATACCACTGGGGGCACTGCATCGAGGGACCACTGCTGGGAGCTCTATAAAAAGGGCAATACTGGGGGTACTGCATAGGGGGGAGACTACAACTGGGGCCACTATTTAAGGGGCACTGCATATGGGCACCACGACAGGGCTGCCCCTAATCTTTATTTGTACTTTACATTAATCCCATATGGACCTGCCTCCTTCCCGGAACACTGGAGGGGGGATGGCGCCGTAGCACGCACGTTCTTCGGGCACCCTGGCTACACGCTACTCCTCTGCCAGGGCCGCCTGCATGCATTTGCCCCCCAGGCTAAAAGTTGCCAGCCAGCCCCTGCTGGACAGCAATAGTAATCCGAGTGTAGTGCCAATAGACGCTGCCTCTGATCACCATGGCAAACCATCAGTTGCAGAGGCGCTAGCACCTACCAGTCTGAGTAAACTCCAGCTTACTCAGGCTTGCAGCCTATGAGGCCAGGAAATTGCATACCCTGGTCTTTGGCACTCCCAGAAAACAGGGATGGAACGCCGTTTATGGGAACGCGGCCCAGGCACTCCCCCACTCAGGGGTGTTTCTAGAGAGGACGGGGCCCGTGTGTAGTCTCCGGCGGCCGGCAGCGCAATTAGTGTGCATGGCCAGCGCCGGAGTTATAGACTCTGAGCACTAGAGTGTGCCCAGAGTCTAGAGTATGCGCAGGTCACCGGGAAAATAGCCGTGGCGGCCATTTTCCCTGTACTGTGCATGCGCATACGACGGGAAAATGGCCGTGGTAGCCATTTTCCAGTCGTTTTTACAGCGCCGGACCCCCACGCCGTCGTGGGACTCCGGAGAGGTAAGTAATACTGTGGGTGCAGGGTGTGCGGTGCGGGGCCCCCCTGGACCCAGGGGCCCATGTTCCCCGCACACCCTGCACAGATTATAGATACGCCCCGGCCCCCACTCCATCCCCCAAAACCCATGCTGCGGCTTGGGGGATCTGAAAGAGATATCACAGAACCCGTTCTGCACATGCAGTGTCCTGATAATCGGAAAACTGCATGGGATACCTCATCTGCATCCGACCATGAATCAGCCTCTATATGCGCTTTATAAAAACCTGCTAATAAATAATACTGGTTAACCCGTACTTGCCTACCCTCCTGATTTTTGGGAGGCTCCCAGCCCCCCCGTGAAGGCAGGGAAGCCTCCCGGCAAACTCCAACCCGCCCGACTCCTCCGCAGTAACACTAGAAACTCCCACAGCAGGGAGAGGGATGGCGGTGACGCAATTCGCGCTGAATCGCGTCATAATGGCCCTGCCCCCTGCTTCACAATGTTAATATAGGCATTGTGATGAGGGGGCGGAGCCATGAATGACATGATCGCGCAGTCACGCCCCAAGCTCCACCCCCAATCCTGCATCATCGCAGCAGCACGCCCCCTTTTTGCCGTGACATGCCCCCCTGCCACGGAAGCCAAACAGCTCCCTCCCGGAAGGAGGGAGCTGAAAGTCGACAGGTATGAGTTAACCCTACCCCAAACCTGACACCTTTTTTTTCTCTTGATGAAAATAGGGTGAGGGCCTTTAAGAAAGGGGGACAGCTCATAAAAAAATGCTTTAAATAAAGATTTCCAATGTACAATTTTGCAACATATGCCGATGTATTAAAACTAAGGGGTCTATCTGTTCTTTTACAGTGACAGAAAATATTCTCTTGCCAGGAATTTATAAAGTGAACTTTACCGGGGCATCTCAGCGATGACTCCCCAGCGATACCAGCTACCAGCGATAAGGCTAAACTTGCATGGCCAGGGAATCTGGCTTTCTATGAGCATGAGTAAACTGACAAGTGTTGCGGCTTAAGGCGGGTATCCACTACCAGATTAAAATGAGCGATTGAACGTTAACGATATCGTTCAATCGCTCACAAATCGGCCATGAAAATGTCGAAAACAACCAGCGATGCGCGCTCCCGCTGGCCGTTTTTCACACCTATCATCGCCTGAACATGCTGGTCAATCTGCCGATAACAATAGGTTACCCATGTTCAGGGATGAGGGAGGGTGCCTACACTAGGCTTGCCTACCCTCCGGATTTGGCCGTGAGCCTCCAGAATATTGGAAAGGCAGGCATGTCTCCCAGCGGCCGCCCACCCACCCGGCCCCCCGCAGAGTAAATACAGAAACCCTCGCAGCGGGGGGCCGGTGACGTAATTCGAGCGTCATTGTGGCCCCACCCCCTGCTCCACAACGCCGTTTAGTCTGCAATTGTGAAGAGGGGGTGGAGCCACTATGACACAATCGTGAGGTCACTCCCCCGCCATCATTATTGTCCAGCCATGCCCCCCCCTGCGCTGTAAGCAGACAATCCGCTCCCTCCCGGACTGTTCAATGTAGGCGCAGCATAGACTGTGAAACGACAGCACGATTGCAATGTCGCTCCAGTTTCAATAAGAACATTTTTTATTAAAATAATTAATAACATTAATCTAGTATCCTGTTTTATTTAATAAAATAATAATAAAAAATCTATATATATATATATTTTTTTTTTAAAGAAATTTTCAACTTGAACCATACTTGCCTACTTTTGAAAAAAAGCATTTCAGGGAGATTGTGAAAGCAGCATCTATGATGCAGCAATAAAGTGGGCGTGTACTGCTACATCTGAGGGGCGTGTCATAAAACTGACTTACATACAAATGTAAATAAGCCTCAAAGCTGTTAGTAAGATTGATTTGTTGATGAAAACACCCTGATACTCATCAGAAAACACATAGGGATCATTGGCCCTCATTCAGAGCCACTCGCTATTTGCGGTCGTTCGTTCTAAAACAAGGGGTGGCTATTCAAATGAACCGTTCGCTGTTTGCGGTCTGTTCACGCCTCTATGTCTGAATGAGCGAACAAAACTTGCGTTCGTTTTTTGGAAAGATACGCCCCCTGGCCGCTCGCATCCTACGTCATGTCCGCTATTTATTAGATTAATCGAGTACATCGACCAGCGTATGAACTGCTCGCTATTCTTGGGGTTGGTGTTTGCTACCACAATTTTGCGAGCAGTTCTGACTATAAAATAACCCAGTGACGTGGTCAATGACGCTGCTGTTTTAAATATGCACACCCATAAAACGCCCGTTTTGACCTTTAAGCTCGCCTGCGTTCTGATTTCCACTCCCCATTTTCAAGCACCTTCCCTGTTACCACCCTCATACGCCTCTTTCTGTCACTCAAAATAGCAGGCATTCGCTATTTTGCGAGCACATGAATTTCGGCCGCACTGACTGGTTAGCGCATGCGTATAACGATCCGTACGCATGCGCAGTTGGGCTAACATCGCTCGGAGCGGCTCTGAATCAGGCCCATTGTGCCTTATAACCACTGCAAGGAAATAATACTAATGATCCCATTTGAATGTATATATCTCTGTTTTTTCTTTTATGTAACAGCTACATAATGGGGGTAAGGTGTAATCAGGGAGATTACTAGACTCTTCAGGGAGTCAGGGAGATTGCTACTATTTCAGGGAGTCTCCATGACAATCAGGGAGAGTTGGCGAGTATGACTTGAAGCGCACGTCCAGGCTACCAGTGCAGTGCGCTTGTGTGACCCGACAAATCCAAGTCACACATTTGCAGAAGGACCGTGGCTAGATTAGCGGTAAGTTTTTTCTTAAGGTGCCCACACACATAGCGATTTTTTTCCCGACCTGGCCGATTTCGACACATTGGAACGACAGATCGGGTAAAAAATGCCCAAATCGTGAGTCCCCACTCACGATCACGATGCGATGCACGCCCCCGCAGGTCGCACATCGCATCTTCAGATCTGCCGTGCAGTACGGCAGATCTGACTATCTAGACACAAATGCACTGTTAAAAACTCTGGCTGCAGGAGATTGGATGAAGATTGGACAGCATATCGTGTGCATATCGTGTTCAGGGGTGCTGGGGAGAGTTTCAAGGGAAATTGGACACATTGTCGGATCGTGAGTACATCGGTATGTGTGTGGGCATCTTTAAAGCTGCCAGTCAGTATCGCTGGAAAACATATTTTGTTAAACTGCAGCTGAGAGTTACAAAGTGGCTGCCGGAATATGCTACTCTCAGCCTTTCCTTTGTGCAGTTTGGAAACGGCCCCTTATTTCCAAGCACTTTAGGTCAACTCTGGATTTTTGGACTTTTCGTGCATGCGCTGTAGCAAAACATCGCTCAACTGTGTGAACATCGGCCGGCATCCATCTCTGAATCAGAACCTGTGGGCAGAAAGTGCAAAGTTTGGCGAGCAGGAAGGTTGGAAGAAAAGCTAGGGAAAGTTCTGAACCCAACTATTATTAGTGACATTGTGTTGCCTTGTGGGATGGCACCAACCCAGGCTGTTGGGTCTGGCAGGTGCCATCTTGCCATGCACTTCATTCATCGGTGGCAGTGGCTTGACTTGTAGGATGGCACTAACCCAGGCTTTTATGCCAGGCAGGTGCTATCATGCCATGCAATGTATTCATTGGTGGCAGTAGACTGACTTGTGAGATGGCACTCACCCAGACTTTGATGCCTGTCAGGTGTCACCTTGCAATGCCTTTCATTAATCAGTGGCATAGGGCTGACGTGCCATAGCACCCGCCAAGGCTGCTCCATATACGTGTAGTTTAATCCCACTAATTCTTTTTGCCACTGTTTGTGTTAGAAAGTTATACAATGATCCAATTAATTCAACAGGCTTTTTTTTTTTTTCTTTTTTGCGCAGTCAATTTTAATGTACTCAGGGCCTGATTCAGAGCCGCTCGTTCGCTCTGAGCGATGTTCGCACAACTGCGCATGCGTATGGGTCGTAATGCGCATAACAGTCATTGCGGTCGGAAATCGTGCACTCGTAAAACAGCGAGGGGCTGCTAATGTGATTGACAGAATGTACCGTTTGTGGGTGGTAACAGGGGAAGGTGCTTGAAAACGGGAAAGCCGAACGCAGGCGTGCCTAACGGTGAAAAGGGCGTTTAATGGGTGTGCATAATTAGTAAAGGAGCGTCACTGACCACGTCACTTGGTTATCTTTTAGCCTGAACTGCTCGCAGTGATAGCGGGAAAAAAATCCTACCACAAGCACTGCCAGCAGTTCAGATGCCTTTCGATGCTCCCGATTAATCTAATAAATACCGGAGATGACGTGTGATGCGAACGGAAAAGGGACGTCTCTACAATTTAGCGAGCGCATTTTTCGGACACTCGCTCGGACATAGAGGCGTCAACACACCGCAAAGAGCGAGCGCTCAATTTAAATATCCCGCCCCTTTTTAAGAACGAGCATCCGCAAATAGCGTCCGGGTCTGAATCAGGCCCTGAGACAGTCCACGGAAAAGCCTGATTTTCGCCCATGCGTATGTGAACAGTGAATCGACGCACTAGGGGAAATTTGAAGACTTTTTACTTTTGCACTGGATTAGAATTTATTCTTTGCAAAAAGGGGTAACTGACAAGGCTCCAATGCCCCCGGCATCTTCTAACGGGCTCCCAACCCAGTGACAATCTATCCTGAATTCCAGGAAATGGACGTTGTGAAACAGAACATCCCCAAACCCTGAAGAATGCAGAAAAACAAGTGATTTGTATTACACTCGTCACTGCTCCAATTGAAGACACACGTTCAGCATCTCTCTGTCAGAATCGCTGCTCGGTCTGGAAGCCTCTGTAGCAATTCCTGCAATCTCTTACATACCTGGCACAACATACAGCACACATGTGCGGCAGACAGTGACCACGTGACTTTCCAGTTCTCCCCTCAGCACTGGGGAGCAAAACAGGGTCCATGTATGTTACACAATGATTACGCCGGAAGTCAGTGTTGGAGAATCATATATGGCAGGCAGACACGAGGAGGCGAGTCACCTATTTATGGTACAACGCTGGGATATTCCAAAAACATTCCTACAGATGTCAGATGAAGAAACAAAAAAAAACGGTCTTATTGGCTACAGGTTGTTCTATCTCCGCCCATTTGAAACCTGGGGGATGCAGATCCTAATTCAGAGATGGACGCAATGGCGATATTTTCGCAGAATGAGCGATTGATTGCTCCATACTGCACACGCGTAGTGTGCAATTACGTTCGTATAGAGGAACCATACACAAAGTGAGTGACAGGTAGTCAGCGTTTGGGGATGGTAACGGGGGTGGTTAGAAAAACGCAGGCGCCTGACCGTTTAAGCGCCGTTTCGTGGCAGTGAATAAATTAGCCATTGTGATCTCCTTCACGGTATAAGACCACTCTGTGTGTCAGGAGAGCTGCAGTGTTTGCAGCTGGTCAGACTTCCTTTATGTGCTGCGTGACTTCCCGATGTGCGTCAATGTTACCGATGTTTTTTTACGCTGTTGCGTGTCATCAGATGGATATGAGAAGGCAGCCGTGGGCGTCCCTGTGCTTTGGAAGGCTTTAGCATCTTTTAGCAACTGCGATCCATGAAAGAATGCAGATGCGATTGCGTTACCGTCTCTGAGTCAGGCCCACAGAGCTGAACAATAGTCAGTAATGTATAATACAAGAAATGTGATATTTTCTCTTTGTGGAGAAGCAATTGAGAATCTTGGCCTTTGCCAGGAGACTGTGGGTCTATTTACTAAGCAGTGTTAGGAGACAGAGTGAAAAGTGATAAGATAGTGATAAGGTGCCAGCCAATCAGCTCCCAACTGTCATTTTTCAAACACAGCCTGTGACATGACAGTTGGGAGCTGATTGGCTGGCACCTTATCACTTTTCACTCTGGGCCTGATTCAGAGCCGGACGCTCTGACCAGAGCGCTCGCTCTGAATCAGGGCCCTCCTACCTCAACTTAGAGCGGCCTTATGGACGCTCGCATAGCTGTGGGTTACCACCCACAGCTTATGCGAGCGTCCATGATGATGGTCACGATGGTCAAGATCATCGCGACCATCGGGCTTGCGACAGCGACCCTGCGGTAGGGTCTCGCTGCCGCAAGCCCTGGAGTGCTTTTGGCTCTATCAGAGCCAAAATCACTCCCACTGATATCACTAGTAATGTCAGTGGGGCCGGCTTCAGATGGTAGGCGTTCCCATGGGAACGCCTCTGTCTGGCAGCAACGCCCCCGGCATGCCCACCAAAGGGGGCGTGCTGTCAATCAACATCGACAGCACGCCCCCTTTGGTGCGAGACCCGGAGCGACAGTTTGGCTGTCGCTGTCCGGGCCTCGCGCATGCGCACGACAGAGCTCCCTCCATCGTGCTCATGCGCATTTGGGTAACATCGACCCGCTTGCGAGCGTCCTGCGCTCGCGAGCGGGTCTGAATGAGACCCTCTGTCTCCTAACACTGCTTAGTAACTAGACCTGTGTCTTACTCCGAGCCGGAGCAAGGGGGAATGTTGTGCAGGAGGGCAGCTGCTCTGTGGCCAACTCACTTGGGGTCGGGGGGCCCCGCGGCCAGATATTCAAATTCTTGTCGGCATTTGAAAGGTGCCAAATATTCCGGCACTGTTGGCATGGGGGTGCAGCTGAGGAGGGGGACTTGTCCCTCCCCCATTCCCCTGCAATTCGGCAGGACAGCCAATAACTTTACCTGGAGGTGCAGCACTGCACATGCCCACTCCCTGACCCACCCCTCTATTCTCTCCTTCTCCACTGAGTCATGTGCCGCAGCCCGCGCGTCCAATGTGGAGTACATACCTGGGCGCCCAGCCGACCTATTTGGTAAGCATATACACTTACCCATCGGCTGCTCGATATGTCTGGCCAGCATTTTAAGTTTCCCTTTCACCTGTGATCTCAGAGTCGGCGGTTCTTGCAGCCAGCATAACGTGACGGTTGGTCGGTTCGCCCATACACGCTGGCACGATATATCTGCAACAAATATTGCATCCGCCATGCTGCACGAGCAACACAATATAGCTATAAACTACGTTATTCACAGATACAGCTTGTGTAACCACGAAATGATGCACTGAGCGATATATCGCGCAGTGTGTACCCAGCATAAAACGGACGCTGATCAGCATCTAAAGACGCTCAAAGTGCTTGTTTCGGTCCTTGCACATTCGGAGACACGGCTGTACATCTGGGAAAGGGATTTGTAGTGGGATTAGTATAAAGTCGCAGCGGTCACGTGGTGGATACGTCACAGATGTCCTTTAGCCACATAGGAAATAGCAGCAACCATGGGCTCACACCGCACACCCTGCGCCTGTATAATTGTTCTTCTCCGCAGTCCCGCGTTTGTGATGCAGCAGGAGAAATCACCGGCCATTTTCCCGGAGATCTGCTCACGCGCAGCTAAGAAGTCACCGGGAACATGGCCTTGGCGCCATATTCCTGAAGACCTGCGCACACCCCCGCAATACCCGCTTCCGCAAACGGCTTCTATATTACGCCCTTGACAGCTATTCAGGTGCAGGGAGGAGGGTGATAGAGCGTACCGGAGTGGGTATGTCCCCAGTTCTCAATCATCTCTGTTCAAAGGTATGCTCACTGCTTTACATTTCATTGACACAGCAGCTGTTGAATCATGCCCACGGGATGGCACTGCCCGGTACCCTTCTTTCATTATGCTCCCTGCTGAAGAGGGAGCCAGGACACCAAGGGATGAACACAGATGGCAGCAGGAATTATAGTTGAATTATCCGAGACTGATACAATTCCTCTAAAGGATAGTGGTCGCATTGCTGCACATACGCAGAGATGTAATCATCTCATTGGGCTTACACTTCGGGGTCAGCAACATATATGCTGATCTTAATAAGACAAATTTGAACAAACATGCCCTTACTGAACTATGCCTATGTGGGGGCCCCCAATTCATGTCCCATTCACCCTCTCTGGGCATAGGGCTCTCTGCTGCGTCTGTAATGCAATGCATCCTACTCTGCAATCGTGCATTCACATCTGTGGGCAATCACAGTGCACAAATGCACACTATACACCACTCCACCTGGTTCAGTGCTACTCTGCAGCAGCCCCTCTGTAGTCTGTGGGCCTGATTCAGAGCCGGATGCTATTTGCACTCGCTTGTCCACAAAAAGGGGTGGCTATTTAAATTAACCGTTCACTCTTTGCGGTCTGTTCACGTCTCTATGTCTGAACGGGCGAACGAAACATGCGAACGTAATTTTGTAAAAAACGCCCCCTGGCCGCTCGCATCATACGTCATGTCCGCCATTTATTAGATTAATCGAGTACATCGGACGGCGTATGAACTGCTCGCTATTCTTGTGGTTGGTTTTTCCTACCACAATCATGCGAGCAGTTCTAACTATAAAACAACCAAGTCACGTGGGCAATGACGCTGCTTTGTTAATTATGCACACCCTTAAAACGCCCGTTTTGACCTTTAAGCACGCCTGCGTTCGGATCTCCACTCCCCGTTTTCAAGCACCTTCCCCTGTTACCACCCACAAACGCCTCATCCTGTCACTCAAAATAGCAGGCATTCGCTATTTAGCGAGCACACGATTTTCGGCCGCAGTGACTGGTTCGCGCATGCGTATTAAAATCCGTACGCATGCGCAGTTGTGCGAACATCGGTCAGAGCGAACGAGCGGCCGCTTACGAGCGGCTCTGAATCAGGCCCCGTATCCAGTAACTGAGTTGAGGGTTTAGCTGCATACACACGTAAAGATTTTCTGTCCAACCATCCAACTAGTTGATTGGTTGGAATGAAAATCCGGTAAGGGATGCAAGCAAATGACAATCAGCAATTTGCTCCCAAACGCCGGAAAATGGACGAAAACTGTTGTTTGAACAAATTGTTTAGATCAAACATTTAACAAACTTGTCTGACGACCATTTTCATCTGTTTTCTGGCATTTAGGAGCAAATTGCTGATTATTAGTTACTCCCATACGTTACCAGATTTTCATTCCAACCAATAAACTAGTTGGATGGTTGGACAGAAAATCTTTACGTGTGTATGCAGCTTTGATCTTCTGAACAATCCCATCCTTGGTGAGATCAGCCCTCGGTACCACCTTGTAACCTCCCGATGCCTTCACAGGCGTTTCATTGTCTGTTTGTGAGATGATGGTGTGGGAGGTAGGGCACAGCAAGGCCATCACTAAATACCATCCACAAATTATATCCTACAAGTACATTTTACAAGTTCGTAGCTATAGACCAGCTGGATAACCCGGGGGAAAGTTAACATAACAATAATCTGGTTTTCCAGTTTCTGATTCATTTAATGAACTGGCATGTCCTTGCCTACTGCAACCTTTCTGTAACACATCGGAGCTGATTCTGATTCGCCGGCAAAAGCGCCCGCAGCAGCGTGTATTGACCGTCACCCGCCTGCGAGTCTATGCAAATGCCGCTGCGAGCTACTTCCTTTATGTTTGGCCGAAGGTGTGAGGTGTCTACTTTTAGCGTACGCGGATTCTGCAGTACTGATTGGTGCATCCCTATACGCCACCATCGGTCGCGTTATCAAAACTTGCACCAGCCCTATGGTAGGCGCAGTTTTTAAAATCTGACCACAGCAGGGTTGCCGATAGTCTGGCCCGCCCCCGCTACACAATGCTCAGATTACCAGTATTGTGAAGCAGGGGGCGGGGCCAAAATGACACGATTCAGCGACAGGAAATCAGTCACAATCACTGACACGCCGCGACAAATGGTAGCGTGCACTACTAACCACTTCCCAGTCACCGCTCGGGAACGCCCATCGGTTTTCTACAACATTTGATACCTGCATCCCCATGGCGACAGCGCCTTTGAGCGTACACTGTGTGCAATGCCTGCGCTGTAGGAGTTTTTAGGAAATTCTGCGCACGTGCGGTAGCATAAAATCTCTCAACTACGTGAACATGAGAATTGTGCGCAGTTCTGAATCAGGACCATCCACTTTTTCGCTTCCTTCTTTTCAACCATGCTCCCGATTCGATTGTCGGTGGTGCCGGCGGCCTAGTACGAATATGCCACACTTACATTAGTCCTGACATTGTACGCGACTTTGGGGGTGAAATCAGGGTGTAATCGTGTGCCTCACCCGCAACTGTATCGACCGACCCCATAGTGTAATATCATTGATGCCCTTGGATAAAGCACAGAGCTGCTCTCTGATTCACAGCTGAGCTTCATCCCCTGGTAACAGCCTACTCTCCCGGGAATCGCGGGAGGCTCCCAATTTTTCGGGTAACCCACCGCGATCCCGGAAGAGTAGGCATTTCTCCCGCATCCCGCCCACTACCTAGTGAAGTGGGCAGGATGGGGAGATTTTACCTGAAATTATCGGGCCCGTCGGGAAGGGGCGGGGCTAAATTAGGCAAATCGCGGACCCGCGAATCACGGGGGTTTTCTGTAAAGGGGGCGGGGCCTAATGCCATCTATTGTCTGGCCCCGCCCCCCGAAGAGGAGAGCAGCAGGTCCCCTCCTGCTGCTCCCGGAAAGCTGCCCAGCAATGTAGGTAAGTATAAACCCCTCTGCCGATGAAGAAATGCACAGAAGAAAATACACTGCAATGTACGTCTTTACACAAATTTACACTTTTCTCTAAAATATAAAGGATAATGAGTTGACTGTGAAAAAAGAACACAAGACCATGAACAGACAATGCTCCAGATATACACAGGACAATCAGATAAATAGAATGTGCACCCTGACACAATAAACAGTGGGTCTGATATTATACACTGAGATCTGGTACTGTGCCAGCACCTACGATACCACATTGACTCCTAGGGGATGAGTTGGCAGTAACTGTGCACCTGGACAAACCATGCTGCACTGCAAGGCAGGGCCGGCTCTTGGGGTGTTCGACCAGTGCGGTCGAACAGGGGCAACCACCCCATAGAGGGCGCACCCCTCCCCAACAGCCCGGTTTCAGTGGAACAGCACTGTCCCGCTGTTCCACCCGTGGGCCGAAGTGGCCCACGGGTGGTCTGGTGGGGAGGTTGGGTACAACCCACCGCCGCAGCAGTGCCGGACCCCGGAGTAGCTGAATGGATGCTGCTCGCATGCGCGCGGCATCCATTCAGTGCCGGGAGAGGGCTGTGGGGAGCCCAGCTAGTGACGAGTGCTGGGCTCCCCCCAGCCTCACATTACACGGGAGGCGTGCCATGTGGGTACGCCCACAAATAACGACACTCAAGGGGCGTGGCCTATGGTAATTAGGCCATCCCCATTTTTGCCGCGCACGTAAAGAGGCGCCGTACACCCAGCCGGCACAGGGCGCAACTAGCCCTAGAGCCGGCCCTGCTGCAAGGGGTGCAAATACAGTTATTTTTGCATGCGAGGTAAATACTGGTTGCTTTTGCATATAGCCCACAAATGCTGCACAGTTTTATTTTTACACTGCAATTTAATTTTGAGTTTGGACACTTCCCTCCCAAATCTAAATCTGTCTGCATATTTCACATCAGCTCCACCGATGGAGCTCAGGGTCGTAACTTGTGACCGATGCTATCGCACAGTGCGAAGGACTCTGTAGGTGGCCCATGGCCCTTTCTTTCTCGCTAGCAAGGTATCTGGAACCGCACCCTGCACTCAGTATCGCCGTGTAATGTGTATGCAGTTGCACAGTGTCTTCTAAATGCTCCATGTACTGCGGTGCTTCCGGGTGCAGGCTGGCACCGCCCCTTATGCGTGATGTCATGCGCAAAGGAGGCGGGTCGTCACAGGAAGCATTAAAGCCTTGTTATGGCACTGCCTGCAGTGCAACATGGTTTTGCCAAGGTGCACAGTTACCCTAATGTGTCAATGATAATAGGAAGAGTAAAATTAGTAGTACTCAAACAATGGCAAGCACAGCTGTAATGTATTTATGAATGTATATATATATATATATATATATATACATATATATATATATATAATATATATGCATTTATTGCAATTTCCCACAAAGTTGACCAAAATACACTAATGGGTTGCTCCCTATATATTTTCTAAAACACAGAGCTGAGATATTGTGTGATATACAAATTAAGCGAGATGTAAAACAAAGCCTGCTCCATCAGTACATAACCATATTTACTTTAACCACAGAACAAGCTTTGTACGCTTACCCCTAATTTTGGAGTTGGAGGGTATGAGGGGGCTGTGAAAAGTTCAAAAGGATAATTCAGAGGTGTATTTTAAGAATCATATACTCAGTGTATACATACTATAGGCTGCATATGACCTTTCATTATAATAAATTGAAATACCAAACCCTTCAATTAGAGTTTTGTAACTAAGTTCCGTAAACCAAGAAGTAAATATTGATATTTCACTAGGAGCGATTCCAATGTATTCCAGCTAAAAGTAAATAAACTCTATAAACCGTACGATGATGGCCTTCCGAAAACTTCCATCTGGATTTGCAGCATTGCGGTATTATAACAGTTCTGCCGACAGAAACCTGAGAACATCCGCGTGGCCAGGATGGTGATAACAGATCTGGTATTACGATGTCTGCCGTGATCCTTGTTGCCAGTGGTTACATTGTAACGCCAGAGGTTACCCTTACCATATGTACAGGCAGGAACGGGCTGCGTAGGAATACTTGCTCATACAGTATAACATGTCATATAACATGTCACATATAGGTGGTGAGCAAAACTACATGATAACCGAGTTTCCATGTCTGTTTCATAGCAAAGATCTGGCCATACAATCTTCACGCTCCGCTTTTACGTCTCCATCCCAGAAAACGCCATTCAGCTGTCTGACGAATTTATAGTCAATGAATAGAGGCCCCGATTCAGAGGTGCTCGCTATTTGGTATTTGAATCAGGACGGGCCGTTTTTTTTTTTTCACCGGCCTCCAGGCCGCTCGCTAAGCTGTGGGTGACCACCCACAGCTTTAGCGGGCAGCCTGGTGATGGTCGCGATTATCGGGACTATCGGGCTTGCGACGAGACCCTTGTGGTAGGGTCTCATCCACCGCAAACACCCCAGTGAACTTCCTGCTCTAATAGAGCAGGCAGTTCAGTACTGACATCAGTGGCGATGTCAGTAGGGCCGCCCACAAACGGCAGGCGTTCCTTCAGGAATGCCTCCGTTTGTCCAGCCACCACCCCCTGCACGCCTACAAAATTGGGTGAGCTGTCAATTACAATCAACAGCCGCCCCATCTTGTAGTGAGTCCCGCAGCGAGTGAAAATGCACTCGCTACGGGGCTTGCGTGTGCGCACTGCCTGGCCATCGACCTGCTTGCGAGCCCTATGTGCTCGCGAGCAGGTCTGAATCAGGCCCAAAGCTCGGACTTAAACAGTCATTTCAATCTGTCATTGGGACAACCAGATGTGGTACCAAGTAAATATTTTGTAGAACTCTTATTTATTACCAGTTATTTATATAATGCAGACATATTACGCAGCGCATTGCAGAGATTATTGCAGTCACTCACATCAGTGCCTGCCCAACACTATGGCAATTGTTTGGCAGAATCCAATTTACCTACCAACATACTCGCCTACTCTCCCAGGACAGCCAGAAGTCTCCCAAAAATCAGACGCCCATCCCCCCACCCCACCCCCGGACCTCCTGCACCTTCCACATTGACCCACGACCCAAATTGCGTCATCATGGCCCCGCCCACTGCTTGAGAATTCTGGAAATCTCGCCATTGTGTAGCGGGGACGGGCCCAAAATGATGCGAGCGTCTGGTCACAAACCCGCTCTGTCCCCTAATTTTGTGTAATATCCCCCGCCATGCCCCCTATGCCGCACCGCACCCCCGCTACGCTGATGTTTTATTATAATGTAAATCATATAAGGTTCATGGCTTGTGCATTGTTACACAAAGTTGTGCAATTACACAGGTCATGCGCCTCAGTGCAGCGACTGTTTTGTACAAGAAGTGTTTATGAAATACAATGAGGTATGGCCTTAAGCCCTGTTATATACAGCGATCAATCCCAGCTATGATGTAATGTGCTCAAGAAATTGTCAATGGAAAACAATATTGTTGGATAATTGTCTCCAGCTGCAAAACAGCGAACACACAACCGTGACATAAATCGCTGTCAGACTGCCAAAATATTTCTCTACTGACAGACACCGTTCTGTGTGATAACTTTCTTGTTGTATATACTGAAGCCTGTGACACTCATGATTAAACAACTAAAAAGCTGATTGATGGTCTATTTATGAAAGCTGGGTTTTGTATTATTTATCAAAGAATGGTTGTCGCCAGGTATCAACAACGGTACCCATCACTGGGGCTCTACCGCATCCAAAGCATGGGGAGGCTTAGGCCCTGATTCAGAGGCGCTCGCTATTTGCGAGCACTCGCTCTAAATCAAGGCGGGCCGTTTTTGTTTTTTTCACCGGCCTCCAGGCTGCTCCCTAAGCTGTGGGTGACTACCCACAGCTTTAGCGGGCGGCCTGGCGATGGTCGTGATTATCGCGACCATCGGGCTTGGCGATGAGACCCTTGTGGTAGGGTCTAGTCCACCGCAAGCCCCAGTGAGCTTCCGGCTCTAACAGAGCAGGAAGTTCACTACTGAGATCACTGGTGATATCAGTAGGGCCGCCCACAAACGGCAGGCGTTCCTTCAGGAACGCCTCCGTTTGTCCAGCCACCCCCCCCCTGCACGCCTACAAAACGGGGCGAGCTGTCTATCACAATCGACAGCCGCCCCGTCTTGTAGTGAGTCCCGCAGCGAGTGAAAATTCACGTGTGCGCACTGCCCGGCCTTCGACCCACTTGCGAGCGCTATGCGCTTCCCAGCAGGTCTGAATCGGGCCCTTAGTTCAGTACTTTTTAGTAAATGGGGGGAAAAAAAAAGCTTTAGTATTAAAATGAATATAATTTTTCCAAAAGTTGAACAATTACAAAAATCTATGATAATTTATTAATGTCTGTCCTGTCTCCTCAATGTGCGCGCAGCAGTGGAAGCAAGGGGCTTGTGCGCCATTGGCCCCCACTGCTAGGGAGACAGAACAGACCTAGAAGAAGAAGAGGAACGGCCATTGGAAATTTGGATAGGAAGCGTAGGGTGTGAGGGTTGTCTGTCAGGGTGCCGGGAGGGTGGGGGGATCAGACCACTGGAAATGACGCACAGCTACAGCACACCGGAGGGGAGGGGAGAGGAACCAGCAGAAAGATGGATGTTGCGCTGGGCAGAGTGGGGGGGGGGGGGGGATCCAATACACTGGTAATAGAAGGTGATAGAGGATTTTCTGTTGCAGCTATTTCATAATCTCTCTCCAAATGCTAACTTTCTCTGAACACCAAAAAAAGGTGAATACTCATGGGGCCCATTCATCAACAAGTTTTATCATATGCAACAAGTTACAAAACTGTTGTGTATGATAATGGTGCTCCAGCCAATCAGCTCCTGTCATCCAGATTTGCCTACCTTCCCGATTCGGCCGAGAGCCTCTCCCGGTCACCCGGAAAGGCTGGGAATCGTCCGCCCCCATGGTAAAACCCCAGCGGTAACAATAGAAACCCCCACAGCGGGGAGGGGGGGCGGTGACGCAATTCACGCTGAATCGTGGCCCCGCCCCCTGCCTCACAATGCCGTTAATTAAAGCATTGTGAAGAGGGGGTTTGGCCACGAGGATGCGGCCACGCCCCATGCTCCACCCCCAATGGAGCATTATCCCTCCCCGCGCCATGCCCCCTTTCAGACGCGACATTTCCCTCCCCCTGCCGTGGAAGCCTGACAGCTCCCTCCCGGAAGGAGGGAGCTGAACAGTAGGCATGTATGCTGTGATCTATATGAAAAATGATAGTGGGGAGCTGGTTGGCTGAAGCACCATTTAAAAACATAAACACCCCATAGTATATACAGGGAATTCCGGTGCACTACTGAATCAGCAATGCTATTTCATAGCAACGTGTCCACTTTGCAATCTTTACAAGGTAAATAATAATACAAAACCATCACTCATAAGAATGAGCATGACTCTTTGTCACTGTCGTTGAGGCATCTGTCTCAGTGGACACAAAAGCTCCTCATCTACTTTGTTATAATTCACTTTACTCCATTCTGGAGGGATTATATTGTGGAGTTGGTCTATACTGAAAAACAGGGACATTACCAGAAGCAAACACATCCAGAGATCATGGGGGTCATTCAGACCCGGTCGTTAGCGCCGAGTCGACGGCCCCCCACAGAGCATGCGCACGACGGCGCCGTCGTGCGCATGCGTGAGACCCGCTACGACCGACAGCGCCGGTCGTAGCAGGTCTCGATCCAAAGGGGGCGAGCTGTCGATGTTGATTGACAGCTCGCCCCGTTTGGAAGGCGGGCCGGGGGGGTGGCAGCCCAAACGGAGGCGTTCCCATGGGAACACCTACCGTTTGGGGGCGGCCCCACTGACATCACTAGTGATGTCAGTGGAGAGCTTCTGGCTCTGACAGAGCCGGAAGCTCTCCGGGAATTACGACAAGGGAGACCCTACCCTAGGGTCTCGTCGTAAGCCCTGATGGTCGCGATGGTCTCTGACCATCGCGACCATCACCGGAGCGGTCGTTAGAGCTGTGGGTGTTAACCCACAGCCTAACGACCGCAACAGAGGCGGGCGGTCAGGATGCAAGTGGCCGCCCAGTTTCTGAGCGACCGCTTGCATCCTCCGACCGCCTCTGAATGAGGGCCCATGTGTGGCTGCTGTATAGACTGCGTAGGAGAGAAACACACTACATAAAGTTCTAGCAGTGTAATGATATAGATCCCAAGGCTCGCATTCTCACCCACACAAAATGGCGGCTTCTGCAGCTTGCAGACACAAAGGCCCACAGAGCTAATGCCCCCTCCTTTTACTTTCAATTCCGGATAGAGTGAGGTCTGTTTTTATAGGCTGAGAGCTGGTGCTCCACTAGGAGGGGTGTGGCCATCCCATGTAGTAGGTGTGGTTATGTCCCAAAGGGAGCAGAAAACCCTGTAACACGTCCCCCTCTCTAGCAGCACATCCTCCCATCCCTACTGTTATTACTGTAAAGTATACAAAATTGGTGTAATAGACCCTTCAGATTGCAGAGAGATCAACTGTGCTGTGCAGTCACAGGACCGACTGCTGCTCATTATCACTGACCTCCCGATGGCCCTTCCCTTGTGGCCCTATCTTGGGCTGCAAAAGTATATTTCTTACTTGCTGTAAAATACTTAGATGTACTGTTAGATCTCAGTGTTCCCCTTGGAGTTTATGAAAGTTTTATCTCCTGCACAATAAAATCTGTAAAATATATGTGCAGAAGCACAGTGGTAAGCATTGGTGTCTGCCTGCACTGGGGCCATGGGCAGGGCATGATTAGCTTGTGGGGGCACAGGGCAACTTAACTTGTGGGGCCCACTACCAATAAAATTGTCAAAATGATATGCGGGCGGCTATATCATTAAAATTGTAATGTGACGGTTTTCTTGTCCAAATATGATGCCTTCTCTTCCTAACCAATGTTGGCGCAAATGCGGCCAAATTGGGAATATTTGTCATGTCTTCTGGGCATGTCTTGAATATATTGTGGCTTCAGGTATTTACAGTATGTTAATCTCCAAGGGATTGGACTGCTGAGGACTGGGGTAAAGTTATTTTCTCTGATGAATCCCCTTTCAGATTGTTTGGGGCATCTGGAAAAATGCTTGTCCGGAGAAGGAAAGGTGAGCGCTACCATCAGTCCTGTGTCATGCCAACAGTAAGGCATCCTGAGACCATTCATGTGTAGGATTGCTTCTCAGCTAAGGGAGTGGGATCACTCACAATTTTGCCTAAGAACACAGCCATGAATAAAGAATGGTACCAAAACATCCTCCAAGAGCAACTTCTCCCAACCATCCAAGAACAGTTTGGTGAGGAACAATGCCTTTTCCTGCATGATAGAGCACCTCGCCATAAGGCAAAAGTGATAACTAAGTGGCTCAGGGAACAAAACATTGAAAATTTGGGTCCATGGCCAGGAAACTCCCCAGACCTTAATCCCATTGAGAACTTGTGGTAAATCCTCAAGAGGCGGGTGGACAAACAAAAACCCACAAATTCTGACAAACTCCAAGCACTGATTAGACAAGAATGGGCGGCCATCAGTCATATGTGGCCCAGAAGTTGATGACAGCATGCCAGGGTGAATTGCAGAGGTCTTGAAAAAGAAGGGTCAACACTGCAAATATTAACTCTTTGCATAAACTTAATGTAATTGTCAATAAAAGCCTTTGACACTTATGAAATGCCTGTAATGTTACTTCAGTATACCATAGTAACATCTGACAAAGAGGTCTAAAAACACTGAAGCAGCAAACTTTGTGAAACTCAATACTTGTGTCATTCTCAGAACTTTTGGCCATGGCTGTAATACCAAAATCATACATGCCTACTCTACGGGGAGGCGCGGGAGGCTCCAGATTTTTCGGGTAACCCCTCGCACCCCCGGAATAGTAGGCAGATCTCCCGCATCCCGCCCACTTCCTAGTGAAGTGGGCAGGACGGGGAGATTCTCAGTGAAATTTGTGGGTTCGTAAGGAGGGGATGGGGCTAAATGACGCCCTTCCCCCTCCGCGCAGACCCAAGAATCGCGGGGGGTTTCCTGTAAAGGGGCGGGGTCGAATGTCAGCAATAGACTGGCCCCGCCCCCTCCTCTCCGGCCGCTCCCGGAATGGACTGAAAGTATGACCAAAATTGGATACTACAGTATATGGGATAAAATACAAGCTCATTGCGATTTTGAGATAGCGGGAGTCTCATACTGCACCTCAGCCAATAATCCATTAATGATATTGTTCAGTTGGAGTGAATATTGAGCAGAGTCCCGGCGTAATCAAAGCACTACTAGCCTTATTTTGCCTGTGTTAGATTCTCAATGATGGGAGTTTTTTTTATGCATGAATGTTGTTTGTTATATGTTTTGCACTATATTCTTTATCTGTAGGTGATTGTACGGTATTTTTACAGTACTTTATTGATGTTTGTTTATATGTTTTGTACCCTGGCCCTAGGGACAATTTAGTCCTCTGTCCCTATCCTGTTGTTTATATTATTTTATTGTTTATTTTATTTTATTGTATGTTTTGTTATAAATATTCTGTGACTAAAATCAATAAAAATCTAATATGGATAATAATAAAAAACAAAAAAAAATTGAAAATATTCCCAGCACCACAAATGTGTAGTGCCCCCCAGTTCCCATTCTGCCACACAGAAACTCCCTTATCACATATGTGTGTGATGGTCCGCCCATGTGTGGAGGCTCCTGGGCGACTGCCCCGGCTGCCCTGTTGTAAATCCAGTCATGGGCCCTATCTGTGTGTATGTGTGCGTCATATTTGCCTACTCTCCAGAAAGGTGTGGGAGACTCATGATTTTTCTGGTAGTTACCGGCACCCCTGGAAGAGTGGATGAATATCCCGCATATCGCCCATTTCCTAGTGAAGTTCACAGGATGAGGAGATAATACCGGTCTGTATGTATGTATAATACCAGGTCCATATTTGCGTCATTTAAGCCCTGCCCCTTCTTCACAAACTCGTAAGTCACGTCATTTTTTCACGGCGAGGGTGGGGCCTAGTAACGCAAAGGGTCAGCCCCCCAAAATCCCAAATGTTCAGCTGCAGCTCCTCTGCGGACTTTTCCCGAAGTTGCGGAATATGTGTGCGCTATATAATAAATCGTTAATATCTTTAACAATTTTCATTTAAAGGCTTTTCTGAGTGGTCTATGCTCTATGATATTATACGTATCATACAGAGTGTATAGAGCCAAAAACCCTCCTAAATAGTCAGCGTAACCCAGCGTTACCCTGCTCCCATACAATACGTGACCATTCCATTATTCATACAATCACCTATTATAATGGATGCAGCATTATTACACTACATTTTCACGTCCAGTTTGCTGCTGAGCCGCTGCGTCTAAGAGCGCCTTGCGATAAACTACGAGGAACTGGACTAAAATCGCCATCATGCCAAGTTTTCTGATATGATTATTACATGTTGTTTGTTTGCATTTTAAACACCTTTCTTAAATAAACAGCAATATCTATAAATATCACAGCAGAGATAAGAAGTATGAACGTTATTAGTTCATTCAACATGCACAAATAAGGGATTTTATGAGAGCCGTATAGAAAAAAATAGGGACAGTCCCAGGGACAAATCTTAAAAACCAGGTACAGTTCCTGGAGATTAGCTGGGTGCTATGGGCAGTTGTCACCCGTGATGTGCCTCTGTCTGCGTAACACTGACATCATGGCGACAGATATACACATCGCTCGTGAGGTCGTCTGGGACTCACCGTTCGCTCTGGATTTCACCGCACGTCCCCCGGGATCTGTGTACGATGCCTCATCTCTCCCAGATGGAAGTAATAGTTCCGAATTTACCTCTGGAGCTAATGCTACAGAGACAGCAAAATTGGGATGTTGCACAATATCGGTGACGGATGACTATTGTGTAAGGCTTGTGGATTCATGCTATTAACCCATGCACTCTAACAGCAGGTTGTAGCCGGTGGTAAATAGCATCTGTCAGGTGTATACATAAACTGCTTCATCCAGGTAATCCTGAGATGGTAACAGAACAAGGACTGCACAGTATGAAGAATCTATGGGCCGCAAATCTTAACCCCAGCAGGGTTTGAATTTAGTGATAGCAGTGCCATCGCCAGCGGTAACCACTTGATAGGTAGAGCCAAGCCCTAGCTACAGTGAGAACGCCCTTTTTCACCTTAGATAGGATTTTATGTTGTGTTACTTAGGGCCCTTTAATTACACAAAGGTTTTGGGGGATACTTGCAGGGGCGTATTTATAATGCAGGGGGGCCCGCAGCGCACGCCCTGCACCCATATTATACTTACCTTTCCGGAGTCTCACGTCGGTGCCGGTGTCTGCGCTGTAAAAAAATGGCTGGAAAATGGCCGCCGCGCCATTTTCCGGTTGTTTCATTTTGCTACTTTTTATGTCTGTAACCCAACTTTGTACTTTTTCACCCCCCATTTTCAAAGTAATTTTTTGGGGTGTTCCTAACTTTTTTTTTCTTAGGGATTTTTTGACGCAGTTATCCTTGGGGCTGTCCCAAGGGTTCTGAGTGGTTTCCCGATGTTTGCACCCCAAACTATAAAAAATCCACTTTTTTTTCTCCTGCTATTCAGAGGCGAATCTTTTTCGCTTATTACATTGCATTGACTTTCCGCGTACGCAGAAACTATTTGGAATTGAATACGGAGATAAGTTTCCGACTGGCGAAAAGTCGTAATCGGCAATACTTTTTCGCCGATCTCGGTTTTTCGCGGCTAATACGGGTCTTGATGTCACAGTGCAATATATAGAGCAGTGACATAAAACATGGCAGTAAAGTATGGTGTATAATAACACTGCAATATACAGAGTCATATGACCGGTGCGCTGCAGAAGTATTCAGACCCTCAACCAGTTCTCTCATTTTACTGACTACGATGAAATTTTGTGTTCTGTGAGTTTTATTTCAAAGCGCTGAGGCACAAAATATCTTGATGCGACTTTGTTTTCTGTAACAAAAACAGGCGCACGTGTCAAGGTACATTACCGCTGTCACTTGTGGCGACTATTTACTCGCAGTGTGATTGACAGAACGTTTGGGGAAGGTAACAGCGAGTGGCGGCAAAGAACACAGACGGATCGCGACCATTTCGGGGGCGTGTCATATCTTACAACTATGATTCTGTACCCAAGAAAAATGTCTCTGGCATTTCAGTTCCTGCAGCAGTTCTGCTCGACCACAGGGTTACTCAGAAGACCGATACGTGAAGGCTCTGCGATCGATGCTGCATCTTTGTACGTAGATGCTTGGCTCTGCTAAGCCACAGGTGGGCGCCTCAATACATTGCTCGCCGTCTACGACATTTGCATATTTTCGCATAGTAACTGCTTTCACAGACACGCAGTGGCGGCGGGATTAGCGTATAACTATGAATCAGCCCCACTGTTCAGGAGGGATCTTGTCCCATCTTTCCAGGCACCTTTGCTCCAAAGTGTCCAGGTTAGTCTTGTGAATCCGGATTTTCACACAGTGCTGCAGATTCTCCATGTGAGATGAGAGCTGTTACTGGGCCATTGCAAGGTTTTTTTTTTGTTCTTTAACGACTGCAATGTTAGTTTGTCCTTGTGTTTGGGATCATTGTCCTGCTGAAAAATGAACTTGTCCACAAGCTTCAATTATTCAGCAGAATATAACAAGTTCTCTTACAGTATTTCCCTGAATCCCTAAGATGCAAGATAGACATCCCGCTGACATTCATCCATCCGCCGCCAGAGTACTTGCACGTTATACTTTTCAGTTGTCCACTCTGCAGTGATCTTTCGGGCTGGTGGAGGGAGAAACACTGGGCCTGATTCAGAGCCGCTCGTAAGCGGCCGCTCGTTTGCTCCGAGCGATGTTCGCACATCTGCGCATGCGTCGTAATGCGCATGCGCCAACCAGTCAGTGCGGTCGGAAATTGTGTTCGCAAAATTGCGAGTGCCTGCTAATTTGAGTGACAGGATGAGGCGTTTGTGGGTGGTAACAGGGGAAGGTGCTTGAAAACAGGGAGTGGAGATCCGAACGCAGGCGTGCCAAACGGTCAAAACGGGCGTTTTAAGGGTGTGCATAATTAACAAAGCAGCGTCATCGGCCACGTCACTTGGTTGTTTCTTAGCCTGAACTGTTCGCATGATTGCGGTAGGAAAATCCAACCACAAGCACTGCGAGCAGTTCAGACGCCTTTCGATTTACTCGATTAATCTAATAAATAGCGGAGATGACGTATGATGCAAGCGGCCAGGGGGCGTCTTTTCAAAATAGCGAGCGCATGTTTTGTTCGCTCGCTCAGACATAGAGGCGTCAACAGACCGCAAAGAGCGAGCGCTCAATTTAAATAGCTGGACCCTTTTTCTGAACGAGCGAGCGCAAATAGCGTCCGGCTCTGAATCAGGCCCACTGTTCTCTCCGGGGCTCTGCTCCCTCCTGGCTTGCCCCCAAACACCCCCTACACTAATTATCAAAACTTACCCCAACCCCGCTGCACCTCGTACTCTGCATTCATAAGCAGCTGAAAAGGTTAACTGATTGACAGGTAGGTGGGGCTCTCCCAAGTGACGGCCATATAATTATATAAAGTTCCGGCTCTCGGTATTGTGTCTGGTGGAACCTTTCCTCCACTCTCAGATACTGGGCTCTCTGCTTGGCTCCCCTCACAAGTCTGCTTCTTGTTTGCTCCGAGTGTGAGGGACGACACTTTCTAAGCAGAATCTGGGTGGTTTTATGGATCTTTCGCTTCCTGATAATTAAACCAATTGCGCCCAAGGGGACATCCAAATATATGCATTTGTGTTACATAGGGGCATATTCAATTTGGTGCGAGTAAAGCGAAAAACCTGCACCTGCGAGGTTTTTCCTGCAGGTGCGGGTTTTTTTGCTATACAATTAGGTGCGTTTTTTTTTTTTCTATTTTTTGCACGCCGAGAGGTTTTTATACTCGCACCTCCAGAGCAAGTGTGATTATTTCTAAAATCGCTAAAATTAGGATAACTCAGTGGGACTTGCTCTGGGACCCCGGCGGCACCCCTCCTAATGACTAAATAAGCTTTTGGAAGTTTCCAATTAGCTTAAGTAGTCAGTAATTACTCACCGAAGTGCTGTCTTCTGCATCCAGTGTCGGGATTCGGACTCCAGCAGCAGCGGCGAGTATGCAGTGTGTGTGAGCAAGTGTGTGTGACCCCCGGTGTCAGTGTGGCCCCCCAGAATGGGCGCTGGGAGAACTACATCTCCCAGCAGCCCTTGCCCCTCCCAGCAGCCCCTCTCCAGTGAGAAGATAGAGGGGAGGCCACCGGGAGCCGCGGAGACCACCGGGCAGGTAAGTGCAGAATTTTTTTTTTTTACGCAGCCTTTACACTTTTTCTTTAATTGGACACCGCGGGTATCGGGAGCGCGTATACCCGCGGTAATCCAAAATTGGGCACAAGGTTTTTTTCCTCGATAAACCTCGCGCCCAATTGAATATTCCCCTTTCTCTCTAAACTCTTTCGGCTTAATTTCGCAGCTGTCCATCAGTTTCACAACCTGAATAATGATCCCTAAACAGCGAAATTCTGTGGTTTTTTCCATATCTTTTTGTAACCTAAAATAGCGTAACAGTAACAATAAAATAAAATCAGATCACATTTTCAGTTTCACTTTAAAAATATCACAGAATAAAATGTCAGTGTATGATCTGCTGTCCAATAAAATGATGGAATTCGCTGGGGGTTTGATTACTTTTGCAAAGTACCACGGAGGGCCTGAGTGGACGCAGGAGGACCTGCAGCTGCGCCTATTGGTGGTCGCCCGCCTGTGACTTTATGCAAATGCTGCTACAAACTCCTTCGCTCGTATACATCTGTGCAGCCGAATGTGCATGGCCCAAGACACCCTCTTTCTGCAGTCGTACACGCAGTACTATCAATTGGAGAGTCTTTAGATGCCGCCATCGGTACTTGCACCACCCCATGGAAGGTGCATTTCTTTATCTGACTATTGGCCTGATACAGAGATGTACGCAATGCCGATAATTACGCAGTTGAGCGATTAACGCTTCACTGTGTCACGGTCGCACTGCGCATGCGCCAAAGTACCTCTGAGAAGACGCTTGCAGGGAGGATTGCTTCGCAAAGTGATTGACAGTTACTTTTCCACAACATTTGGTAGTTAAACCACTCACCATCGGCCTCTTGCCATCGATGGTTGCTAAGACGTAGACGGCCAACCCTAGGCCAGCATTTGTGGGCTACATGCAAAAGCAGCCAGTATTTACCCTGCATACAAAAAATATAAATGTATGTGCCCCCCTTTCATTGCTTTGCTCCCAACTCTGAACTAGCCCCACTTGTGTACACCATATAATACCCATTTTCCACCAAAAACCTGGTTCCAACCTAGGTCAGGCCCCGTTTACACTGCAACTTCGATCTGGGTTACTCCCAGGTCAGCCCCGTTCACACTGAACCCGGGTCTGCCCTGCTACACTTGTGAGGTCATAAAAAATGGGAGATGACTGCTCCACAACCACCAGTCAGCTCATTTTAGGCATGACCCAGATCGAATAACCTGGGTCGCACCGTCTACACTGCCCCATTACCTGGGTTCGACCCTGGTAGCTACCTGGGTTGGATCTCCAGGTCACTTGACCCGGGTTATTTTTCAGGGCCCCTTTTCCACTGAGCTGCCACCCAGGTAGACCCGGCAATAACCCGGGTTGTTGCAGCAGTGGAAAAGGGGTATAAGTTTGTTATATACCTGCCATCGCCCAGGACAACCTGCGTCAGAAGGGCCAACCTGTCTCAGAAGGTACTCAGATCGGAGACAGAGCTCCTCTAACCCTCTCTGCTATGAATGTGGCCCTTTGTGTGCGCTGTTACAAGGAGTTTCTTCATAACTCGACATTTACGTGAAAAAGATTGATTCCTTCCCACCGTTCGCGCAGTGAGGTTATCAGGTGCAATCCCGCAATTATATTTCTTTCTCACTAGATCAGCACTAACGAGATGTAATAAAGCCACCTGCTCTTAGTGAATAATGTCAGCAGCAGAATGAGCCATTTGTTATTCCTGGGTAAGCCAGTATATTAATCAGACTGGAACGGTTCAGCGCCCACTATCTGTACTGGGAGGAAGATAAGTGCTGATAAATCACAGCGGCCATCGCTGGGTCCAGTCATGTGGTCTCATCACTCAAAGCGCTGGGAATGGCTAACTATTAACATCACACAACCAGGTGTATAATACACACTTCTGCTATGCCCAGCACTCCCCCAAACGCAGCCTGGGATAGGTCCATGGTATTATGTAACGTTTTTAAATGGTAAGCTCTGTGGATCAGGGTGCTCGTACCCTCTCCAAGTTAGTACAATGCTATCATGTTTTCTTCCTTCGTATTTGCACAGTGCTGCATCATATGTTGGCCCCATATAAAGAACAGTACAATGTGAGGTTTATAAGCATGGCAGGAAAGGTGCTTAGCACTATTCTGATTATTATTAGTAATATTAACCTTTATTTGTATGACACCACAAACATAAAGGGTGAACAGAGGCCCTGATTCAGAGCCGGACGCTCTGACAGAGCGCTCGCTCTGTCAGGGCGTCTTTTTTTTTATATAGAGCAGCCTCCTGGCCGCTCGCATTGCTGTGGGTTGCCATCCACAGCTAATGCGAGCGGCCAGGATGATGGTCTCGATGGTCAAGACCATCGCGACCATCGGGCTTGCGACAAGACCCTTGTGGCAGTATCTCGTGGCCGCAAGTCCCAGAGAGCTTTCGGCTCAAACAGAGCCGAAAGCTCTCCCACTGACATCACTTGTGATGTCAGTGGGGCCGCCCCCAAATGATAGGCGTACTCATGGGAACGCCTCCGTCTGGGCAGCCACCCCCCCGACCCGCCCACCAAAGGGGGCGTGCTGTCACTCAACATCGACAGTACACCCCCTTTGGTGCGAGACCCGGAGCGACGGATTGCCCATCTCTATCCAGGTCTCGCGCATGCGCAAGACGGAGCCGGCTCCGTCGTGCGCATGCGCTCTGGGCCACTATTGACCCGGTTGCGAGCGCTCGGTGCTTGCGACCGGGTCTGAATCAGGCCCAGAGAACTAGGGCCGATCATTGAAGGATTATCCATCGATGGTACGATCGGTGCTTAGCATCAATGGCATAAAACCATTGACAGAAAACCATTAGTGGTGTCACTCATCGATGGAAATCCCCAATCTGTGACAAGCCGGGCAGTGGGCCAATCAGGACAGGAGGCAGGGCTCAGGTCAGATTCCCCTGCGCTGGGGCAAGGAAAAAGAAAAGCATAGTTGCCCCTGTACCATCGATGTTGGAGAACCAGCGGATATCCGTCATTGCTGGCAAAACCATAGACCATCTGTGGCAAACCATCGATGGCCATCCCTACAGAGGACACATTTAGCAGTATTAAACAATTGCACAGACAGCAACGACTAATACATATTTACCCAATAAAAAAATGATACAATAACCAGTAAACATGAAATTGACAGAGTATAAACAGAACATATAATCGCAGATCCAGCTATAGGCAAGACAGCGAGCATCAGTGATAAGTAGCACCTGTGTGATGTAGGTCAGTGCTCAAGCGCAAGGACACACGCAAGGGGGCTGGTGAAATGGGGTGAGTATGCAACAAACAGGGGAGTGGCGCTTGTTAAATAGCAGCTGTAGGAGGAGAGTTAAACTCCTCAGAGACAACACAAAACTGATACAAAGTAACAGCACTAATGGATGGCAAGATAATATAAATAAATGTATATCATACACACATGGCTTGGTCAAAATGAACACAATTTAATAAGAACATATAAAAACATGAATATGAAAGTTAAGATGTGCAATAATACAATAGGGATTGGCCCCACAACACTATAATGAGTCACTGAGTCCAGTATCAAGTATATACCCGATGCAAGTCCCAGTAGGAGGAGTACATTACCAAGTGGGTACTGTGGGCCTGACTCAGAGCCGCTCGTAAGCGGCCGCTCGTTCGTTCCGAGCGATGTTTGCCCAACTGCGCATGCGTACGGATCGTAATACGCATGCGCGAACCAGTCAGTGCGGCCGAAAATCGTTTGTTCGCTAAATAGCGAATGCCTGCTAATATGAGTGACAGGAGGAGGCGTATGTGGGTGGTAACAGGGGAAGGTGCTTGAAAACGGGGAGTGGAGATCAGAACGCAGGCGTGCTTAAAAGGTCAAAACGGGCGTTTTATGGGTGTGCATAATTAATACAGCAGCGTCACTGACCACGTCACTGGGTTATTTTATAGTCAGAACTGCTCGCAAATTTGTGGTAGGAAAACCAACCAGAAGAATAGCGAGCAGTTCATACACTGGTCGATGTACTCGATTAATCTAATAAATAGCGGACATGACGTAGGATGCGAGCGGCCAGGGGGTGTAGTTATCCAAAAAAAGACCGCAAGTTTTGTTCGCTCGTTCAGACATAGAGGCGTGAACAGACCGTAAAGAGCGAACGGTTCATTTGAATAGCCACCACTTTTTTTGGAACGAACGACCGCAAATAGCGACCGGCTCTGAATCAGGGCCTGTAGCAGGAAGTCCTTGCATGTATAGTAACACTTGGTAATGTACTAATGTAATAATCAATGACTTTCAGAAAGCTTTGGGACATCCATGATGATACGTCCGATAGACAATTGTGGACACGAAGCAGGAGAAAGGGGGAGAGGTAAATTTGAAGGGCTGATTCTAGCGCTAGCACAAAGTCGCAGACGCAGGTATCTACAAACCTTTAAACTGTGGAGGCTATATAAAAAGAACTTATGCACATTATTTATGAAAAAATATATATTTGCCGGCACACAAATGAAGCCGATAGTCCGGATTTATAAGCTGAATAAATTACTTAAATGATTCAAAACATTCTTTTTTTTTTTTTTTTTTTTTAAATGATATGTTATGGGCACTTTTGGTTCCTTCCACTCCGCCCACAATTCCACTCCAGCTCCTGGGAGTTAGCTGTCACTTCAGGCGGCTGTATAACAATCAGAGCACGCTGCGGTTTACTGTAGATTCTAGCTGTGCTGGAGGTGTCGGTTGGAAAACAGAGCGGTGCATGAGAACGAGGGGTAAAACCTGCGCAGTGACGCAGAACCGTACCCAGTAGATTGTGTCTTTTATTTAATAAAGAAAAGGGCCCAAACAAAAAAAATCTGTGATGTAATTTAATATGTAAACTAGGAACTTATATGGAAATTGTTTTATAGCATTTTGGCGCGAGATTCCCTACACAAGGAAAGTGGGAACAGATGCTGATAATTACATCCAGCGCTCAGAGGCCACAACTCACTGGGTAATAACTTTAGTTGTGCCCAGCCGTGTATGAGACATTACCAATGACCCAAACTGCAATTACCCATCACATACGTAGGTAGGAGCCATTCCCAACATTTTCTCAGAAAATATGCAGAGTTTTAAAGAAATGTCCTTAGGTCATAAATTCTCTTTATAATGTCACAGTACGGCTTTTAATAATTGCTATTTGCCTTTATCACTAAAATTAATACCACTGGATGCACCTTGCCCAATGCTGCCGTACGGCGATAACCATCTCAGTGGTTACAATTCTACTGAACGATGAATAATGATGTCAAGTGAATGGGGGAGATGTATACTGTACAAGTGAATGGGGGAGATGTATCGGAACCGGTATGATTTAGGAATCCCGACACCGGCAGCAGTGGAAATCCCGATCGTCCTCAGGTAAGTATTAGCTAACCTAATTCTCTCCCCTAACCTTCCCTTAGGGGTTCCTAACCCTAACCTCCCCCCCAGTGCCTAACCCTAATCCCCCCTCTAAGTGCCTAAACCTAACCCCCCCTTCCCCGCTGCCTAAACCTAAGTCCCCCGAGGGGTGCCTAACCCTAACCTCCCCCCGGGGGAGCCTAACCCTAACCCCCCTTCCCCTAGCCTAAACCTAACCTCCCGGGGGGGTGCCTAACCCTAAGTTCCCCCCGGGAACCCTAAACCTAACTCACCCCCCCCCCCCGCGCGGCTATCGTCGCTCGGCGCCCCTTTGATCGGGATGCCGGGCGTCGGGCTCCCGGCGTATGTCTAATGACAGGCGTTGGCATATCGACGCCTGTCTTTAGACCCTTGCCGGGATATGAGAGTCGGGAAGCCGACTGTCGAGATTAGGTCCGCTGGCTTCCCGACTGCATACCGATGTATCAAACCATCTAATGTATGGAGAAGTTGTCCCACCAATCAGCTTCTAGCTATCAATTTATAGGATGCACTTACTAAATGATAGCCACGCCGATAGGTTGTTATGGGGAACAGAAACAGGAAAAAAGCAGTCGGCGCTAATAGGGAGGATGTGCATCCACTAGCTGCTCTCTCGGGAATTATCCAACATTCCTTAAACTAATAAAACAAAAATGGATAGAGCGCTCCGTGGTAATTCGTTCTAATATAATGTATTGGTAATGTCTAAATAGATCTAACTAACAGTCTAAATGATGTACTGGTGGGCAATATCTTTGGGCTGGATGTTCAGGACAAAAATCCTATTGTTGTGGAAATAGTCCGGTATCCAAATGTAAAGTCCCAAATGATAAGATGATGTATATTTGTCCCAAATGGGAATATTGTAGTCTAATCGTAATGCCTCACTGGTGTGCAATAACTTGAGGCTGGTTGTTGCCGGCAGATGATATATATAAATCAGGTTGGCAACATCTGTCGGCAGAATATTCGCACGTTTGAATATTTTTACGTGTATCAGTAAGGTCAGCAAAAACTGTAGGCAGATTGTTGCTCTAAACGAAGTCTGGGTATTTGTGAATGCAGTCTCCTTCTCCTCCACTTTCCTCACCACCTCAGAAGAGGAACGCAGTATCAGAGTGACAAGTATCACAGATTGCAGTATTATAAGGTAGGAAAATGGTGACTTACCTGACCTTGTAGTCTGCTGGTCCTGTATCAATCTTTGTCCATAATCACTGCATGTGAGTGTATGGGAGGAGACTATGTAGTAAGGAGTAATTAATAATAACTGTTTATTCAACAGTATAACAAAGGAAGAAATACCCTTCAAACAGGGATTGATAATTAAAAATCACAAATGGGTATAGGTGAATGTCCCAACGCGTTTCATCTCATTATGAGACTTTTTCAAGGGCAAAATGGTGCTTGTGCTCTGGAGCCATCTTATATATACATGCATATATCAACTCCTAATCGATAAAGCCCCCTGTCCACAGGCGCCTGACTTCCGGTATTGTACTTCCGGGTTACAAGCGCCACATGTGTGAGGGGGAGAGAGATGGTGTAGTACAGTTATGGGGAACGTCTACACTTCTCCATTCTTTAGAAGGTTTAATACATTTCCCCCAATGTCCGCAGAGATCTCCCACATTCCCCAGCATTCGCAGGGAACGGTGAGACGCTCCAACGTCCGCCATATGTAGAATGACACAGCTCCGGCACATCGCAGTATATTTATTATCACCCGGACTACAAGGAGACCTTCCTACTAGGACTGAAACCATAGCGCTTATTATAGGGTTGTATAAAGTGAGTTTATAAATGAAACATAAGTACTTCCATAATAGGGGATATCTAAAGATATTTCAGTTGATCGTTCTGTGACGGAATATCATTTCTGCCATAATACAGATGCCAGTATGAATTATGGGTAGGAGGTAAGACATGTCTGAGCCTCACAGTGACATGATTGTATATAACATATCACGTTACTGTAGCCACTGGCGCTGTTGCTTGTGTCAATCATATTTGCGATACTTACAATAAAAATTAAATTGTTCAGGTTATATGTTGCTACCAGTATAACTGGATATTTCTGCGGTATAGGTGATGAGGTGTAACCGTGTATTGTGCAGTACAGGTGATGCAGTGTAACCGTGTATTGTGCAGTACAGGTGATGCAGTGTAACCGTGTATTGTGCAGTACAGGTGATGCAGTGTAACCGTGTATTGTGCAGTACAGGTGATGTAGTGTAACCGCGTATTGTGCAGTACAGGTGATGAGGTGTAACCGTGTATTGGTGCAGTACAGGTGATGCAGTGTAACCATGTATTGCTGCAGTACAGGTGATGCAGTATAACCGTGTATTGTGCAGTACAGGTGATGCAGTGTAACCGTATATTGGTGCAGTACAGGTGATGCAGTGTAACCGTGTATTGGTGCGGTACAGGTGATGAGGTGTAACCGTGTATTGGTGCGGTACAGGTGATGCAGTGTAACCGTGTATAAGTGCAGTACAGGTGATGCAGTGTAACCGTGTATTGTGCAGTACAGGTGAGCAGTGTAACCATGTATTGCTGCAGTACAGGTGATGCAGTGTAACCGTGTATTGCTGCAGTACAGGTGATGAGGTGTAACTGTGTATTGTGCAGTACAGGTGATGCAGTGTAACCGTATATTGGTGCGGTACAGGTGATGCAGTGTAACCGTGTATTGCTGCAGTACAGGTGATGCAGTGTAACCGTGTATTGTGCAGTACAGATGATGCAGTGTAACCGTGTATTGGTGCAGTACAGGTGATGAGGTGTAACTGTGTATTGCTGTAGTACAGGTAATGCAGTGTAACCATGTATTGGTGCAGTACAGGTGATGAGGTATAACCGTGTATTGGTGCAGTAGAGGTGATGCAGTGTAACCATGTATTGGTGCAGTACAGGTGATGCAGTGTAACCGTGTATTGTGCAGTACAGGTGATGCAGTGTAACCGTATATTGGTGCAGTACAGGTGATGCAGTGTAACCGTGTATTGGTGCGGTACAGGTGATGAGGTGTAACCGTGTATTGGTGCGGTACAGGTGATGCAGTGTAACCGTGTATAAGTGCAGTACAGGTGATGCAGTGTAACCGTGTATTGTGCAGTACAGGTGAGCAGTGTAACCATGTATTGCTGCAGTACAGGTGATGCAGTGTAACCGTGTATTGCTGCAGTACAGGTGATGAGGTGTAACTGTGTATTGTGCAGTACAGGTGATGCAGTGTAACCGTATATTGGTGCGGTACAGGTGATGCAGTGTAACCGTGTATTGCTGCAGTACAGGTGATGCAGTGTAACCGTGTATTGTGCAGTACAGATGATGCAGTGTAACCGTGTATTGGTGCAGTACAGGTGATGAGGTGTAACTGTGTATTGCTGTAGTACAGGTAATGCAGTGTAACCATGTATTGGTGCAGTACAGGTGATGAGGTATAACCGTGTATTGGTGCAGTAGAGGTGATGCAGTGTAACCATGTATTGGTGCAGTACAGGTGATGCAGTGTAACCGTGTATTGTGCAGTACAGGTGATGCAGTGTAACCGTGTATTGCTGTAGTACAGGTGATGCAGTGTAACCATGTATTGGTGCAGTACAGGTGATGAGGTGTAACCGTGTATTGTGCAGTACAGGTGATGCAGTGTAACCATGTATTGGTGCAGGACAGGTGATGAGGTGTAACCATGTATTGGTGCAGTACAGGTGATGCAGTGTAACCGTGTATTGTGCAGTACAGGTGATGCAGTGTAACCGTGTATTGCTGTAGTACAGGTGATGCAGTGTAACCATGTATTGGTGCAGTACAGGTGATGAGGTATAACCGTGTATTGGTGCAGTACAGGTGATGCAGTGTAACCATGCATTGGTGCAGTACAGGTGATGCAGTGTAACCGTGTATTGTGCAGTACAGGTGATGCAGTGTAACCGTGTATTGTGCAGGACAGATGATGCAGTGTAACCGTATATTGGTGCAGTACAGGTGATGCAGTGTAACCATGTATTGGTGCAGTACAGGTGATGAGGTGTAACCGTGTATTGTGCAGTACAGGTGATGCAGTGTAACCATGTATTGGTGCAGGACAGGTGATGCAGTGTAACCATGTATTGGTGCAGTACAGGTGATGAGGTGTAACCATGTATTGGTGCAGTACAGGTGATGCAGTGTAACCGTGTATTGCTGTAGTACAGGTGATACAGTGTAATTGGGTATTGCTGCAGTACATGTGCTAGAGTGTAACCGTGTATTGCTGCGGTACAGGTGATGCAGTAACTGGTTATTGATGCGGTACAGGTGATACAGTGTAACTAGGTGTAGCTGTGGTACAGTATAGGTGATACAGTGTAACTAGGTGTTGCTGTGGTACAGTACAGGTGATACAGTGTAACTAGGTGTTGCTGTGACACAGTATAGGTGATACAGTGTAACTAGGTGTAGCTGAGGTACAGTATAGGTGATACAGTGTAACTAGGTGTTGCTGTGGTACAGTATAGGTGATACAGTGTAACTAGGTGTAGCTGAGGTAGAGTACAGGTGATACAGTGGAACTAGGTGTAGCTGTGATACAGTATAGGTGATACAGTGTAACTAGGTGTAGCTGTGGTACAGTATAGGTGATACAGTGTAACTAGGTGTTGCTGTGGTACAGTATAGGTGATACAGTGTAACTAGGTGTAGCTGAGGTACAGTATAGGTGATACAGTGTAACTAGGTGTTGCTGTGGTAGAGTACAGGTGATACAGTGTAACTAGGTGTTGCTGTGACACAGTATAGGTGATACAGTGTAACTAGGTGTTGCTGTGGTACAGTATAGGTGATACAGTGTAACTAGGTGTAGCTGTGATACAGTATAGGTGATACAGTGTAACTAGGTGTTGCTGTGGTACAGTATAGGTGATACAGTGTAACTAGGTGTAGCTGTGATACAGTATAGGTGATACAGTGTAACTAGGTGTTGCTGTGGTACAGTATAGGTGATACAGTGTAACTAGGTGTAGCTGTGATACAGTATAGGTGATACAGTGTAACTAGGTGTTGCTGTGGTACAGTATAGGTGATACAGTGTAACTAGGTATTACTGTGGTACAGTATAGGTGATACAGTGTAACTAGGTGTTACTGTGGTACAGTACAGGTGATACAGTGTAACTAGGTGTTACTGTGGTACAGTACAGGTGATACAGTGTAACTAGGTGTTACTGTGGTACAGTATAGGTGATACAGTGTAACTAGGTGTAGCTGTGATACAGTATAGGTGATACAGTGTAACTAGGTGTAGCTGTGATACAGTATAGGTGATACAGTGTAACTAGGTGTTGCTGTGGTACAGTATAGGTGATACAGTGTAACTAGGTATTACTGTGGTACAGTATAGGTGATACAGTGTAACTAGGTGTAGCTGTGATACAGTATAGGTGATACAGTGTAACTAGGTGTAGCTGTGATACAGTATAGGTGATACAGTGTAACTAGGTGTAGCTGTGATACAGTATAGGTGATACAGTGTAACTAGGTGTAGCTGTGATACAGTATAGGTGATACAGTGTAACTAGGTGTAGCTGTGACACAGTATAGGTGATACAGTGTAACTGGGTGTTGCTGTGGTACAGTATCGGTGATAGTGTAACTAGGCGTAGCTGTGGTACACTATAGGTGATACAGTGTAACTAGGTGTTGCTGTGGTACAGTATAGGTGATACAGTATAACTAGGTGTAGCTGTGATACAGTATAGGTGATACAGTGTAACTAGGTGTTGCTGTGGTACAGTATAGGTGATACAGTGTAACTAGGTATTACTGTGGTACAGTATAGGTGATACAGTGTAACTAGGTGTAGCTGAGGTACAGTATAGGTGATACAGTGTAACTAGGTGTTGCTGTGGTACAGTATAGGTGATACAGTGTAACTAGGTGTAGCTGTGATACAGTATAGGTGATACAGTGTAACTAGGTGTTGCTGTGGTACAGTATAGGTGATACAGTGTAACTAGGTGTTGCTGTGATACAGTATAGGTGATACAGTGTAACTAGGTGTAGCTGAGGTACAGTATAGGTGATACAGTGTAACTAGGTGTTGCTGTGGTACAGTATAGGTGATACAGTGTAACTAGGTGTAGCTGTGATACAGTATAGGTGATACAGTGTAACTAGGTGTTGCTGTGGTACAGTATAGGTGATACAGTGTAACTAGGTGTTGCTGTGATACAGTATAGGTGATACAGTATAACTAGGTGTTGCTGTGGTACAGTATAGGTGATACAGTGTAACTAGGTATCACTGTGGTACAGTATAGGTGATACAGTGTAACTAGGTGTTACTGTGGTACAGTACAGGTGATACAGTGTAATTAGGTGTAGCTGTGATACAGTATAGGTGATACAGTGTAACTAGGTGTAGCTGTGATACAGTATAGGTGATACAGTGTAACTAGGTGTAGCTGTGATACAGTATAGGTGATACAGTGTAACTAGGTGTAGCTGTGACACAGTATAGGTGATACAGTGTAACTGGGTGTTGCTGTGGTACAGTATCGGTGATAGTGTAACTAGGCGTAGCTGTGGTACACTATAGGTGATACAGTGTAACTAGGTGTTGCTGTGGTACAGTATAGGTGATACAGTATAACTAGGTGTAGCTGTGATACAGTATAGGTGATACAGTGTAACTAGGTGTTGCTGTGGTACAGTACAGGTGATACAGTGTAAGTAGGTGTTGCTGTGGTACAGTATAGGTGATACAGTGTAACTAGGTGTTGCTGTGGTACAGTATAGGTGATACAGTGTAACTAGGTGTTGCTGTGGTACAGTATAGGTGATACAGTGTAACTAGGTGTTGCTGTGATACAGTATAGGTGATACAGTGTAACTAGGTGTTGCTGTGATACAGTATAGGTGTTGCTGTGGTACAGTATAGGTGATACAGTGTAACTAGGTGTTGCTGTGGTACACTATAGGTGATACAGTGTAACTAGGTGTTGCTGTGGTACACTATAGGTGATACAGTGTAACTAGGTGTTGCTGTGGTACAGTATAGGTGATACAGTGTAACTAGGTGTAGCTGTGATACAGTATAGGTGATACAGTGTAACTAGGTGTAGCTGTGATACAGTATAGGTGATACAGTGTAACTAGGTGTTGCTGTGGTACAGTATAGGTGATACAGTGTAACTAGGTGTTGCTGTGGTACAGTATAGGTGATACAGTGTAACTAGGTGTTGCTTTGGTACAGTATAGGTGATACAGTGTAACTAGGTGTTGCTGTGGTACAGTATAGGTGATACAGTGTAACTAGGTGTAGCTGTGGTACAGTATAGGTGATACAGTGTAACTAGGTCTAGCTGTGGTACAGTACAGGTGATACAGTGTAACTAGGTGTTGCTGTGGTACAGTATAGGTGATACAGTGTAACTAGGTGTTGCTGTGGTACAGTATAGGTGATACAGTGTAACTAGGTGTTGCTGTGGTACAGTATAGGTGATACAGTGTAGCTGGTTGTTGTTTGGTACAGTACAGTTGATAAAGTGCATGCTGGGACTCTTAGCTCTGTAACATTCCCCACCCCTGCTATAAATTCTGTTATACAGGTGTATGCGCTTTCCTCTTAGCCCCATGAAATACATTGTGGCTGATATACCGGACGTTGTTAACGTTTGTAATTGAAATCACAATGTAGAAAATGCTTAGCCTAAAACTGCTCATAAATGTTTATGGCCATTATTGTTCTGTCTAACAACGAAATAAAAAGGCAGCTGTCTCGGGACTCTATAGAAAGCACACCTCTCTCTGACGGTACATTTCCAAAGATAGTCATAACAACTGGATCAATTCAATTAATGAAGGACATTAAGAGGCATTTTCTTTGGGATACATCCAGAGGGATAAAAGTCTTTAAAGAAAATGAATCCACAAAACTGATTTTTACATTGCAGAGAATTTCCTAAAGAGGACGTTTCTGCACAAACGGAAACACTGTAATGACAAAGCCTTCTGGACTGCATCAGCGGATACATCACTAATAAACCAGAACGCATCGTCCGACTGTCTCCATGTCGTGGGCCTGGAGCATAAGACCATCTTTCACTAATACATTAGGAAGCAATGAAAATGTATTCTGCTCAGCAATTATTTATAAATGATCTACTATAAACAACATCATTTGCTACATTTAAAGAGACAGTGCTGAATACCCAAGAATAAAGGTCGTTTCTTTCTGCTGTAAACTGGAATTTAAAAAAAGCCTACTTTCATACAATTTAGTGACATTATAAGGTAAATAATTCTGACAAATTCTATCCATTATGTTGTACGTGTACTATAGCCTATTTGAACAATTCCTGATACTTGAAACAGAAACTGACTGAAATCACCACTTCAATACTCAGAAACACTGTTTCCGCCATTTCACAGCTTATTATTAGGTGAGTATAACTAATGTTCGCTTGTCACATTTGTACTTATGAAAACAGTGAGTGCAGCCAAATGGCAGCAAAAGTGTTTCCGAGATTTTAACAAGCAATTTCAGGCATAATAACAAGTTTTCCAACCATGTTATTCCAGTAGCTTGTAGTAAAAAGAAAATGGCGGAATGCACTGGGATGTACATTATGTGTCAGTTGCTGGCAGAGAAAAAGGTGCCCTGTCATGTCACACTGCCTCCGCCCACTCAAAAAGTTGCCTGTGAGTGCGACACGCCTTATTGTGCCGCACCACTTATCTGATCCACCTGTACGTTTTTATATAAAAGTGTAACTAGGGAAGTGCGAGCGCTGCTTTCCTGCACCATCACTACCCTGTTAGAAGCTGTATTTGACTTGTTCACACAAATAAATCAACTGAGTGCGACAAAACTACTCTGCTAGATTGCACAGAGTAATTACATGTGCGACATTTGTACAGCTGTGTGCGAGTGAGTCTGAATCTATATACAAAGTGCTACAATGCAGCAGCAGCAGCTTTTTCTCACGCCAAGTTCTGGCGTGCTTCTTCTGCCACTTTCTACGTATTTACAATTAATTCCTGTGCGGTTAAAGTCGCAGCTCAGTGTCTGATTGGTGCTTCTCTCTGTCTGCGAGGCGAATAAAAAGCAAAATGTAAAGAAAAATCCTCCCGGAGCGGATCAGTCATGCTGGGCGTCTCGCGCTATACGCCGTATATACGCTTGGGCAGGGGGTCTTCAACCCGTGGAGCTGTTCCCCGTGGCCCACCGATGGTTAATGTAGTGCGGTCCGCACTGCGCAGAAACAAACACCGCCGCCGGCAGTGGTGTGTTTGTTTTAGCAGCCAATGAGAGGCAGACAGACTCTCAATGGCTGCTTCACCCATGGTCGGAGCCGGGCTGGAGCCCACTCATGAGCTCCATCTTCCGGCTCCCGAATTGGGTGAGGGCAGAGACATCAGGATGGAGGAGCGGACAGTGGCAGGAGCGGGGATTCAGGTAAGTGTTCTTTTTTTTGTGTGTATCTTTGTGCATAGGGAGGAATGCTACTGGGGGCACTATATAAGGGGCACTGCATTGGGGGGGGCACTATATAAGGGGCACTACTGGGGGCACTGCATCGGAGGGACCACTACTAGGGGCACTATATAAGGGGCACTACTTGGGGCACTGCGTCGGAGGGACCACTGCTAGGGGCAGTGCCAGATTAATGTCCACATGGGCCTGGAGCTGAAATTCATGAAGGGCCTATTGTGTGCCGCTGCAGGGTGTGTGACAAGTGCCGCAGTAGTGTGACTGGTGATGTGGGGTCGTGACCAGTGCGGTGTAGGTGTGGTTTACATAGGGATGTGGCCTGTGCTGTGGATGTGTTTAGTTCCATGGAGGGCATAGCTGGCGCCTACCTTCAACCTTGTGAAAGGATGTAAGCTGTATGGTCTGCCTTACCTTGTGTGCTAGAATAGTGTAGATTTATAAAACAAAAAAAGAAATCCAAAACTATTGGCATATTTTTTCTATAAGTGTTATAAAAATGTCATTATATAGACAGACAGACAGATAGATAGTAAATTGGGAGGGTACACACTTAAGGGAACCCAAGCGGGTATAGGGCCTGATTCAGACCCACTCGCAAGCGGCTGTCCGCTCGCAAGTGGGTCGATGGTGTGCACTGCGCATGCGCACGACAGAGGGAGCTCCGTCGTGCGCATGCGCCAGACGCGACGAGCGAAGGACTTTCCTTCGCTCGTTGTGTCTGATCAAAGGGGGCGTGCTGTCGATGTTGATTGACAGCACGCCCCCTTTGGTGGGCGTGCCGGGGCGTGCCTCCCAGACGGGGGCGTTCCCAAGGGAACGCCTACCGTCAGAAGCCGGCCCACTGACATCACTAGTGATGTCAGTGGGAGTGATTTTGGCTCTGATAGAGCCAAAATCACTCCGGGCCTTGCGGTTGAGAAACTCAACCGCAGGCTCCGGCTCGCAGTGGCGATGGTCGCGATGGTCAAGATCATCGCAGCCATCAACCTGCACGCTCGTATAGGCTGTGGGTGGTGACCCACAGCTATACGAGCGTCCAGGAGGACGCTCCATAATTATGGAGGACGGCCCTCATTCAGAGCGTGCGCTCTGCTCAGAGCGTCCAGCTCTGAATGAGGGCCATAGTGTGGTATGTTGAAGGGAAGGTTAGGGTTAGGCTGTGAGGGGAGGAGGATAGTGTTAGGCACTAGGGAAGGCTAGGGTTAGGCTGTTGGGGGAGGATAGAGTTAGGCACTGCAGGGAGGGTTAGGAGCTAGGGAGAGGTTACAGTTAGACTGCGGGGGGGGAGAAGGTTAGGCACTACAGAGAAGGTTAGGACAGGGGTGCACCTCTCCAGAGTCCCGTGTCCGCTGCAGTAGGGCTGCATAAATCACCTAGAAAATGGGAAAATGGTCACCAGCCATTTTCACGGTGTTTTGCGTATGCGCAGTAGTGAAATCACCAGGAAAATGGCAACTGTGCCATTTCCCCAGTGACATGCACAGTAGACTCTGGGCACAGACTAGTGCCCAGAGTCTACTGCTGCGCTCAGTGCGCTGCCAGCTGCTGGGGAGAGAGGAGGGGACCTGTCGCCCTTTCAACTCTTAATACGCCCCTGGGTTAGGTAAAGTGTGTGTGTGCTGTATGTATGCAAATATAATGTGTGTGTGTGTGTGCTGTATGTATGCAAATATAATGCGTGTGTGTGTGTGCTGTATGTATGCAAATATAATGCGCGTGTGCTGTATGTATGCAAATATAATGTGCGCGTGTGTGTGCTGTATGTATGCAAATATAATGTGTGTGTGAGTGCTGTATGTATGCAAATATAATGCGTGTGTGTGTGCTGTATGTATGCAAATATAATGCGCGCGTGTGTGTGCTGTATGTATGCAAATATAATGCGTATGTGCTGTATGTATGCAAATATAATGCGTGTGTGTGTGTGCTGTATGTATGCAACTATAATGTGTGTGTGCTGTATGTATGCAAATATAATGCGTGTGTGTGCTGTATGTATGCAAATATAATGCGTGTGTGTGTGCTGTATGTATGCAAATATAATGCATGTGTGTGCTGTATGTATGCAAATATAATGCATGTGTGTGTGCTGTATGTATGCAAATATAATGTGTGTGTGTGTGCTGTATGTATGCAAATATAATGCGTGTGTGTGTGCTGTATGTATGCAAATATAATGTGTGTGTGTCCTGTATGTATGCAAATATAATGTGTGTGTGTGTGCTGTATGTATGCAAATATAATGTGTGTGTGTGTGCTGTATGTATGCAAATATAATGCGTGTGTGTGTGCTGTATGTATGCAAATATAATGCATGTGTGTGCTGTATGTATGCAAATATAATGCATGTGTGTGTGCTGTATGTATGCAAATATAATGTGTGTGTGTGTGCTGTATGTATGCAAATATAATGCGTGTGTGTGTGCTGTATGTATGCAAATATAATGTGTGTGTGTCCTGTATGTATGCAAATATAATGTGTGTGTGTGTGCTGTATGTATGCAAATATAATGCGTGTGTGTGTGCTGTATGTATGCAAATATAATGTGTGTGTGTCCTGTATGTATGCAAATATAATGTGTGCGTGTGTGCTGTATGTATGCAAATATAATGCGTTTATGTGTGCTGTATGTATGCAAATATAATGTGTGTGTGTGCTGTATGTATGCAAATATAATGCATGTGTGTGCTGTATGTATGCAAATATAATGCATGTGTGTGTGCTGTATGTATGCAAATATAATGCGTTTGTGTGCTGTATGTATGCAAATATAATGTGTGTGTATGTGTGCTGTATGTATGCAAATATAATGTGTGTGTCCTGTATGTATGCAAATATAATGCACGTGTGTGTGTGTGTGTGTGTGTGTGTGTGCTGTATGTATGCAAATATAATGTGTGTGTGTGTGCTGTATGTATGCAAATATAATGCATGTGTGTGTGCTGTATGTATGCAAATATAATGTGTGTGTGTGTGCTGTATGTATGCAAATATAATGTGTGAGTTTGTGCTGTATGTATGCAACTATAATGCGTGTGTGTGTGCTGTATGTATGCAAATATAATGCATCTGTGTGTGCTGTATGTATGCAAATATAATGCGTGTGTGTGTGCTATATGTATGCAAATATAATGTGTGTGTGTGTGCTGTATGTATGCAAATATGTGTGTGTGTGCTGTATGTTTGCAAATATAATGTGTGTGTGTGTGCTGTATGTATGCAAATATAATGCGCATGTGCTATATGTATGCAAATATAATGCGCGTGTGTGTGTGTGTGTGTGCTGTATGTATGCAAATATGTATGTGTGCTGTATGTATGCAAATATAATGCGTGTGTGTGTGCTGTATGTATGCAAATATAATGTGTGTGTGTGTGTGTGTGTGTGTGTGTGTGCTGTATGTATGCAAATATAATGCGTGTGTGTGTGCTGTATGTATAAAAATATAATGTGTGTGTGTGCTGTATGTATGCAAATATAATGCGTGTGTGTGTGCTGTATGTATGCAAATATAATGCGTGTGTGTGTGCTGTATGTATGCAAATATGTATGTGTGCTGTATGTATGCAAATATAATGCGTGTGTGTGCTGTATGTATGCAAATATAATGTGTGTGTGTGTGTGTGTGCTGTATGTATGCAAATATAATGCGTGTGTGTGTGCTGTATGTATAAAAATATAATGTGTGTGTGTGCTGTATGTATGCAAATATAATGCGTGTGTGTGTGCTGTATGTATGCAAATATAATGCGTGTGTGTGTGCTGTATGTATGCAAATATGTATGTGTGCTGTATGTATGCAAATATAATGCGTGTGTGTGTGCTGTATGTATGCAAATATAATGCGTGTGTGTGTGTGTGCTGTATGTATGCAAATATAATGCGTGTGTGTGTGCTGTATGTATGCAAATATAATGCGTGTGTGTGTGCTGTATGTATGCAAATGCGCAGTGCCAGATTAATGTCCACATGGGCCTGGAGCTGAAATTTATGATGAGCCTATTGTATGTCACTGCAGGGGAGGTGACAAGTGCCGTTGCAGTGTGACTGGTAATGTGGGGTCATGACCAGTGCGGTGTGGTGTTGGTTTACATAGGTGTGTGGCCAGTGCAGCGTTCTCCCAGGACACTCCGGGCAGTGCTGCATTTTCAGGTGCCGGTGGCCTCAACACATCTATGCAATGGCATGACGTTACACACTTAAGGGGAACGAGGTCAGCACAGGGCGCTCTGGAGTTAGCCCTGCTATGCCGCTGACTGTGCATGTGTAGGCCAGCACTCCTGTGCAAAGGATAGTGCTATGGCGTCTGGTGCCCTCCTAATTACCACTGCCTGTGAAGGGAGGGAACTATGTAGCAGTGGAATGGACGGCACTCTGGATAGCTTGTATAAAACACATTAAAATCCATTTAAGTTATCAACATTTCAGAACTTGTATTCGTCCCTTCAGTAATCCTGACAAAAGAATGAATACAAGTTCTGAAGCGTTGATAACTTAAACTGAGTATTAGTGTGTTTTATACAGGCCGTCCAGAGTGCCGCCCATTTGACTGCTATATATATGTGTATGTGGGTGTGTACATACATTACACACCCACATACACACCCACATATACATGTAAATTGTGATGGTACAGGGGCTTGAGGCACACTTAAGGGGACCGAAGCAGGTGTGGTGTGATATGTTGACAGTCATGAAAATGTTGACATTAGGGTTAGGCTACATGGGGGGTTAGGCACTAGGGGAAGGTTACGGTTATGCTAAAGGGGGAGGAGGATAGGGTTGGGCACTAGGGGAAGGATAGGGTTAGGCTACATGGGGGGGTTAGGCACTCGGGGAAGGTTAGGGTTAGGCTACATGGGGGGGTTAGGCACTAGGGGGAGGGTTAGGGTTAAGCTACATGGGGGGGTTAGGCACTAGGGGGAGGGTTAGGGTTAGGCTACATGGGGGGGTTAGGCACTAGGGGAAGGTTACGGTTATGCTAAAGGGGGAGGAGGATAGGGTTGGGCACTAGGGGAAGGATAGGGTTAGGCTACATGGGGGGGTTAGGCACTCGGGGAAGGTTAGGGTTAGGCTACATGGGGGGGTTAGGCACTAGGGGGAGGGTTAGGGTTAAGCTACATGGGGGGGTTAGGCACTAGGGGGAGGGTTAGGGTTAGGCTACATGGGGGGGTTAGGCACTAGGGGAAGGTTAGGGTTAGGCTACGGGGGGAGGAGGATAGGGTTAGGCACTAGGGGAAGGTTAGGGTTAGGCTACGGGGGGAGGAGGATAGGGTTAGGCACTAGGGGAAGGTTACGGTTATGCTAAAGGGGGAGGAGGATAGGGTTGGGCACTAGGGGAAGGTTAGGGTTAGGCTACATGGGGGGGTTAGGCACTAGGGGAAGGTTAGGGTTAGGCTACATGGGGGGGTTAGGCACTAGGGGAAGGTTAGGGTTAGGCACTAGGGGGAGGGTTAGGGTTAGGCTACGGGGGGAGGAGGATAGGGTTAGGCACTAGGGGGAGGTTACAGTTAAACTGCGCGGGAGGAGGTTAGGGAAAGGTACTATAAGTTAGGGGTAGGCATTAGGGTTAGGGGGGGATACTCACTGGAAGACTGGAGCCGCAGAGGTCATGACCGCTGGGACCCGGAAGCCGTGCTGGAGTCACTGCAGCCATCAGGAGCAGGTCAGTGAGCGCTGGGCCAACAGGGATGATATGTCGACATTCCATCACTGTCTACATGAATGTCGACACGGACAACTTCAACATTATGACCATGTTGACATTCTCCTATCAACATGATGAATGTTTACATATCATTCCACACCTGCCACAGTCCCCTTAAATGTGCCTGAAGCTCCTGTACATCCCTATTTACCACCGTGTGTGTGTATGTATATATACATATACACACACACATATATATATATATATATACACACACACACGTACGTGTATATATATATATATATACACACGTGTGTGTGTATATATATATATATATATAAATGCACGTACATTTGTATATATATATATGTGTGTTTATGTATGTATATAAACACAAGTGTGTGTGTGTATATACATATACACACACACATATATATATATATTTATATACTGTATATATACACACACAAGTACGTACATACATATACGCGTGTGTGTGTGTATACATACAGTACATATACAAACACACACACACGTGTGTGTGTGTATATATATACATACATATACACAAATGTACGTGCATATATACACACATTTATAAACAGATTAGGTGGGTATAACAGCTTATGTGTATATATATATATATATATATATATATATATATATATATTATATATATATATATATACACATAAGCTGTTATACCCACCTAATTTGATTGATAGATAGGTAGTAGATATATATTTACATGCATATATAGACAGGGGCCAGACATTACACTGACCTGAGTAAAAATCCTGACATGCTGGGCTGAGCTGCCTTTAGAGTAGAACGGTTCAGGGGCGTAGCCTCGGTATAATGGGGCGGAGCTTCAGCGGGTCTGTGGTGGGCGGGACATCAGAGGTGGGCTTGGCTTCAGCGGTCCGAGGGTGAGCGGGGCTTTGGCCTGGCCTATCGATCCACTTCAAGTGGAGTAGAACGGTTCAGGGGCGGAGCCTCGGTATAATGGGGCGGAGCTTCGACGGGTCTGTGGTGGGCGGGGCATCGGAGGTGGGCGGGGCTTCATCGGTCCGAGGGTGAGTGGGCCTTTGGCCTGGCCTATCGATCCGCTTCAAGTGGAGGGGAACAGGTGGGGAGGTCAGAATTCACTAAGCTGATTTTGGCAGCCATTGGGTGAGAGAGCTGACTGACAGGAAAAAAAAAAAAAAACTTTTTTTTTTCCTGTATGCACTGCTGTCTGTGAGGGCCTATTTTCAATGGGAGGCCTGGAGCTGTAGCTCCACCCGCCCCATTGTTAATCCGGCCCTGGCTAGGGGCACTATATAAGGGGCACTACCGGGGGCACTGAATCGGAGGGACCACTACTAGGGGCATTATATAAAGGGCACTACTGGGGGCTGGAGCTCACTCATGAGCTCACTTTCCGGCTCCCACAGTTGTGATGGAAGAGATGTCTGGACAGAGCAGTGGACAGCGACAGGTGCGGGGATTCAGGTAAGTGTTGGTTTTCTTTTTGTGTCTTTCTCCTATATATGTAAGGGGCACTGCATAGGGGTGGGGGCACTGCATAGGGGGGAATATTACTGGTGACAATATTTAGGCGGCACAGCATAGGGAGAACCACTACTGGGGGCACTGCATAGGGGGGACTACTACTAGGGGCACTGTATAGGAGGACTACTACTGGGGGCACTGCATAAGGGGGACTACTACTGGGGGCACTGCATGGGGGGATTACTACTGGGGACACTGCATGGGGGGATTACTACTGGGGGCACTGTATAGGAGGACTAATACTGAGGGCACTGCATAGAGGGGACTACTACTGGGGGCACTGCATAGGGGGGACTACTACTGGGGGCACTGTATAGGAGGACTACTACTGGGGGCACTGCATAAGGGGGACTACTACTGGGGGCACTGCATGGGGGATTACTACTGGGGGCACTGTATAGGAGGACTAATACTGAGGGCACTGCATAGAGGGGACTACTACTGGGGGCACTCCATAGATGGGACTACTACTGGGGGCACTGTATAGGAGGACTACTACTGGGGGCACTGCATAGGGGGGACTACTACTGGGGGCACTGCATAGGGGGACTACTACTGGGGACACTGCATAGGGGGACCACTACTGGGGGCACTGCATAGGTGCATAGGGGGGACTACTACTGGGGCCACTGCATAGGGGGACTACTACTGGGGACACTGCATAAGGGGGACTACTACTGGGGGCACTGATATGAGGGGCACTGCATAGGGGTACCACTACTGGGGGCACTGCAGAGGGGGGCAGTTATGGGACATAATTGTTTGAGGATGGGGGCAACTATCTGACATAATTAATGGAGTAGGAGGGGCAGTTATGGGGCATAGTTATAATTGTAGGATGAGGGGGGTCGTTCTGGGACCTAATTAAATTGTAGGAGGGGGCCGTTATGGGACATAATTATGAGAGGAGGGGACAGGGTCTAAATACCGCAGTATAGCTTAGTGGCCCTCGGGCTTCGTTTAATTTTTTAATGTGACCCACACTGTCTTAAAAGTTGAAGACCCCTGCGCTAGGGGCAGGAGGACACGTCTGTACAATATGGGTCTGTGATGTCAGCGAGCAATAAAGTTGTTTTACTGTGTTTTCCAGGAATTAAACAGCTGCTTGGGCCCAAGGAAGTGATGAGGCCCATAAAAGCAGGCTCCGGAAAGAGGAATCTCTCCAGTGACGTCCCACCTACCACTGCCCTTATCCCCCACTACCACAGCCCTTATCTCCCACTACCACAGCCCTTATCTGCCATACTAAAAGCTCAATCTCATGTGTCCTCCATTTATAGTTATGAGGATTAGTCTTGGAGGAGTGAACGTGTGCCTACAGTTCCTTCAGAAGAAAAGGATCAGCGCGCCCTGTACCTGACCTTCACCATGGGTTAGCATGTGTTCCTGGCATGCTAGCTTGGCATGCCCCAGCAGTAACACACAGAACAAGGCTGTACAAGTACACCTGCGGTTTGACAATGTTATCTCTATGCACTTAGGGATAATAGAAGCCAGAGGAACGCAGAGCAAACACAACCCAAGGCAGAGCCTCGCCAATATCCAGGCAGATACAAACACACAGCGATAAAGGGCCGACATCTTCCTCCACTCCAAACAATTACTCTCCTATTTTAAGACCATCATCCTTGTTTGCACTAATTAGATTTTAGTTTCACCTTCTGTTTATCCCAGAAGCTTCTCGCAGACATCCACTCTCCTCGCAACAGCAGAACATCAGCTTATCCACTGCTGAGCATGCCTTTGTTCTTCAAAACAAACACCCAGCCCCCCTGATGAATGGCCATTCCCTGGATAGAGGTAAAACGTTATAACACATAATGGGCCTGGTTCAGAGACGCATGGAAGTTGAGCGAATGTTCGCTGCAGCGGCATGCGTGAAAATACCTGAAAACTCCTACGGCGCATGCGTGTACGCACAAAGGCGATCGAGATGAACGTTAATCAGAAATGTCTACGAAAAGTGCTTGGTGTTCCTGGGCGTTGGCTAAACAGCTGCACGTGGATAGTCCGTGTTATCGGGAGTGCCACTGGCATGCGTTTGCCATGCTCAGATAGAAAATCTGTACCTGACATACGGCTGCTGCACGTTTCAACGGTGTGAAGTTGGCGTCTAAAGACGCAACAGGGGGTTTTACATCGGTTACAGCCTTGCACATTCAGGGCCTGATTCAGAGGCACTCGCAAAAAGCGAGCGCTCGCTCTGAATCAGGACGGCCGCATGTTTTTTTTTTGTTCGGCCTCCTGGCCCCTCGCTAAGCTGTGGGTGACCACCCACAGCTTTAGCGAGCGGCCAGATGATGGTCGCGATCATCGGGCTTGCGACGAGACCCTTGTGGTAGGGTCTCATCCGTCGCAAGCCCCAGTGAGCTTCCGGCTCCAATAGACCTGGAAGCCCAGCACTGACAGCACTCGTGATGTCAGTGGGGCCGTCTCCGTTTGGCCAGCCACCACCCCACCCCCCCTCCCCGGCCTGCCTACCAAACGGGGCAAGCTTTCGATCAACATCGACAGTCGCCCCTTTTGGATGCGAGCGCCGGAGCGAGGGATTTCTCGCTGGGTCCGAGGCTCGCGCACTGCCCGGCCATCGACCTACTAGCGAGCGCATGGCGCTTGCGAGCGGGTCTGAATCAGGCCCACATCCCGCCTCTTATCCGGTACATACTGTGGTTGATTACCGCGGTTTGTACTCAGAAATGCGATTTACATTGCAAAGGACAGCTCTCCTGATAAGAACTGTCCTTTGCGATACCCCACACATAGAGGGGCTTCCAGGTTTAACAGCCAGAAGTCCATCTGGCGTCCTTCTGCACATGGACATCTGATTGGATCCCTCTCAGGGTGGGGGTCCCGAAAAGAAGCCCATAGGCCTCTATTGGGTAACGCACCCGAATATGGCGTCACCAACCAGGATGAAGCACCGGAATGTTTTGTGCATATGGGAAATGTAGAAAAGCCCCCGAAAATGCAGTTTTACCGCGTTTTTCTGTTTAGTACATCCCGCCCTCAGACGCAAAGAATGTACACTGGGTATATTAGACGTTAGATTTATATCACGATGCAGCATCAAAGAACAGTGGTTCAGTAGTTTGTGCATCAACTTGGAACAAACAGACAGACCCTACATTCTTATTATATTAGTATAGATAGATTACAGCATGATGGCGCGGAAGCACAGTATTTCCAGGTCAGATACACAACGTCAGCCCAGATAGTGACAAAATCAGACAGTCATATCGTCCATCCAACATACAGATGTCAATACAGCAGCACAACGTCCCAATCACAACTGTTTGTATACAACAAACATGCGGCAACTTTAGTGTAATGACCTGACTTCCATTATCAGCAGCAGCTGAGAGCCTTATCAGAGAGACCAGGGGTGTAACCGCACAGCCATTACCTAGCTGCAAGGTCATCTGTCAGCCACAACTGGAGGTCACCTTCCATATGGATATATGCCACGTTTACATCCCATGATCATGTATCAGACAAAACAGTCCAACGAGCAGGTTCTAAGTTATTATAATATAACATGCAGTGGCAAAAATAAGGACGGATCACACGATCAAGGGTGAATAAAGGGATAATAAAACAGTACAGTACTGTGGCAGAGTGGGATGTAAGCACAAATGTGCACCTCACAGCAAACGCCGTGCGAATTAGCATCTGGCACTTGCGCCTGCTTAGGACTGAGGGGTAGAATAGGGGATGGAATGGGCAGGAAAAAGCAGGACGATGACAGTAATGGCAGACGCAGCCACGCACAAAGGGGCTTATTATGGTGCATACACACGGTCAGATATTCCTTCAGATCTGTACAATAACGATTTTAATAAGATCTACATTGGTTTACTGCTTCAACATATCTTTTTTTTTTTTTTTAAATATCTTTTTTTATTGAACAGCAATAAAACAGTTATACATTGCACAATCCAAGAATTAGAGAAAATAAAATTGTCTGATAAACGACTAGTCTGTTTCTTGGAACAAACAATATACAAACTACTGTTAATCTTTTCAAACTTTTTTTTGGAAAATAGTACAAATATAGATTGAAATTATGTCAAAGTACAAAGAAACAAAGTAATTGAATATAATATAATGTAGAAAATTACAAAATTACAAATACTGTATAAAAAAATCAATATAGTACACCGTATAGAAATGCAAGTAAATATACAATCAATGTCACTCAAACTATGCAACTTATAGAGCCAGTGTAAGCAGCAATTGAATTTTGAGTTAACCAATTATCACATCAACTTCGGTATATCAGTCAATCGTTGCGTCAATATAATCTACATCAATGCAGAATTATATTACAAAAAAGGGGGGGAGAGTTAGAATAAAATGATAAAAGAAACAGAAGAAGAAAGAAAGGTGAAATAGAAATAGAGGGGGAATCACTGACAGAAGGTGAGAGATACCTTGTCTGGGGGGATTCACAGAGAGCTACATATAAATAGCACAAATAGGGGCATTTTAAGTGATATTTCTTAGCATAAACCATTCCGTGTGATCAAAGACTTTCCATATGTTATTCTGAATCTGGACCGGTAGACATTGTATGTATGGTTCCCATTTTTTGGAAAAAATCCGTACCCCTCTTTCGATGTTAAAGATAGCCATACGTCTCTCCGCATAAATTACCTCCAGCAGCGCAGTTTTCCATTCCATTAGTGTAGGTGCTGATTTTGAGATCCAGTAATTAAGGATAAGTTGTTTAGCTACTGTAACCATGACTCTCAGAGCAGGTTTCCATGGGCCCAAGGAGGACTCAGACTCCCATATTGAAAATTCTGCGAAAATAAGAGCTGCCGCATTTTTGGACAATTTAAGATGTATCGTATTATTTAGATAACACAAAATTTTATTCCAAAATCTATGGATCTTTCTGCAGTACCAGAGGTTATGCGAGAGAGAGGCATTAGAGCAGTCACATTTCACACAATTTCCCTCCTCCAGTGGCACAAAATGTCTCCGTTGGGCCGGGACATATATGTACGATTTAAAATTCTAAGATGAATTTCTTGAAGTCTCGCTGACTTAAGGCAGGGTAAAACACAATCCAGATTCGCAACAAATGGCTCCAAGTCACATAATTCGGGTATCTCTGTGTGCCAAGCTTCCGCAACTGGTGCCGCTTCAACATATCTTAACACCTTGATTAGCTTACTTAACTTAAGATATAAATAAAGACACGGACACCAGAGCTTGGCTAAAAGGTCACAGCTTTTTATTTATAAATTAATCAATCAACCTAACCAGGGTGGCAAAGAGACGCTGCAAACTCAGTTCTAGCTTTCACGTTGATCAAATACTCGGAGGACGACTAAAACGTCCCCCCTCTAGACGTACTAACGATGTGAGAGTCTCACTTCCCTCCTGGGCCAATCCGAGGTGCTTCCGTACAGCCAGCACCTGGGTGCCCCCGCACAGAGAAGGACAAATTCGCCAGGGATATAGAGGGCCAGTGCCCCCACAAAGTTGTCTTACGCCACCTCAAGCCACTGAGCTGCAGCGTACTCCCGCCGTGCTGTGCCTCCCCTAAATTGGGAAAAGAAAGATTAGTGTAACACAACGGAACAAAATGGGTGGGATGGTGGGTTAAGACGATCCACTACAAAAGAGGCTGGGCTGAGCGCTAGCAGCCCATTAAATACCCCCAATCTAACTCCTCCTTCCAACAATCCCATAGGATCATCCAACCAGCTGACATTCATACATTTACCCAGCAACAAGGCTGTCATAAACCACAAGCACCCAGCAGAAAACCAGCAATATTATCTTTCCTCAATCCTATACAGATTTCGTCTTCCAAACGTTCAATCGTTCATATCTGAAGGAAAATCAGACATATCTGACATGTTTGTCAGATAACGATATCTGACATCTGATGTGTTTGCAGTCAGATTTGGACGATTCCATTCATTTTAATACTGGCAAAAATCGTTCAATCGTTCAAATCGTTGGCAATCTGACATATCTGACCGTGTGTATGTACCAATAGTCATCATTGTGTCCCTAAAGCCCCACGTTAATTATCGAATCGACTCACTGCGAGTTGCGTTGGTGGATACTAAACTGCCAGAAGAATTCAGTATTACTCCTGTGCTGGGTTAGTTGCTCTGAGAGGCAGCTGTCCCCACGAGCCCTGCCAATAACATCTTCCATACTAATTAGTAGCAGCGAACATTTACATTGCTGGGTTTGAACCAGGCAGTGTTACTGTGCGTCATACATGCCTACCCTCCCGGTTTTCACAGGAGGCTCCCGATTTTTCAGGTATCCACCCGCACCCCCGGATGGGTAGGCACTTCTCCCGCATTCTGCCCATTTCCTAGTGAAGTAGGGATGGACATCGATCATCGATGTTTGCCGACCATTGTTGTTTTTCTTCCGATGTTAGTGTTTTTATACCATTCTTTGGCAGCATTCTGATGTTTGCTGCCATCGAATGGTAATCGTTTGATGGTGGCTCATTTTCTTTAATTCCTAAAAGTTATGTCTCCCCTAGCTGCTGTGTGCCGTGTCTCTGCCTCTGATAATCTTCCTGGTGTAAGGGCCTATCCATTACACGACTTTGTGAACAATCCGACCAAAACCAGGATGTTTCGGTCGCATTGTTCACAAAGTCGTGTAATGGATAGCCGGCAAGGACCAGCAATGCGCGTGCACGCTGGGTCCTTGCCGACCCCGACTGTCTACTGAACATGCCCGTCAACCTGACGACGCTCGTCAGATTCGGCATGTTCAGAGATAGAAGGTCGGGCTCCTGCACTGAATGACGTTCAGTGAACGCTAGAGGTCTGAACGCTAAACGTTCAGTCATTCAGGTCGCCTTGTGGATAGGCCCCTTTACGCTGCCAGGGTCGTTGACGCTGTCTCTCGCTGCCCTCAGGCCCTCCCCCCCCATCTGCTAGCTCTGATTGGCTCTCTGAGACAGTGAGAGCCAATCACTGTACAGCCCTGGCCCTGCAGCAGCTGTCACTCACAGACACACACAGGACCTCATTCAGAGCCGGTCGCACAGAGCGGTCGGTCTGAATGAGGGGAGGACGTCTTGAATTTTCAAGACATCCTCCTTTGCGGTGGTAAGGCTAACACCCACAGCCTTACGACCGCCTAAGGTGATGGTCGCGATGGTCAAGACCATCGCGACCATCGGGGCTTACGACGAGACCCTAGGGTAGGGTCTCCCTTGTCGTAAGCCCCGGAGAGCTTTCGGCTCTGTCTGAGCCGGAAGCTCTCCACTGACATCACTAGTGATGTCAGTGGGGCCGCCCCCAAACGGTAGGTGTTCCCATGGGAACGCCCCCGTTTGGGCTGCCACCCCCCGGCCCGCCTTCCAAATGGGGCGAGATGTCAATCAACATCGACAGCTCGCCCCCTTTGGATCGAGACCTCGGGTCTCACGCATGCGCACCACGGCGCTGGCGCCGTCGTGCGCATGCTCTGTGGGAGGCCATCGACCCGGTCCGAGCGCATCGGCGCTAACGACCGGGTCTGAATGACCCCCACAGAGTGGCCGCTAACAACGTTTATACTAGCAGAGATGGAGAGTGATATCTCTGCTGGTGCTGTAAGAGGTTCCCTTTTTTTGTGTTTTAAGTATATTTAATACATGTTTTTAGACTTCAGCTTTTTGTTGCTTTAAGTGCCCCCAGCAGCAGCAGCATGACAGTGACAGTGTGTCTCATTCTCCTGCTCGTCCTCAGTCAGTTCTGCCTGCCTGGCTCAGCTGTTTGTTTGTTTTTTCTTGTGTCCGAGCCCCTCCCCCAACCCCGCCCCTGTACTATTCATATGAATAGTTTTTACCATTGAATTCTATTGATGCGATGTTTAGTTACCATAGCATCGAAAGATTCAATGGTGTAAGCACTGCCATCATATGATGGTGGGCTTCCGATGTCCATCCTTATAGTGAAGTGGGCAGTATGGGGAGAATGTTAGCGCGGATCGGCGGTTCTGAGCGTTGGGGGCGGGGCCTAATGGCACGATTATATGGAAATCGAGCCATTTAGCCCCGCCCCCTAGTTAAAATATGCATAATAGATGTGAATTCTCACGAGGGGGCGGGGGCCATATAAAGATAGCGCCGCTTCCAGCAATTGAATTCTGTAAACATTCTCTGGAGAGGAGACTTTAAAAGTAGGTAAAGTATGAGTGTATGGCCCACAATATCTGCTTTCCTACCCTAGGGAGGAAATATTTCCCCGTTCCTCGCCTGTGAAGGACAGGATAAAAGTTGGGAGGTCAGCTGCAACAGCGCATACAGGACCAGACATGCGATTATCGGCCCGATCCAACGATAATCTGTGGATTGGGACGATAATTGTATAATGTATGTCAGCCAATAGACACAGACGCTCCCGTCAGAACCATATGTTGTGGTCACCACCACAGACCTTTGCAGTGTCTAAAAAAAGAAAGAGAAAGGTTTTCTCCCCGATATTCCCGATAAACTAGGTTGGTAGCACAGACTTTGCCCATAGAATAAGGTCCCCCTGTCACGATATGACTCAGCCCTAGCCTGTTCAGTATGACTCATACTGAATACTGTATACTGTACTGTATGAGGCTAAGGGCCTCATTCAGACCCGCTCGCAAGCGGGTCGATGGTGGGGCACTGCGCACGCGCGGCGTGTGCAATGTGTGTGCGCGAGCCCCAGAGTGATTGAGAAATTCACTTGCTCTGGTGCTCGCTACAAACGGGGCGGCCGTTTTGTAGGCGGGTCAGGGGGGTGGCTGGCCAAACGGAGGCGTTCCCGAAGGAACGCCTGCCATTTGAGGGCGGCCCTACTGACATCACTCGTGATGTCAGTAGTGAGCTTCCTGCTCTATTAGAGCAGGAAGCTCACTGGGCTTGCGGCAGACGAGACCCTACCACAAGGGTCTCGCAGCAAGCCCGATGGTCGCAACCATCACCTGACCGCTCGCAAAAGCTGTGGGTGGTCATCCACAGCTTAGCGAGCAGCCGGAGGCCAGATTATATAAAAAAAAATGTCCGCCCTCATTCAGAGCAAGAACTCACGTTTTGCGAGCGCCTCTGAATGAGGTCCTAAATTCCCTAGAGGATCCTACTTAAAATCCTGCTACCCCTATCCGGAATGGGTATGAAATCCCATCAGTCGGGATGCCTGCTGTCAATATACTGACAGCGGCATCCCGATGCTCAGGATCCCGACAAGGGTCAGGTAAGCATGCTTACCCTCTCTTTCTACATGCTAACACTAACATGCCCCCCACCCTATCCTAACCCTAACCCCCCATGTTAGTGCCTAAACCTAACCCTCCCCCCTGACCACCTAAACCTAACCCCCCCACCTCCCCCGGGGGTACCTAACCCTAACAACCCCCCCCTCCCCTAGCATATTCATAGTGACGCCTAAACCTAACCCTCCCCGCCCCGCGGCTAAGTCCCAACCAGCCCGCTATACTTACGTTCGGAATCCTGGCTGTGGGGATTCCGGCTTCGGGATGTCACCTCCCGGGATTTCTTCAGCCGGGATGCCACGCGTCGCTATATTACCTACATCCCCCCTATCCACTGCATTGCATTTTCTTTATTGTATTATAAAGTAATATAATTGTGCACAAACCTCACAAGCGTCACTTCCTGGAGACATCCTCCATGGTAGTTCGCAACTCCCCACCAGTGTTGCAAATAATTTGGATGTCCCGTCACTTTCAGGACACATGACCCGATTTCCCCTCACCCACATGGAACCATATTATTTATTGGGCGGGCCTCTTCCATGGGCCAGTTACTCAATATTGCACATTGAGCCTCTTTGGAGTTTTCCAGTTTTCCGCACAACTAGACACATTTATTTATGTCCCCAGAGAACGCAGAGTAAATGTGTATCCTGATGTACAAAGGGCGACCATGGAGGAGTTTTGCACTGTACATGGAATGCGTGTCACGTTTGAGGTCCTCACCCATTTCTCTATCAGGTCAGCAATGCACACACACGGAGCGATCAGACAGCGATAACGATATCGCTGTCTGATCGCCATGCACACTCCCTGGTGTGCTGGATGATCGATATCGATCATCCAGCCCACCACCTACTCACCGACGACTAAGCGTTGATCGCGGGTCCCTATATATATCGATATCGAGCAAGTTGACCTGCATACACGGCCGCGCATCGCTGGTCGTCAGTGAGTTTGTCGGGACCTAAAATATAACGATTTAAACGATATCATTATCGTTCAAATCGCTCATTTACATCGCTCCTTGTGTAGGCACCATTACTGTACATCCGCTATAGGGTAATCCCGTGGCCAGGCCTTTCCAAGAACAGAGATGACGTGACACTATGGGGTCTATGTACTAAGCCTTGGGAAAGGATAAAGTGGACGGAGATGAAGTACCAAGCAATCAGCTCCTGTCACTTTACAGGCCGGTGTTTGAAAAATTACAGTTAGGAGCTGATTGGTTGGTACTTTAGCTCCGTCCAACTTTATCTCTCTCCAAGGCTTAGTACATACTGTAGACCTCTGTGTCTTTAACAGCGTGAGTCACGGAGCTGCTAAGTGCCAGCGTTTCTAATGGCACTAAGGAACACTGCCATGACCTTGGCAGGGAAGCCGGTGGAACAATTGATTTCCATGAAAGGCAGATAAGACAGCGACCAGGTGCTGGCCTGAACTTTTTTAAATTGATTAACATTTTTGAATGCCGTCCCAAATTTGTCTGTGTTTCCGGGATTAGGGCTCAGAAACGATTAGCGCTCGCTGTAAAGTCTGGCACAGAGGGAGAGATTGACAGAGAGAGAGTGAGCACTACAGACATCAGGGGACCTATAGTCAGGACTCGCTGTCTGGCATCTACTGTTAACTGCATTGTGCCAAATTCTGGCACAGCACCAAATGAATCCAGATGGGAGACCTGCACGCTACTCCGGTAAAAAATAAAGGGACAGATCTTCTCATAACAAAAGGATTTTACATAGCTGGGGTGGAAACGAAATCTCTTATTAAAGCTGCAGGAATTCCTTATATGAGAGACTGCAATGTCGCTTGTCTTCAGAAAGGGCCTGATACAGCAGTGCCCGATTATCGTGAATCTGCGCGTGCGCAGGACCCATTCTACGAGTGTGCAGAATGGGTCCTGCTAAGACGCACACAAGCCCTTGAATGCCTCTACCTGATTGACAGGTGGAGGCATTTAAGGGGCGGTGCGGGGGCGGCGTGTCCGCCCCGTTTTCCTGGAGTGGCCAGCCCAGGGACTGCGTGGACGTATGCAGTCTACTGGGCTCGCAAGCCGGCCAGTCTGAGTAAGCTGAGGCTTACTCAGCTGTCCGGCCACCCGTCGCCGTCCACCATCGCGACCATCGACCGCCGATGGTCGCGATGGTGATCCCAGTCTGCGACATCCGTCACAGTGCTGGAATCACAAATGCAGCAGGGGGTGTCATACATGGTTCAGTGGTTAAATGCTCAAGCACAAAATTAAATAATCCATCATAATATTCTTACTGGTGGTAAGTGAGGGTGGTGTTATAAAGATAGTGGGCATCCCGCCCACTCTAAAGATGGCGTACCCACCACATCCAAGCCCCGAGAATGTATCACACTCCGGCGCTTGGTGCATAGGAGAAATGCAGTCAAACCCCCAAAAACTGAATTTTCGGGGGTCTGACCGCATTTCTGACTCCCTGCCTCCTGCCCAGGGTCTGGATAATGTACACATTCTATAACGACTACAATATAATAAAACACTCTATATAGTGGATCAGATGTATATAAAGACACATTTAAACCTTTATCAGCTTATTGATCTACATAGAAAGGTAGAGGCCTGGCCTAGAGTTATATGCAAATGCCAGTTTTCGCAAATGGAGCGATTTTTTGCCACTGTGCATGCGTCAAAGTAGATTACCGTAGTCACGCGCTGCGAGCCTTTATTCGCAGTGTGATTGACAATCAGGGAACGTTTGGGGGAGTGACGGGAAGCAACGTAGGTGTATCTCGACCGTTTCACGGGGGCAGGTATCACATCCTGCGCCTGTGATCCTGTATGCAGGAAACATGGCTCCAGCGTCTCAGCTACGGCGGCCAGTGCTGAGTGGCCATAGACTCACTCGGGAAGTCCATGTTTGCCTCATCTGCGTCCGATGCTGCGTATGTGCACGCAGTTGCGGACAGATCCGATGGCTCCTGTGGGCGTCACAGTACAAGTCCCGCCCGCTGTTGCATTAGCATATTTTCACACACCCACAGCTGCGCAAATTGTAGCTGCGGGAGCATTAGAGTACAATTCTGAATCCGACCCATAGGCAGGCATGTTGCTATAACCCCCAGGGGTATATCCAATCTCTGGATGTCAGATAGCTGTGCGCCTGTCAGTGTATGATCACACCTACACTAAGGTACAGTAGTCAGTTAAGAAAAAGTGCTGAACTGAGAATCACAGTCCTGCCCTGGAACAGTATTACCCCAGACATAAGCGTATATAGGGTAATATTGTACGCATCTCAATCGGATCTACACAACTGGACAGCGATGGAGCGTTTACATATAGGATAAGTATTACACGGGCGTATTGAATTGGGGGCTACTCAGAGGTGAGCTTACGCAGAGATCGGTCTGATTGCCGGTGGATCTCCTCCACCAAGGACAGGACTGGTGCAAAACTGCAAATGTGACCGGATAAGTTTGATGGGTGCTGTCACCAGCGTAAGGATGGGGTGTGGGACGGTCGCATAGATGTATTGACTGCTAAAACAGGCGCAGATCCATGTTTATCGCCGAACGTTTAAAGCGGTTGCAATTGTGGCCTCTTTATGTGCAATTCAGATTCTGGACAATCATATGGGACGGCTCCCGATGGGGAAACTGCAGGTGATTCCCAGCGAGCCACCTGGTAAGTGGATGCTGAACAAATGACTCTTGTTATCTGTCTAGACGACAGCCTGTGACGGTAACAATGCCCCCACATTCCGGCCTGTGCTTCCTAAGGGATCACAGACTCATCCACCACAGCCTGGAAGAGTCTGAGGGGTCACAGGTCAGACAAGATGTTAGAGTAATAAAGGTGGGGCCCCAGGTGGCTACTGGAAGAACATTCTGTACTTTCTGACTTTTGAATTTTTTCCTGCTATCACCATCCTGAGTTTGTGACAGTGGAAGAAGGATTGCAGCAGTGGAGAAATTGTCGGCGCTGGCCTTCCATAGATGAAGAGAAGCCTGTTTTGGGCTTATTCGATAGAACCCTTAGGGGGCCATTAAATTGATTTCGCCGGCGACTGGTAGTGCCGGGCGCTCTAATGAGCAATTCAACTGTTACTCCATTAGAGCGTGAACTTACGGGGTGAGCAGAAATATACAATAAATCCTGGTTATGGGCGCCCAAATGGGAGCTTAGGCACCCTAACCTGGACTCAGTGGCGTAACTAAGGGGGGTCTAGCAGGGCATGTGCCCTGGGCGCCGTAGGACCGGCGGCGTGTGTGTGTGTGTGTGTGTGTGTGTGTGTGGGGCGCCTCCGGCACGGTACCGGCCCGCCCTAGTTAGGCAGTGTAGCGCCAACCGCAGTGTATGCGGTCAGCGCTACACATTTGCACAGCGCCGGTCCTGTGCTGCACAGCCGAGCCCCTTCCCTCCCCTTGAGCGCATACCCAATAGCACCAGGAGGAGCGTGGGAGGCGGGCGGTCTCAGGCTGTGCAGTTTACACACACATCGCCTCCAGTGCAGCAGCGTTGTGTGTGTTAAACAGCAGCCAATGAGAGTCAGACAGACTCTCATTGACTGCTGCAGCACCCACTGCAAGAGCCAGGCTGGAGCTCACTCATGAGCTCCGCCTTCCGGCTCCTGCAGTGGGTAATGGGAGAGTTGTTATGACGTCTCTCCCATAATGCAGAGCGCGCCAGTCTGGGAGGACTGACGTGCGGCAGCGGGAGCAGTGGCAGAGCCGGAGTGAGGATTCAGGTAAGTGTATTTTACTACTGGGGGCACTGCATGGGGATGGGGAACCTCTGCTTGGGACTACCACTGGGGGGGAAACTACTACTGGGGGCACTATGTAAGGGGCTTACTACTAGGGGACCACTACTGGGGGCACTAAATAGGGAGGACCACTACAGGGGGCACTGTATAAGGGGCACTGGATAGGGGGGATCACTGCAGGGGGCCTGCATAAGGGGGACCACTACTGGGGGCACTGCATGCGGGAGGGGTCTACTGCTGGGGGCACTATATAAAGGGCACTGCATAGGGGGTACCACTACTGGGGGCACTTCATAGGGGGGGCCACTACATGGGGCACTGTATAAGGGGCACTAATGAGGGCTGCATAAGGGGGGTCACAACTAGGGACATTACATACTGCAGGTACTGTATAAGGGGCACTACTGGGGTTAAAGTGCACATGGAAAGGAATGTTCAGAGTGCCGAAAAAGGGGTGTGTGTCATGTTGTCATGCCCCACTTTTAAGTAACCACGATAATTTTTCGACGCGCGCGCCATTTTACGACTGATCTTTGCCTATGTGAAGATGTCCTGTTACAGCCCAGCTCTGCCTCCCCAACTACTCTGCCTCCTCACACCACTCTGCCTCCTCACACTACCCTGCCTCCTCACACCACTCTGCCTCCTCACATTACCCTGCCTCCTCACACTACTCTGCCTCCTCACACCACTCTGCCTCCTCACACTACCCTGCCTCCTCACACCACTCTGCCTCCTCACACTACCCTGCCTCCTCACACCACTCTGCCTCCTCACACTACCCTGCCTCCTCACACCACTCTGCCTCCTCACACTACCCTGCCTCCTCACACCACTCTGCCTCCTCACACTACTCTGCCTCCTCACACCACTCTGCCTCCTCACACTACTCTGCCTCCTCACACCACCCTGCCTCATCACATTACCTCACACCACTCTGCCTCCTCACACTACCCTGCCTCCTCACACCACTCTGCCTCCTCACACTACCCTGCCTCCTCACACCACTCTGCCTCCTCACACTACCTCACACCACTCTGCCTCCTCACACTACCCTGCCTCCTCACACTACCACACACTACTCTGCCTCCTCACACTACCCTGCCTCCTCACACTACCACACACTACTCTGCCTCCTCACACCACTCTGCCTCCTCACACTACCCTGCCTCCTCACACTACCCTGCCTCCTCACACTACCACACACTACTCTGCCTCCTCACACTACCCTGCCTCCTCACACTACCACACACTACTCTGCCTCCTCACACTACCCTGCCTCCTCACATTACCTCACACCACTCTGCCTCCTCACACTACCCTGCCTCCTCACACCACTCTGCCTCCTCACACTACCCCGCCTCCTCACACTACCCCGCCTCCTCACACTACCCCGCCTCCTCACACCACTCTGCCTCCTCACACTACCCTGCCTACTCACACCACCCTGCCTCATCACATTACCCTGCCTCCTCACACCACTCTGCCTCCTCACACTACCTCACACTACTCTGCCTCCTCACACTACCCTGCCTCCTCACACCACTCTGCCTCCTCACACTACCACACACTACTCTGCCTCCTCACACCACTCTGCCTCCTCACACCACTCTGCCTCCTCACACTACCCTGCCTCCTCACACCACTCTGCCTCCTCACACTACCACACACCACTCTGCCTCCTCACACCACTCTGCCTCCTCACATTACCCTGCCTCCTCACACCACTCTGCCTCCTCACACTACCACACATTTCCCTGCCTCCTCACACCACTCTGCCTCCTCACACTACCACACACTACTCTGTCTCCTCACACTACCACACACTACTCTGTCTCCTCACACCACTCTGCCTCCTCACATTACCCTGCCTCCTCACACCACTCTGCCTCCTCACACTACCACACATTTCCCTGCCTCCTCACACCACTCTGCCTCCTCACACTACCACACACCACTCTGCCTCCTCACACTACCACACACTACTCTGTCTCCTCACACTACCCTGCCTGCTCACACTACCACACACTACCCTGCCTCTTCACACCACTCTGCCTCCTCACACCACTCTGCCTCCTCACACTACCACACACTACTCTGCCTCCTCACACCACTCTGCCTCCTCACACCACTCTGCCTCCTCACACTACCACAGACTACTCTGCCTCCTCACACCACTCTGCCTCCTCACACTACTCTGCCTCCTCACACCACTCTGCCTCCTCACACCACTCTGCCTCCTCACACCACTCTGCCTCCTCACACATAGGGGGGAGGGGTGGCTCCTGCTCAGGCATAAGTGTAGGTACGTGCGTGTGCAGAGTATGAATACACAAGGGATAGTTCAAATAAGATTTCGTTCTCGTCCACCTGTGGGAAACAAGGCGTAGGACACTAATCACTATTTGTGTTGGTCCCAAGCCAGCTACATGTCAAGCGATTTCGTGGCTACAGAAGTACTCTGCAAGACACAGCCGCGCCTGAAGAGCTAACACTCAGAAAGGCTAGGGTTACCATGGCAAGAATGTTATTATTAGCATTTTAATAGCAGTTATGTATATAGCGCACACCTATTCCACAGCGCTTTACAGAGAATATTTGGCCATTCACATCAGTCCCTGCCCTGCCCCAGTGGCGTTTACAATCTATGGAGCTCATTCAGACCCACTCCCTAAGATGCATACTCTCGCTGATGCCGATGGTACGCAGTGTGTGTGCATATGCATACCTTAGCATGAGTTCACTCGCTGCGCATAGACAGCCCAGCAGAGTGAGTGACAGGGGAAGCGGTTTGTAGGTGGTAACAGGAGCTGGCCATTAAAAACGGGGGAGTGTAGGTGCAAACGCAGGCGTGCCTGAGCATCTCAACGGCGTGTTAGAGGTGTGCATAATTATAAGACAGCATCATAGTACACATCACCTGGCTGGTTTTTACACTGAAGTGCTCGCAGTGCTTGCGGCAGGGTATGGTCAACCTCAAGCGCTGCGATGGCATCTGATGTTACCCGATGTACTGATGGTTGCATACACTTCCTGGACATGACGTGCACAAGTGGGCGTCTTAAGACAGGCTGGTGGGTGTCTGTATACACTATGTGATTGCTCTTTTAGAAATTCTGGGTGTGCTAACATTGCTGTGTGGTAGCACTGCCTACGCAATTTGCATACACATCTTGCGAGCGATCGGCTCTGAATCAGGCCCTATATTACCTACCACATGCTCACACACATTAGGGTTAATTTCTGTTGAACTACCATAATATTTTTGGAGTGCGTGAGCACTCAGTGGAAACCCACGCAAGCACAGGGAGAATATACAAACTCCACACAGTTAGGGCCATGGTGGGAATCGATCCCACGACCTCAGTGCTGTGAGGCAGTAATGCTAACCATTACGCCGTCTGTGCTGCCCATGTCAGTGTTTTATACGTGCTATCGATCCATTTCCTTGATGGACAGGTACGAGCCCGTGGATTGCTCACATGCGCAATGGGGGGTGTATTTTTCTGAAGAAAGAATCTGGGGGCCTATTTATGATATAGCGGTGGTAAAGAGGATATTTTCTTTTTGTATGACCACTTATGTCAGGGATGGAAAATCACTTATCCTCACAGTTTATCAAGAGACTGTGGCAGGGGCCTTAGTGACATGGCATGTAGGATGTAGAAGCCCATCTTAGTACAAAGACTAAGGGGCTTATTCATCAAGCGATAAATGGCCCGGTAACCATGCGGAAATGCTAGTTACCGCATATTTACGCATGCATAACCGGAACGACGGGGAGCAGGTAAGTAACGCCGCTACATCTGTAGCTGCGATATTAACCGAGGGGACAGCTGCTTTTCGGTGTCACGTGCATTGCTCCGGTGTCACTTTTTTTCCACAGCGAGATCAATCCTTCATCATTGGAGGCCATACGGCCTTCGATGATGAATAGGCCCCTAAATATCTCTTTTTCTAAGATGGTGAGAACAGAATACATATTGTGGTTGTACATGTACCACTGCAATGCCTGCTCCATAGTGCCTCAATGAAACACTGGTTTCTACTAGAGACTAGTGAAGTTTTGCAGGAAAACGAGCGTTTCAGATGCTCGACGCTCTGCCGATACAATCTTGAATTAGTTTTGCTTTGTAATTACACCGAATAGACAATTTGCTCTATATTTGTAACTTCCCATAATTTGTAACAGATCTTGGGCTACAACAGCCAAACCATTGTGCACTACAATGTCACCAGCTACACTGAGCGCAACACTGAAGCTCCAATTCCATGATATTCCATGCCCAATTGCAGAATACAGCGAATATTCATTTATTACATCTATAATTCTCAGTGATTTGAAGGAGTGTAGTCACATGAATTGTTCTCTCCACTTTGTGTCATCTTAAGTATTTACAGTATCATTTTCAATATTACTATGAAGACGAGTTAGTGAAAAGTCTCATTTAAAGTATAAATATGTTGTCTGAAGCTAAACACAATAAAGTGCTAATAGGCTATGCAACTAGTGTCAGACACACGGCAAACTAAGTATTATGAGGAAATAAATATCTTTATTACGGCACATTGTGAACATGGGCTGACAGCAGTGACGTGCTGTGAGGTAAATGGCGGGGAAGGCACTGGCTAATATTAGAGCCAGAGTTACAGATACATATATGAGGGTTCGTATGGGCATTATACACAGGTGCAGCAGTATATAGTGCAGGAAATTGGTGAGTTTTGATCAGGGACGTGCGGAAAAGGTAGACAGGGGAGGCAGCGCCTCACCTGCCATACACTTTTTACTCCAGAGTTTGGACTATAAAATTGATTAGAATTAGGGATGTGCAGGCTCGGATAGGTTCGAGTTTGCACGCCGAGTTCGGATTTTTCCCTCCAAAAATCGGGACTCAGAAAGAGGCAAAACGTCATCTTTCATAGACAAACATCATCTTCTATGGACTTTTATCCTGGAATGATGTTTGTCCATGAAAGATGCCGTTTTGCCTCTTTCTGAGACCCGATTTTTGGAGGTAAAAATCCGAACTCGGCATGCAAATTCAAACCTATCCGAGCCTGCACATCCCTAATTAGAATACAAAGAAGATATTTATAATATTTTTCTTAATTTTTTTCTTATTTTATAGTCAAAATTCTGGAGTATACTGAAGTACAACAGGAAAAGTTCTGCCTCACCTGACCGCAGATCACTGGCTGACAGTAGGGATAACACCTGGCCAATATATTTGGCCCAAAGCAACCAATCGGCATCTAACTGTCATTTATCTAGCACAGTCTTTGAAATGACAGTTAGAAGCCGATTGGTTGTTTTGGGCAACAACTCTACTTTATCTCTCTCCAAGACTTAATACATCTCCCCTGACATCTTCGGAAAATGTATCAAAAACGGATCCTGCCCCAGAGCACCGAGAGCCTGTAATCCCAACACGCAATGGGCGGTACTCAATTGTTGCACCCCTGTATGCGCTCGACAGGAGCTATTCAATTTGTTGCTCCTGTCGTGCGCGATCAGCTGCCGGCGCACCATTTCAGCTCGCAGCCCAAGGGAGGTGCGAGCTGAAATGGGAGAAAAGTGACATGTTTGGGCGCCCAAATATCACTTTTCACGATCGCGCCTTTGATCGTGGGAAGCTGTTATACCTGGCTACACCCGACCACTTTGGGCACGATCAGCGCGAAAATCAGCAACAATTGAATAGCGCCCCGCGATCTCCCGTCACTTTAGACGGGAATACCGCCCGATGTATTTTTGCAATAATCTAAACAATGAATGAGAAGCTTCAAGCTGCTGAGATGTTTCTTGTTTGTCCTCCGTGAAATGTCAGAGCCCGTGTTTCTGTATGTCTCCTTCCTGCCAGTTATTCTCTAAGGGGGCGGAAGCCAGCACCCAGACCAATGGATACCAGTCCCAGCCGGCCTCATTGTCCCAGGAACACAATGGGAGCTCTGTCTGCATCGCCCGGCCTCTAATCTGCCCCAGAATGGACTGACAAACAGGCGTCCAAAAATAAAAGCCACCATATGACAATTGTAACAAAGCTGCCTCCTCTCACAGCAGCAGCAGTGCAGCCATTTTTACCGTCCCCTTTAAATGTCTACTTAAAAGTTTGTTTGTTTGCATTTCCTGCCCAAGGCAAAATTCCTGAGTTGCAGGATCATTAGCAGATGCAGCTTTCAGATGAATATGAGAGAGATTCTTATCGCTTGGTACTTGCAAACCCTATTTTTTTTTTTTTTATGTAATTCTCCATGGTTCCTTTGTGATACATTAACTCTCCCAGCCCTGGTGACCGCTCACAGCTGCACCACAAGGAATAGCAGCACTGGAGAGGTTAATAAACACACGTGGGACTTTCAGTACCTTGAAGTTATAATAATCTTCTAAAGGAAAAATAAAAACCAGGCAGAGGGGAATAAAACACAAAACACAGGAACTCGACTGTCACAAAGATCATGTATCAAGAGAATAGTTCCTGGTTCCCGAAAAAGGGCCCCCGTGTTTGTTAGGCTGCGTCCTTTGTGCGGACTCCAAGAATAGATTCTCTGCAAGCGTCAGGTCTGTGGACAGGTATAAAGGGTGGGCGTAAATACGCCTTATTCACCCTGACAAATGTCAAAGGAAATATTTTTGGATGTCGCCGAAAAACATTTCTGCACCGTTAAACCGGACAAACTCTCTTCATATGTATCAATTCCGCAGGACCGTTATTATGATCTAAATGACTTTCGCCGATAAATCTAGTGCTGGCTCCTATAAAGACTGGACTAAACTTAGTGCTGTAGAAAGTTGCTGGTCTTCACACTTGCCTAAATCCCAGGCTAGTCTCATTTGCTTAAAGGGTTTATCTCCAAAATAGATCCCAACTGTGTGAGCATTACATCACCCTTACAATGTGTAACCAGCTTCAGTCGTTAACCCCTTCTGCAGCACGTTGCACCTCATCCATGACCAATCACTTATAAAAGGCACCGGACTGGCCTAGATCTGGCTCCAGAGCCCAACTCTCAGCTCCAGGAACCAGTGACCCAGCTCATTGCTGACCTCCTCAGTTATTTTTTTGCATGTTCCAGGTCTGGAACTATTATTCAACTGGATGTTTTTAATTAAATGTGAATTCATTGATGGATTTCTGTAAATGCATTTTGATGAAATATAAATAATAATCTAAAATTTCAATTAAAAAAGTTTAAAGTCAGCAAAAGTAGGAGCAACTGCGGAAACTGAGCTCCAGGTCCTGGAATGGGCTTCTGGATCAGGAGACGGAGCACTGGTCATCCCTAATAAGTTCATACGGTCAGGGTGTCACTGAACATAACTGCAGGCACAGATGTACATGCCACAAACGTTTATACCTGCAATGCCATACTACAAAGATCGCAACGCTCCAGAAATCATCAGAACTCAGCATCCAGAAAGCCACATGAGGAAACATTAGCAAAGACCAATAACACACAGGAGAACTATGGACAGAAAGAGCAGCAGAAAGATGTTTTTTAATTCATCACCTTTTGGGTGCAGACCCTCCGTCTCCTCTCCATCCTCAGCTTTTGTATTTCCCACACAAATCTTTGTCCTGTGGGCGAGTCCTCTGTTATCCAAGTCCTCCGAGGGCTGCTGTGCTCCAGTCCTCACATCTGCTCTAGGTGACCTCCAGCCAGCGTCTGGACCTCTCCCAGGCTGTCCAGGGCACTGGTCATGGAGCCTTGTCCCTATGTGAGGTTTCTCTCTCCCCCCCCCCACCACCACCCAGCAGAGTCAGTCAGCCAGCAGTGAGGCTGTGTTGTCTGTGCTCTCCCGCCCCCCAGCACACTGCAGTATCCAGCATCTAGTCATTCACATGCTGGGCTGGGACAGGAACACAAAGGAACTTTCAGATTGCTTTCATCATAAAAACTTTCTCTTCAATAGCGGGCAAGAGTGTTACACAAGGCCCTGTTATTATCGCCGCCGGCACGTTAACCCCTCAGATCAGGGCTGTGAAATGTTATTAATACATGTGGAAGGGGCCAGATGACGCCAGATGGCAGAGGGTGCAAGTTCCCAGGGAGCACAGCCTCTGATATCACATGAGCTGACAGTGGGACTGCTCCCTGCTTTACAGGGCCAGAGATACACAAGTGTGAGCATTAGTGCGGGCGGTCACTGCCGTTAGGTGCTCTACGTGTGGCCTAATACTTCCGCCTGCTGCCACAGTTTGCTCAACTCCAATGTTCATTGAAACTTTTGTAGTTTCTTTAAAATACAGGGGTCTAGTTACTGAGCAGTGTTAGGAGACAGAGTGAAAAGTGATAAGGTGCCAGCCAATCAGCTCCCAACTGTCATTTTTCAAACACAGCCTGTGAGATGACAGTTGGGAGCTGATTGGCTGGCACCTTATCACTTTCTTGTCACTTTTCACTCTGGGCCTGATTCAGAGCCGCTCATAAGCGGCCGCTCGTTTGCTCCGAGCGATGTTCGCACATCTGCGCATGCGTATGGGTCGTAATGCGCATGCGCCAACCAGTCATTGCAGTTGGAAATCGTGCGCTCGCAAAACAGCGAGGGCCTGCTAATTTGATTGACAGAATGTACCGTTTGTGGGTGGTAACAGGGGAAGGTGCTTGAAAACGGGGAGTGGAGATCCGAACGGTCAAAACGGGCGTTTAATGGGTGTGCATAATTAACAAAGCAGCGTCATCGACCACGTCACTTGGTTGTCTTTTAGCCTGAACTGGTCGCAGTGATTGCGGGAAGTAAAACCTACCACAAGCAGAGATGACGTATGATGCGAACGGCCAGGGGGCGTCTTTACAAAATAGCGAGCGCATGTTTCGTTCGCTCGCTCAGACACAGAGGCGTCAACAGACCGCAAAGAGCGAGCGCTCAATTGAAATAGTCGGCCACTTTTTCTGAACGACCGTTCGCAAATAGCGTCCGGCTCTGAATCAGGCCCTCTGTCTCCTAACACTGCTTAGTAAATAGACCCCACAGTGATTCACGCGTTCTTATTTACGCATGATAGGCCTGATTCAGAGCTGAACACAATGCCGATTTTTTCCGCAGCTGAGCGATTATCGGAGGTCTGCGCAACGCGTCACATTGCGAACGCGCAGCGAATGAAATTGTCATTGAGCTCACTGTGAGGATTCACTCGCAATTGACTGACAGGAAGAGACCAGTTTGTGGGTGGTTACGGGGAGTTTCAGTAAAAACGCGGGTGTGTCGAGGTCCGTTTCCTGGACAGCGTCTGCGATCGCGCACGCAGAGAACAAAGCTTCAGCATCTCAGTGACCATAGACTCACTCGAGGAGTCGATGTTTTCAGGATCTGCGTTTGTGTGCGCAATTGCAGGCAGCTGTGAGGGGTCCGGTGGGCGCCTCAATACAAATTCCGCCGGCTGATGCGTTAGCGTATTTTAGCAATTGCTTATCGCCAAAATTTGCAAACGCGTTTGCATTAGCGTACACCTCTAAATCAGGCCCGATATGCACCAGGATAGAGCAAGGGGACTGGTGACAAGTGATTTATAATGCCCCTTCGGGAATATGTGTAATAGGCCTTCGTGATCCGCAAAATACAATCTGGCCCCCAGCTGCGCGCATCAAGGAGTGCATCTCGCAGAAACGACGATCATGCGTAATCCACGCTGGATCTTCCATTGCTCCACTGAAAATATTTAAATTCTGTACTCTACTCACAAGCTAAGGTGCAGCACCCCAAAACAGGCTCACAGTCCGCAATAGTGCTTTTGTGACATCACAATAGCACCTGCGGGAATCCCATCCTGTATATGATGCTTGGTTATCTAGACAGACAGCTGTATCATCACGTCACACTGTTCATGAGTAGTACTATTATACCTACCGAGTGATAGTCCTTAGGATATGCGGTATGCAGTCGGGAAGCCGGCGGACCTAATTCCGACAGTCGGCTTACCGACTGTCATATCCCGGCAAGGGTCTAAAGACAGGCGTTGATGTGCCGACGCCTGTCATTAGACATACGCAGGAGCCCGACGCCCGGCATCCCGATCGTGGGGACGCCGGGCGCCAAGCGCGGATAGCCGCAGGGGGGTTTAGGGTTAGACAAACCCCCAGGGGACTTAGGTTTAGGCGGCGGGGAAGGGGGGGTTAGGTTTAGGCACTTAGAGGGGGAATTAGGGTTAGGCACTGGGGGGGAAGGTTAGGGTTAGGCACCCCTAAGGGAGAGCTAGGGTTAGGGGGTAGAAATAGGTTAGTATATACTTACCTTGGACGATCGGGATTTCCTCCTCTACCGGGATGCCAATGTCGGGATTCCAACCGCCGGGCATGGGTACGGCAGTAAATCATACCGATTCCGTATATGCAGCAGGATTAATATTAGTAAACGCCATGTCTGATATATTATACTTTAGTCCTAGTGATCTTTGCTAAAACATGAGCCACCACTACACTATTTACAGTGCATTCTAAAAGTCTGTTTTTGCCAACCAATCTTGTTTTACCAGCTCATACAGGAAATATTAGTGTAAAAACTGAGCCATATGATGGTCCCAGCAGAAAGAGAAGACTACTCCCAGCATGAGAGCAGGGGCTGTGACTGCCGGCAGTATTGGGAATTAAGGACGTATTCAGAGACGATATGGAAAGACCATACTTTTAACTACAATTTGATTAACAAATTAATTTGGTTCCGATTAATTCTTATGGGAAATCAATTTTCGTTTAGTGTAGCTGGCAGCTCTCTGTGTATTTGCGTAAAGGTCCTGAAATCTGGGCCCAGAAACAAGTTGGTAACAACTTGAGAGATGTGACCAGTCTGTGCCTAAATAAGAGCCAGCCGGTAAGAACATATGAGAACTGAGAGCGAGAACAAGCGAGATGATAGGGACGGAGCGTGTATGATATATAGGGTACAACATGGCGATCTATAGAACGGACGGAGCCAACTCTCTCGCTCCGGAGCTCACTACAAAAGGGCCGGCTGCCGATGTTGATCGACAGCTCGCCCTGTTTAGTAGGCGGGGAGGGGGGGTGGTTTCACAAAAGCAGGCGTTCCTTAAGGAACGCCTGCCGTTTTGTGGACGGCCGCACTGACATCAGCAGTGATGTCAGTGGGGAGCTTCCTGCTCGATCAGAGCAGGAAGCTCCCTGGGGCTTGCGGTTGCCGAGACCCAACCTTAGGGTCTTGTCGCAAGCCCCGATGGTCGCGATGGTCTTGACCATCGCGACAATCAACCTGGTCGGTCGCTAAAGCTCTGGGTGGTAACCCACAGCTTAGCTAGCGACCAGGAGGTCGCACTTAAAAATAGAAGCGGACGCCCTCATTCAGAACGAGCGCTCGCTTCTTGCGAGCGCCTCTGAATGAGGGCCTTTGACCCAAGGTGTTCTACCTACCTTCTCAGTCCCCTTATTTGTCTCAATACGGAGACGGCAACAGCTTTAAAACACAAGTAGAAGAAAAGACCATACTGAAGGCAGCTTGTTATAGACAAATGTGTGACATATTGGGGACATGATCGACTCAGCTCTCGTAACGTAGACACATTAATACAAGGTTTAAGTTGAGTCGTACTTACCAACTGACGGAATGTCCAGAAGAGTCCTGAATTCCGGGGGACTCTCCCGGACTCCTAAGAGAGTGGGACAGTCCAGCTTAGGACTCTCCTGGAGGGATCGGTTCAAAAGATGGCAAGTATGAACTGTTCTGTCCCTCCTTAATGTCCCACAATACATGCACTGTGCAATAACCTGGTGACAACTCTGATGGGCACTTACAGTACGTGGTGTACTTACCTTGATGTGGGCTCAGCTATAATTAACAAGCACAAGGATTCTCAGCTGTGGGGTTGGTCTTCCTGTATCTTCTCATTCTTCTATCGCTGCAAGAGACAATATGTGGTCACTTCCAAGTCTAAGCAATACGTCAACAGTGCAACAAAAACACAGTTATTGGCGTTATAATAGCACAGGATGGTATTAACGTTCTATTCGGAGTGCAAACATTCCTGTGTCTCTGTAAAATATTGTATGAGAGCAATTTATGTTTAAAAGGTTTCATGTGAAAAGAGCGTATTTCATCTCAAATGTGTTTGAAAGCCCCCCCGTCCCCGTCTCATCGCGTTTCGCCATCTAGACGTGGACGGCAGTAAGTGGCAGGATCACGCAAATCTGCACTGATCTATGCATGTGAGTGCGAATCCACGCAAGCTACAATACGCCGTCCGGAATAGCGTTCAGTCTTCATTAGCCCCTACATCACCACCATTCCCAGTATGTAAACTTGCTGGCTGTTCACACTGGGATTTGTAGTTCTACAACACCTAACAAGGCACAAGGTGATCATTAAAAACAGAATACTAAGAGATGGTGAAAACTTGCAACAATATAATAACAAAGATAAAAATAATAATAATTACAATAATAACCAATAAAACCTCTCTCATGTTTGGGTAGACAATGGAAGTTAGACAGGCAATAGGTCGACAGGGTCTGAAGGTAGACACACTAAAGGTCAACTGATAAGAAGGTCGACACACATATAGTCGACACAGAAATGGTCAACACATTTTTATTTTTTGTTTTCTAGCCCTAATCTTCACCCTCACCCTCCCCCTGGTGCCTAACTCTAACTCTTCCTTCTAGTGCCTAACCCCAACCATCGGGGTAGCTGCCTGACCCTAACCGTCCCTTCTAGTGCCTCACCCTAACCGGACTAACCCTAACCGTCCCTCCTGGTGCCTAACCCTAACCGTCCCTCCTGGTGCCTAACCCTAACCGACCCTCCTGGTGCCTAACCCTAACCGTCCCTCCTGGTGTCTAACCCTAACCGACCCTTCTAGTGCCTCACCGTAACCATCCCTCCTGGTGCCTAACCCTAACCGTTGGGGTAAGTGACTAACCCTAACCGTCGGAGTAAGTGCCTAACCCTAACCGTCAAAGTGCCTAACCCTGACCCTAGCCCTAAAAAACAGAAAAAAACATATGTAACCTTGGGCAACTATTATTATTAGCCTATACTTATAAGGGCACCACAAGGGGTCCATAATGCCTTGCACAGTACATAACACCAAGTTCCACTGCTGTGACTGCACACGTTGGTTCCTTGATACAAGAAGAGCACTATTTGAGTGTCACAAGATATCTGGACATCATTTCCGCTCAGGTTATTCTTGCTCCTATTTGGGAATGGGTCTTTTCAGTAAAGTAATTCCACATTCTCCCTGTCACAAGGTGAGGAAGGCCTGCTTTGGTTCCAGGAACAGGACCATAACTCAGTGTCCTCCCCATCATCCAGATGTTATCCAATCCAGCATTTGTGGGAGTAGATGGAATGAGCTACCGGGAATACAGTTCCAGTGCTAGATAATTTATTTATTACACCTGTGGGAAACACTGGAGTTGCGTCCTGGTGCCGAATATGACAAATCTCGTTGAATCCATGACCCAACTAATTTAGATTGATCGTAGTGGAAATTAGGGAGCACAATGTTCTGGCCACTCCCATGTAGATGGTATCTCAGTCTCCGTTTCTTATAGAATGCTTTACCTGCTTTAAGAGAAACTGTAACCCTTAAACTTCCATGGATTACTGTGAGTTATAGAGTATTTTATTGCCCAGCCAAAGAGGAAAGAGATATAGTTCCAAGCTGCATGTTTCCTCCAGCAGAATGGGCGGGGGTCGTATAATACATCCCAGAGAATTTACTGTACGTTCCTCAAACATCCAGGGACATCTCATGTACTAATCCACAATTTCTAAGGAGTTTTAATAAAAAACAGGCTTAGAGGAAGGAGAACCGCGTTAGGTGACACGCTGAGCCAAACATAAGTCTCCAGAACATCATCCCGCAACACACTCAGGACAAGTTTCTCAAATCGGAGTGGAATGTTGCAGAGATGCTAGTTAAAAAAGAGGATTTGTTCAATGGCAAATGCACATACATGACAGTAAGGATACGGTACCACCGCGCAGTGTGAATGCCATTATAGTATAGATGGAAGTGAGCGGTATATTTTATTGGAGAACTGTATGTGATGGCTTAGCCGAGGCATTATGAGGCCTATTGATCTACAAATGTGGCTTTCCCCCGAAAACTTAAGACCTTAGGAAAGAATTTTATTTTCATGGCTATTTATCACGGCTTGTCTTGGGAATGAGTGAAAATTAAAGTGACAGCTAACACTATGGACCTCATTCAGATGCAAGCGGTCGCACTGAATCAGAGCGGCCGCTTGCATCCTGAACGACTGCCTCCTTGTCGATCGTTAAGGTGTGGGTTACCACCCACAGCTTAACGACCGACCAGGTTGATGGTCGCGATGGTGATCACCATCGCGACCATCGGAGCTTACGACCAGCTTACGATCAACAGCCGCCCCTTTGGTAGCGAGCTCCAGAGCGACAGAGTTTCTCTGTCGCTCCGGGGCTTGCGCACGCGCAGTGCGGCTGCTGCGCGTGCGCAGGACTAACCATCGAGACGGTTACGAGCGCATCAGCGCTTGCGACCGACTCTGAATAAGGTCCTATAACTTTACTTTCAGGTTCGGGCTATGGGCCTTATACAGCCTGGATCGCACGGCTGCTAATGTATGCAATCGCACGGCAACCACAGCAGTAAACCATCACTGTATAAAGGGCCCACTTCCCATGACATGCATCCGCGAGTCAGCAAAAACATCGGTAACATCGGAACCATTCGCACAGTTGTGTTTGACCTCACCCTACCTCACAAGCTGCTAAACTTCCTGTCGACATCTAGACCTCTGCCAGCGTATACAATCGCAGGGGCTTAATTATGCACGCCCCTGTAACGGCGTTCAAACGCACAGGTACACCTGCGTTCTGCCGGCCACCCTCCCTCGACACCCCTAAACGTTCACTTCATGTCAATCATTATGCTGTTGGACTGCGTGCACACTGCGAACGCTTGCCGATCGCAGCGGACAGTTCGCACACGCGCACTGCGACCCATAAGCATGCACAGAGAACAAACATTGACCGGCGAACGCAGCCGTGAGATCTAGGCTGAATAAGGGCCTATGCCCATTTATCAACAAGGGGCCCACTTATCAATGAGTTTTATCATACGCAACGAGTGTTAAAACTCGTTGCGTATGATAATGGTGCTCCAGCCAATCAGCTCCCAACTGTAATTTTTCAAACAGACAAATGATAAATGGTGCTCCAGCCAATCAGCTCCCAACTGTAATTTTTCAAACAGACAAATGATAAATGGTGCTCCAGCCAATCAGCTCCCAACTGTCATTTTTCAAACAAACAAATGATAAATGGTGCTCCAGCCAATCAGCTCCCAACTGTCATTTTTCAAACAGACAAATGATAAATGGTGCTCCAGCCAATCAGCTCCCAACTGTCATTTTTCAAACAGACAAATGATAATGGTGCTCCAGCCAATCAGCTCCCAACTGTCATTTTTCAAACAGACAAATGATAATGGTGCTCCAGCCAATCAGCTCCCAACTGTCATCTGTTTGAAAAATGTGTATCATCACCTTGACACCCCAAGACACCCCAAACTGCCATCACCCACTTTCAGGGTGGTGTAAACAGAAGAATATGGCATTTTTGGGGGGTTTTCGATGAACAATAGATTTTATTTTTTATATATGTTTTTAAACTTTCTTCCCCAACATTATAGGAATGGAAACTACCGAACTCACGTATGCGCATTTCTGCAGAGACTGGCCAGGCAAAGCCAAAACTAATATCACCTGGGCCAGTATCACCAGCACATACAGCTGCCCTGTACAGATTTTCTTGATAACCTGTGGTAATAAGTGATTTTACTTATTGCTGTGATGACCACCGATTACACAATTTTGTTTTATGGACACATTTTGATAAACTGGCCACCGAATGCCTTAAGGTCCTATTCTGTCACCAATAGGTCTAGCAAACAGTGGGGGATTGGGTTACTTACAAGGGTCCCTGGTTGGTAGATCTACAGTGTCTAGATAGACAATTAATAGTCGACAGCAGATGACCGACAGGCAGGCAGTAGGTCGACAGGGTCAAAAGGCTGACATGGTCAAATAGTCAACAGTTAAACAGTTGACGTGGATTTAGGTTGCTAGGGTCAAATGGTTGACATGGTCAAAATGTCAACACACAAAAGGTTGACACATTGTTTTCATGATCTTTAGGTTTAGGGTTAGGCACTTGGTGGAGGGTTAGAATTAGGGAGCGGTTGGGGGCAGTTAGGGTTAGGCACAAGGGGAAGGGTTAGGTACCATGGGGAGGGTTATGGTTAGGCACTAGGGGGAGGGTTAGGCATTAGGGGGAGGGTTAGGGCTAGGCACTAGGGGGACGGTTAGGGTTAGACACTTGGCGGAGGGTTAGAGTTAGGGAACAGAAGGGGGCAGTTAGGGTAAGGCACAAGAGAAAGGGTTAGGTACCATGGGGAGGGTTAGGGCTAGGCACTAGGGGGACGGTTAGGGTTAGGCACTTGGCGGAGGGTTAGAGTTAGGGAGCAGAAGGGGGCAGTTAGGGTAAGGCACAAGAGAAAGGGTTAGGTACCATGGGGAGGGTTAGGGCTAGGCACTAGGGGGAGGGTTAGGCTTAGACTGTTTGTGTGTCAACCTTTTGACTCTGTCGACCATCTGGTATCGACATATTGACTGTCTATCTTTTCACGGTCGATCTTTTTTACCACGCCCCCTTACAAGGTGCACCAATACCAGCTTAGCACAACCAGGGATGCACCAAGGGGTACATTTCCTCAATATGGGATACATTTGCCTATTGGTTCTTCTGGCTGGCAGGTGAATCTGAGACTTGTAGTTCCCCAGTGGCTGTTATATATGAAGGGGGGATATTCCATTGTAAGACCTTCATAAGGCCCTGTGGGGCTGCACCAGAGAAACACTGCATAATACATTTATACAGCTTATGTCATGCAAATGGTATTTTTACATATATCGATCCAGAGGGAACACTGGCTACTCCCTATCTATAGAACGTCAGGACAGGCTGCGCTCGCCCTGGCCTCAGACCAACAACAATGTCAAATTAAACAATTGAAAAATGCTTTTTTACCTTAGTACAAATTTCAGATTGCAATCAGCCAGTGGCGACAATCCATCCCCAAAGAAAACCGTTCTATGAGGCCCATCACGGCGACAGATATACATTCTTACGGTGGCGCTCAAATATTATGTTTAGCTTCCATTTCTAAAAAAGATATCACAGACAGCTGAGCGCAGGATTACTGGCACTGAGGGCCTGATTCAGAGTCAGACCCGCTCGCGAGCGGGTCGATGTTAGGCCACTGCACATGCGCACGGCGGAGCCGGCTCCGACGTGCGCATGCACGAGACCTGGCTAGCGACGGGAGCTCCGTCGCTCCGGGTCTCGCACCAAAAGTGGGCGGCTGTCGGTTTTGATCGACAGCTTGCACCGTTTTGGAGGCGTGGCGGGGGGGTGGCTTCACAAACGGAGGCGTTCCCATGCGAACGCATGCCGTTTGTGGGCGGCCCTACTGACATCACCAGTGATGTCAGTGGGAGAGCTTCCGGCTCTATTAGAGCATGAAGCTCTCTGGGGCTTGCGGCCATGAGACCCTACTACAAGGGTCTCGTCGCAAGCCCGATAGCCGCGATGGTCTTGACCATCGCGACCATCATCCTGGCCGCTCACAATAGCTGTGGGTGGTTACCCACAGCTATGCGAGCGGCCAGGAGGCCGCTCCCAAAAAAAACGCCCTGATTCAAATCAGGCCCTGAGCGCGGTACAGATCGCTGGGCCAGTCTCCACAGTTGTATGCATGGGTTTCATTTATTAATAGCTGTTTAAAACATTGCATTAAAATTGCTATCATTTAAAAATAATGCACTGTTTTTATAAGCGTTAGTTGCGTTGATGTAATCCTGAGTGAGAGGAGTGTGACAGATCGGGTATTGCGGCAGTATCAGTAAGCTTCCCGCGCCATTGCACCGCTGGTGGAGTTACTGCCTGCAGTAACCCATATTTACCTGCTTCTTTGACCACCGGTAAGCCAGGAGTGGGTGGGCCTTGGGGAAGGGGAGGAGTTCTTGTGCAGATAATGTAATCACGTCATCGTGGCCACACCCCATGACAGAATACTGTGATAGGTGGCACTATGTTGCTGGGCGGAAATAATTATGCGATTCATCACAGCCCTGCCCACTGCACAGGTGTAGTGGGCTGGATCTATAGAAGGGATCAGGGAGAACACTTCCAAAATAGGGATGGCGATCGGTGGGTTAACCATCGATGGTTGCTATTGATGGTACAATTGGTGGTTAACCTTGATGGTACGAAACCATCGATGGAGAATCATCGGTGGTTTTGCCCCACCCATGGTCATCACTGGTCTATTAGTCACAGGGCAACGTGCCAATTCACGGATTGCGTTCAGCTACAGAGCTAGGCAACTCTCCACCTGTCCTCTTTTAAAGGTTCGATACAGTACATCTCCCAATAAGCTGGCAGGGGTGGGCAATAAGCCCCCCCCCAGCTGATGTAGAAATACACCTACTAGCATGTCCTGTCAAAGTTTTGCTATTTGGCCATGCTATAACTGTTGCAGGGCATGCTGGGATGTGTATAGGAAAAGGTCCTGGACTGCACACCCTGAATATATAGAATGGGAGGTGCTACCTGTTGAGACTGTTAGTGCAGGCACAGAAACAGACAGATCACAGGTGCACACCTCCAAATGACTGATTATATATAAATACATTATGCAATAAAATTGTGCAATGAATAGAGGTTTTTAGCATAATCATGGCCAAGGTTATGGGCCTACCCACCATACCCAGGTAACCTCTGTAGGGTAGGTCCCTAACATACTAGGGTTCAAATCCAGAGCACAGAACCCCCCTAAATCGGCTCAGCCGAGCCGCCCCAGGGCATCGCCATAATGAGATAAGTGAAATGTGAAGTAAGAAAGGTAAGAGCGGCTGCTGCTGCATGAAAAGGTGAAAATACAAATATAATAAAAACAAACAGTAAAGTGTTTAAAATGTGCAAAAAAGGAAAAAAGTGTTATAATGCGATGCCCTGAAGCAGACCAACCAAAGCAATCCAGAGGACCCACGCCCCAAAAATCAACACAAAGCTGCACAACAGTATATCATTTGTAGGACTTACCTAAAATTGTGCCTATTACTACTAGTGTGCTGGGATGTGTACTGTAGTTCAACAGCAGCTGGAGCGCTGCTTATTGCCCACCCTTCCTAAGGGGTCTTAGAAGCCGGTAGGTATACTGTTCGTTTAAATCTACTGTAAAAAAAAAACAAATGGGGTGTAAACTGACCGGTATGAGGCTTTATCCAGCTGACATGTTCAACTATAACTTTTTTTTATAGCAACACAAATTTTGGTTCCACGGTCTTCAGTAAAGAAGAATAAACTATTTCCCCCTTCCCATTTAGAATGTAAACTCTCACGAGCAGGGCCCTCGTCCCTCATGTGCTTCTCCTCCCCATACTTATAGTATAATTTACTCCTAACGCCCCAATTGGCACCTAACACTTGGTTGCTGAGGCCCCGCTGCTGAGATCGGTATGAATGACCTCAGGACCTATGGCCGGCGGTTCAAATCCTGACGCTGGAAGACCGGCACCAATGAAAATCCCGATCGGTAAGTACACTAACTATACCTAACCCTTCCCCCCCCAACCCTCCCTTAGGGGTGCCTAACCCTAACCTCCCCCCCTAGTGCCTAACCCTAACCTCCCCCCCTAGTGCCTAACCCTAGCCTCCCCCCCTAGTGCCTAACCCTAACCTCCCCCCCTAGTGCCTAACCTCCCCCCTAGTGCCTAACCTCCCCCCTAGTGCCTAACCCTAGCCTCCCCCCTAGTGCCTAACCCTAATCCCCCCCCTAGTGCCTAACCCTAGCATCCCCCCTAGTGCCTAACCCTAACCTCCCCCCCTAGTGCCTAAACCTAACCTCCCCCCTAGTGCCTAGCCCTAACCTCCCCCCCTAGTGCCTAACCCTAACCTCCCCCCTACTGCCTAAACCTAGCCTCCCCCCTAGTGCCTAACCCTAACCTCCCCCCCTAGTGCCTAACCCTAACTTCCCCCCTAGTGCCTAAACCTAGCCTCCCCTAGTGCCTAACCCTAACCTCCCCCCTAGTGCCTAACCTCCCCCCCTAGTGCCTAACCCTAACCTTCCCTCTAGTGCCTAACCCCAACCTCCCCCCTAGTGCCTAAACCTAACCTCCCCCCCTAGTGCCTAACCCTAACCTCCCCCCTAGTGCCTACACCTAACCCCCCGGTCTCCGCAGCCTAAACCTAATCCTCCCGGGGGGGTGCCTAACCCTAACCTCCCCCCGAGGGTGCCTAACCCTAACCCCCCCTTCCAACCCCCTTCCAATAGCCTAACCCTCCCAGGGGGGGGCCAAACCCCAAGTCTCCCCTAACCTAACAACCCCCCCCGCGCGCGGCTGTCCGCACCCGCCGCCCAGCTTACCTTCGTTTGTTAAGCCGGGCATCAGGCTCCCGGCGTAGCGATAATGATAGGCGTTGGGATTTCGACGCCTATCATTTGTCCCCTGTCGGGATTGCACAGTCGGGAAGCCGGCGGTAGGCATTTTGACCGTCGGTTCCCTGACTGCATACTATGCAGCTATGTTTATAAACCTTGTCCTGCATTGTTTTGTATTACTTACTATTAACTGTTTTTCTTGTGTGCTCATTTATGTACTGTGTGAGGCGCTGTGGAACCTTTGTGGCGCCATATAAATAAAGGATAATAATTATAATTTCCATAATATCACTATAGATTCTCACACTAAAGTTCCAACACAGAAATACACTGGTCCTGTTGTGGTGTCAGCCAGACGACAGTGCCACACAGTGGACAAAAGTGTAATCGCGCCACAATGCATTAAGAAGTTACTTGTGGAGACACAAATGAAGGTGTATGCCTCTGGTAACAATTTTATGAACGATTTTCTGTCAGAAGTTCTGTCCGATTTTTTAGTGTACGATTTTTTTTGAACTACAAACGATTTTTGCATATTCCCTTAATGAAAATCGTTGAGTTGACAAGTCTGATTGAACTGCAAACTACAAACGTGAATGCGCATGAACGATGATCGTTCATCATTTTAACTCAGAAAGTGAACGATTTTTTAACGTTTAACGATAATCGTTCAAAAAAATCGTTGTGGGTGTATACAGCTTAAGTCTCACCACAGTGCAACCTCCCAGGTACTGCAGTACGAGTCCCTTCAGTGTTTCTCCTCAGTTATGGCCTAAATGATCAGAGTGAGGGACATTGGGACTGTCCTTATTACATGTACCACATTTTCTTAAAGTTTTCCTGGAATAAACCCCCAAATTGTGCCCTCAACACTCAAAAAATCATCTCCGTTAGCTAAATTAAATCCTATTTCTGCAATGCTATGCAAATTAAGGTGCACCCCCCTCACTCCGCCCAGTCCTCTCCACTTACTGTGAGGACGGATTCCGCAGTCGTTACTTGCGCTGTGCTAAGGAAGGTTATTACTGACATTAATACCTCACATGAAAAAAAATAAACACTATCCGATTGCGCATGCATTAGATATACGGCTCATTTGCGGTATAGTGGCACAGCTCCCTAATTATTGCAATGGTGTTTCATCTCCCCTAACCCCCACCCTTCTGTGGGAACCCCCTTTTACAGACAGAACCAGCATAGGCAGCTCAGAGCGGGGCTGGAGCCTCTTTGGAGGAAGAGCGGCTAAACATCCATCTAGGTTTCCCCTTCCAAAGCCTACAGCCCCACCCTGATAAACGCTGGGGCCCTTCCCAGCTGCCCCGAGCCGTAGATATTGGGGTAGCGATGAAGAACGTGACAGCTGTAATGGCAATTTTGCCGCCGGCATAGGTCCATCTGTTTCAAATCAGAGGTCTATTTAAGCTGCGCTCTGAGCAGGTTTCAGTGCCTGAGTTTCAGGTAACTATACGGTGCGCTCTTTGCAGTCTGTTGACGCCTCTATGTCTGAGCAAGCGAACGAAATATGCGCTCGCTATTTTGTAAAGACGCCCCCTGGCCGCTCGCATCCTACGTCATCTCCGCTATTTATTTGATTAATCGAGTACATCGAAAGGCGGTAGGATTTTCCTACCGCAATCATGCGAACAATTCAGGCTAAGAGACAACCAAGTGACGTGGTCGATGATGCTGCTTTGTCAATTATGCACACCCTTAAAACGCCTGTTTTGACCTTTTGGCACGCCTACGTTCGGATCACCACTCCCCGTTTTCAAGCACCTTCCCCTGTTACCACCCACAAACGCCTCATCCTGTCACTGAAATTAGCAGGCACTCGCTATTTTGCGAGCGCTCGATTTCCGACCACAATGACTGGTTGGCGCATGCGCATTACGACCCATACGCATGCGCAGATGTGCGAACATCGCTCAGAGCGAACGAGCGGCCGCTTACGAGCGGCTCTGAATCAGGCCCAGAGTGAAAAGTGATAAGGTGCCAGCCAATCAGCTCCTAAGTGCCATCACACAGGCTGTGTTTGAAAAATGACAGTTGGGAGCCGATTGGCTGGTACCTTATCACTTTTCACTCTGTCTCCTAACACTGCTTAGTAAATAGACCCCTCTGAGTCTCCTAGCGCCAGTGTTTCCCTAGCGCTTCCAACATCTTGTGCTTCCATGTGTACCAGTCACGGCTTGCTGGATCTCCCTTTCACTCCCTGATTCGGCACGCTGGCATCTCCTCGTTCCAGACCACGGCTTGTTCCTGTCTCTGGTTCTGGTTAATGATTTAGCTCTTTATTATATGCTAGAGTACCAGGCCCCAGCTGACCCATCCTGCCCACATCCTGTAGTCACCAGCTTGTCATGCCATGGGGCAGTTCAGAGGACCACGACCTACCTAGAGAAACCCAAATTAGGAGCAGTTCAGGCTAAAAGACAACCAAGTGACGTGGTCGATGACGCTCCTTTACTAATTATGCACTCCCATTAAAAGCCCTTTTGACCTTTTGGCACGCCTGCGTTCAGATCTCCACTCCCCCGTTTTCAAGCACCTTCCCCTGTTACCACCCACAAACGGTACATTTTGTCAATCAAATTAGCAGCCCCTCGCTGTTTTGCGAGCGCACGATTTCTGACCGCAATGACTGGTTTGCACATGCGCATTACGACCCATACACATGCGCTGTTGTGCGAACATCGCTCAGAGCGAACGAGCAGCCGCTTACGAGCGGCTCTGAATCAGGCCCACAAATCCTATTACAATACAGAGATGAATGGGGCTTTTCAACACAGGGACATAAGTGTTCTAAATGCACGAAAATGGAACAAGCAGTCTTAAATAAAAATAAATGAGTTGCAAGTCTGAACATAGGGCGTGATTCAGACCCGGTCGCAAGGCTGCGTTTGCACGCAGCCTGTCGAAGTTAAAATATGCTAATGACCGCTTACGTAATGTAATCGCAGCACAGTAAGTAGACACCCAACACTACATTACACTGCCTACTTCCCTTCCCCTACGTTCTCGCAAGACAGCGAAAACATCGGGACCCATTGGCCCCACACGCACAAGTTGTGATTGACCTGACCCTACCGCAGACATTGCTAATGTTTGTGTGTGTAACTAGACGTTAGGATGCGTATGCCGACACTGGGGCCCAATTATGCACGCCCCTGAAATGGCGTCTACACGCACAGGCACGCCTACGTTTCCCTGACCACCACCCGTCACCACCCTCAAACGATCACTTCCTGTCAATCACTGTATGAAGCCTCTGCGTGTTCGCAGCGGTCGATTACCAATCGCAGTGGCCGGTACGCGCACTGCGATGCATACGCAATCGCACAATGCAAACATCATCAGGCTGCGTGCGAACGCAGATTGCCGACCGGGTCTGAACCAGGCCCATAGCTCCCAGCATGACACACACCATCGGCATCGAAAACCAATGGCTGGTAACTATTGATGTTTCCGATCCGATGGTAATTGTTTTTCTACACAATTTATTTACACATGGGCACTAGCACACCATCGATGGTTTAAACCATCAAAATGGGGAATCAGCAATAGCGTGGGATCGGATGCCAGAAAAAAAAATCATGATTGCATCCATGGCCTGTCTGGACCCCCAGACAAGCCCAGACCTGGATTATTAGGACCGGCCCCCATACCCCTGTGCAGTACTGGAGAGCAGGTAAGTACCAGGTACTTCTCACAACTAATCACCAAAAAAATCAAACAACGATTTAAAGTCCCTGCAACAACATTATTACATGTAGATGGTTATATGTTTTAACAAGCACAAAACGTGATCTTGGCTATCTAAAGATGTATATCTAAGGTAAAAAAGATAGTCCTGAGAATATTTTCCCAGGAACAAGCAGAGAAGATTTTTGTGCAACATTATGAAATTTGTTTGCAATTCAGATGAAAACTTTGATTTGTATTCTGATTTTATTCTGATTTTTGCACAATCCCAGCATAAAAGTGGTCATCCACTTCCTCAACACGAAAGCAATTTCTGATGCCCTTAAAACAATGTTTATTTTAAAATATATATATATATATATATTTATGTTCAGATGACTTAGTTCCTACTTGGCATAAAAAAGTTGGTCCCAAAGAAGTATCGTGGAGGAGAAAAGTGAAATTTTGTTTCATCTTTGTGTTCTAGGGCAGCTGCTTCCTGCCGTAGAGTATGCAGACCCCCAGGTGCCCCTGGCTGCCTCAGGTCTCCGCAGGACGCTAACCGCAGACTGGTAAGGTGATATTCCATACACTCAGCAAGATGTTTAGTCAGCATCATTCTGGAGTCTCATCATAAATCAGCAGCTCGGAGCTTGTTAAGGCAAAAGCTGAGGAGGAACTTGCTGGAAACCAGTTATGAGGTCAACGGGTCATCCAACATAAGGAGGCAGAAGGGGGCGTCAGAGGTCACAACAAGCTCTTCATCTTGCAGCAATGCCCCTGAGGTGTTAGACGGTACAGGCAGAGCCTCTGGGAGGACAACCAATGAATTCAGGAGACCATTTCCTTCACTCTACCTGTCAGTGATGACTGCCAGGCTGCCGCCAGTTTCCATATAAGTTACTTGTTAAAGGAAACATTGTAACAAATATAGATTTATCAAATCATGGAGAGAGATCAAGTGGAGGGAGAGCCAAAGTATCAACCAATCAGTTTGTAACTGTCAGGCTGTGCTAGTAATATGACAGTTAGAAGCTGATTGGTTGCTATGAACAACTCCTCCATTTATCTTCCTCCAAGATTTGATACATTTCTCCCATCATTTAAACAACCCATAATAACCTTTCTGAGCAAATGACACCGGTACATACCTAACAATTGTCCTGATTTCAGTGGGATAGACCTGATTTTGGGGGTCTGCCCCTATGTTGGCACATTTGTCCCGACTTGTGAGAAGTTCGGAGTTTTGCCCCATTCTCATTGGTGAGTGGGTTTTATGCATGTGGCAATTGGGTGTTTTTAGGAGAGGGGAGTAGGTCTGGTGGCGGACTAGTGCTGTAGAAGACATGGACCTGCCCACCCCCCCTCCCTAGGGTGACATGATTACTCCTCGTTTGGAAGGAAGTATGCCCAGTTCTGCTTTCAAAATGTAAATTCTTGGGAGCGATGTAGCTACATTATATACCTTAGTACATACATATGTCTCTAAGTTTTGCTTTCAGAAGGGCCAGAATTTGTTTTGGTTTAGACTAAAGTTGTGGAGGGTACAGGACACTGGTCCATGTTAGATCCAATATATTGGCAATCAAGTAGCAATGTAAGAGGTATGACTCTAATGCTAGGTACACACTGGCTGATATATCGGCCGTTCTACTGAACAGTCGATATATGGTGGGTGTGTCAGTGCATGTGTACCAGTGATATATCTGTACGACGTCGTTCACAGACAAATCGCGTCAGCTGTACAGCACAGCCGATGGCAGAACTGCGAATCGTGCTGTGTGTATGGGTGGTCAGTCGACTGCCCACACACTTGCTGCAGAAGCCACCGGTGACTGACATCACAACTGGGTGGGCGCATGTAAATGCTGGCCCAGTTGTGACGTGAGACATGACACATCGTCCCGACGATTGGTGTGTATGTACTTACCAATCATCAGATAGGACGGCGGATCGGCCGGACGGCCGACTCGTCGTCCCAGTGTGTACCCAGTTTTAGTGCCAGATTCAAGTACCCACAGTGCATGCCACGGACTTGAAGCTCCTGGGTTAAGTGCCCGCAGCTATTCCATTGCTGCCTGCAGGCTACACCTACCGCGGATTTATGTTCCTACCCTCCTGAGGTAGTAGGACTTCCTGCCTCTTCTTACCGCTGTGAGTGCATTAACCCATAGCTCCAGACACTTAACCCGGAATCTATGGGTTAACATACGTTAGACGCAGGCTTACAGAGCGAGCAAATGGGCTTGTGACTGAATAGCTACGGGTGTTAAAACCTATAGCGACAAGCCGCTGCTAATTGAATCCGACCCTAAATCTGTTGCCACATGCACCCCCACCCTGCTGAAATATAGGGTTTTGCCAAAATACAACAATTATGCAAACACCTTCGAGCTGGATTTAGTATTAAATCTAAATGTGTCTATACACATTTCACTGCATCAGGTCCACAGATCAGGCATTCAGTCTATGCCATGGGTCACTGCTGGAAATATAGGATAAGTGATGTCATCCCGCTCTGTGATGCCATAGCTACTGGTGGGGGCTAGGGGGAGGGGTGTAAGCTATGACATAATTTACTGGCAGCCTGCACTGCTGGGGAAGGGGGTGGGATATACAGACAACCAAATTATACACAGTGAGTTTATAAAGAATTGGTGACTGTTTGTCTATATCTTCTTATGTATCAGTATTTCACCATGTGTTTACTTTGTTATAAAATGTTACATCTGCTTTTCTATTCAGTGACTGTAATGTACGGCCCATAAGATTATTTTCCCAAAGGATAACCGGGAAACTGTTTACTGACACTGAAGATCTCTGGGAAAGCCATGAAGCTACAGAACAGTGGGCCTGATTCAGAGCCGCTCGTAAGCGGCCGCTCGTTCGCTCCGAGCGATGTTCGCACATCTGCCCATGCGTATGGGTCATAATGCCCATGCGCCAGCCAGTCATTGCGGTCGGAAATCGAGCGCTCGCAAAATAGCGAGTGACTGCTAATTTCATTGACAGGATGAGGCGTTTGTGGGTGGTAACAGGGGAAGGTGCTTGAAAATGGGGAGTGGTGATCGGAACGCAGGCGTGCCAAAAGGTCAAAACGGGCGTTTTAAGGGTGCACATAATTAACAAAGCAGCGTCATCGGCCACGTCACTTGGTTGTTTCTTAGCGTGAACTGTTCGCATGATTGCGGTAGGAAGATCCAACCACAAGCACTGCGAGCAGTTCAGACGCCTTTCGATGTACTCGATTAATCTAATAAATAGCGGAGAAGACGTAGGATGCGAGCGGCCAGGGGGCGTCTTTACAAAATAGCGAGCGCATGTTTCGTTCGCTCGCTCAGACATAGAGGCGTCAACAGACCGCAAAGAGCGAGCGCTCAATTTAAATAGCTGGCCCCTTTTTCTGAACGAGCGAGCGCAAATAGCGTCCGGCTCTGAATCAGGCCCAGTGTATGTCAGGAATACATCAATGGGAAAACGGTGGGCAGACAAATCCACACAATTGGCCTGATTCTAAGGGGGACGCGGCAGCCCCTATTGCCGGTATTCCTTCTGCGGCTTCATGCAAGTGCCGCTACCAGCTCTTCCTTGGCGTATGGCCGTGCGTCTGCCTGTGCAGCGACTGAGACGCCCACTTTGAGAATCTTTAGATGCTGAAATACCGCTTGGTGCATCTTGAAGGCTCAGTGTGACGCAGTTGAAAGAAACGCTCAACTGCGAGTGACTTACACATTGATTCTGATCCAGAATCCGGCCCAAAATCTTCCTTAGAGGATCAATAAAAATGCAAAAATGTGCAAATTGTCAATTCTCTAAGTAGGAAGATCATTTCACCAGACAAATGCCCACGAAATACGTCTAAATCAGATGAGGGCATCAACTTTCCACATATCCTTCACTGTACTCGGGCAGCCATTATTTGGACATTTGTGTCACTGGCTTACATATGCGTATGTGCAGTGTTACCTGCCTACCTCTAGCCAGGGGCGTTTCTAGAGAGGAGGGGGCCCGTGTGCAGTCTTCGTCACGGGCCCTCTCCTCTCCGTCCGGCAGGGCAGCGCGCTGAGCGGTGCGCGGCCAGCGTCGCACTTATAGACTCTGGGCACTAGAGTGTGCCCAAAGTCTATAATGCATGTGCAGGTCACTGGGAAAATGGCCACGGCGGCCATTTTCCCTGTACTGCACATGCGCAAACTATGGGAAAATGGCCGCAGTGGCCATTTTCCCGGTGACCTGTGCATGCACTATAGACTTTGGGCACACTCAGCCCCGCATTTTACCTTGTGCTGGCAAGCAGGTCCCTCCTCTTCTGAGCAGCAGCCCCCCACCAGCCCCGCAATTTAGAAAAAAAAATTTGCATGTCCAAAAATAGCAACATAGATACAATGGGCCTGATATCAGGGCCGCAGGCAGTGCCGATGTTCAGGGAGTTCAGCGATTTCTTGTTACTGAAAACCCCTACGGTGCAAGCGTTACACACAGGGCCTGATTCAGAGCCGGACGCTCTGACAGAGTGCTCGCTCTGAATCAGGGCCGGCCTTCTGGTTTTTTTAGAGCGGCCTCCTGGCCGCTCGTATAGCTGTGGGTGACCACCCACAGCTATAGCGAGCGGCCAGGAAGATGGTCGCGATGGTCAAGAGCATCGCGACCATCGGGCTTGCGACGAGACCCTTGTGCTTTCGGCTATAACAGAGCTCCGTTTGGGCAGCCACTCCCCCGGCCCGCCCACCAAAGGGGACATTCTGTCACTCAACATCGACAGTACGCCCCCTTTGGTAAGAGACCCGGAGCGACGGTTTGCCCGTCGCTATCCGGGTCTCGCGCATGCGCACGACGGAGTCGGCTCCGTCGTGCGCATGCGCACTGGGCCACCGTCGACCCGCTTGCGAGCGCAGTGCGCTCGCGAGCGGGTCTGAATCAGGCCCACAGCGTGTACACTAAGGCGCTGCTGCGACTGATGAGCGGTATCAGGAATGTCTTGAGAAAGTGCTGGGGGTTCCCGGGCGGTAACTAAACAGGTGCACTGACATGGTCCGTCTTACGGGCGCGTTATGGGAGCGTCGCGGGTGTGTCGCTGACGTGTTCATTCACTTTGGAGGCCGCAGGGATGGTGCGACCGATGGTGGCATCTACAGACGCACCAGGTGGCATATATCGGTGTCTACGGACACAAAGTGGGTGCCTCAGTCCTTCCGCATTAATACTACCAGGGAAGGACTTTGTCACTGCATTTGCCATCACTTATATATCATATTCCGTCACGTTTTACAATTGGGAAGAAACCAGTAATAATACCAGACTGGGGATAATAAAAGACAGATCTACATGTAATCAATGTCTGGCACATCCCTGATGGACAGGAGCAGAGGAGATCTGGGGAATGATTAAGTCCTGACAGCTGCTAATGTCTTCTGAAACATTCGTTGAGACGCAGACAATGCAATGCCTAGCAACTGGGAGTTCCAGGTCCGCAGCCAATAAGACACCTAATACTCCTAACGGGAAGATGAGCAATTCCCCAATTTCCTCACCGCACACATATCAGACACCTGGATCTACAATCCCTTTTATCTGGCTCCAAGTACAGCAAACTGAAAGCGACGGGGACAGGTGACCCTCCGCAAACACCTCCTCCCACACCGGAACGTACTTGAGATTTTACAGGACAGCTTCCCAGAACAATATATTTTTCTTTAAACATTGTAGACAGCTGGTAAGAGAACCACAGAGGGCCTTTAAGGTGCTCTCTGTGTCTCCATACACGTGGCGGTTATAGCGTTTATAGGGCCCAGTATCTCCCGAGGTGAACTGGTGACATCACACGGGAGTGAATAAGTCCTCAATCTGCTCAATTGTGAGTCTACTGAGCCTAATCTGAGTGACTGCCGTCATGTTCCCCTGCCATGACATCGATGATTGATCACTACGATGAACTCTCTCTTCTAGCTGGAAAATCGAAATAATATACATGGAAAATGAGAGTGTGGTAACTTAACTGGATGTATTTACCCACGTACCCTGATCTCTGTAACTCAATGATTAGGAGGGAGAGTCTTCTGTAACTACACGCAGAGAGGGTCTGACAGCTTGGCAGTCTTGTTTGCAGAAATGTACTATATGTGGGTTAGTTGATTCATACATAGCGATGGCCCCAATGATGTCACAGCAGGTCAAGTCACTGCATTCTCTGCACTTTACCTATATCAGATAACCAATGACATTTGTAGGGGATGGGCAAGCAGGGCTAACGTTTTGAGAGCGCAGCTGCAGTTACCCTGCCGATGCTGTCTAACCTGACGCGCCCACCGGCTCTTTCCAGCCGCCATTACAGTTACAAACTGCGACGGCTGCTATTCCCTCCCACTGGGAGTCCCAGTCTCCCAGAATGGTTAGGTCTAGACTATACAAGGCTGATGGACCTGTGACGTCACACCCACGTGACCCGGCCTGAAAGGGGGAGGGGCGGGGATGCTAACAGGGGACCAAAAGTGGCCCCGCGCGGGCTCGCTGCGCTCGCCACGCTTCGGGCACGGTGGCTCGCTGCGCTCGCAACAAATATTTATTCCCCCTCTATGCCCTAGTGGATGGTAACGCAGGAGCGGTCCAGCCTCCTGCAGCGGTCACATGGTGGATACGTCACAGAGGTCCTTTAGCCACATAGGAAATAGCAGCAACCCTCCCAGAATGTCGGTACTGGGCGTGACAACATCGTGCATGGTATTCCGGGAGCAATCATTCTGTACCAATCAGAGAGCCTCACCATTGACTCTGCTCGGCTCCGTCTGCTGCACAGGACGGGAGAGAGACACCATGCAGCCGGTTTCCTTGTACACACACGGCATCAGGACTTGCAGCGTGCAGACATGGAATCATCCCCGGGAAGAGCAATTATTATTTTCTTTATGCCTTTTTTCTTTTTTTCAGCCCATGCCCATGCCCCCAATCAAGCCATGCTCCCTGGGTGCCAAAGGAATCTTCTGCCCTAAACTTGAGCTGAGCTGCAAAGTCTAGAACCAGCCCTGCAGATAGTTACCATTAGGACACCGGGCCTGATTTATTACAGATCGCAACTGCGATAGCAATAGCGATTACGCACGCAGTCTCACTGCGATAGTATGCTAATCCACTGCTATCGCTATGCCATCGCAGCATAACATAGGGTCGCCCACTTTACCTTACACACATCTGTAATGTTTAGCAAGACTGCAAAACCATCGGTAACATCGAGTACCATCGCAGCCTCACACACACTTGCACAAGGTCAGACCTTACTCAGAAATTGCTAACCTCATCCCATGCTATGAGTGCTCAGGCTGCGTATGGCATCGCAATGACTAATTTATGCACGCCCATGCAACGGCGTTCATACGCACTGGCACGCCTGCATTTCGCCGACCACCCCCCATCACCTCCCACAGACGGCACTTCCTGTTAATCACTCTGCAATGGGTCTGCAATCACAGTCCCGATCGCCGTGGCCGGTTCGCACACACGCACTGCGATGCATACGCAAACACAGAACGCAACAATCGGCCGATGGCGTGCGTAATCGCAGTTGCGATTGGCAATGAATCAGGCCCACTGTCTAAAAGGGCCACAGCTATCAGTAACTGATTGGGTTTTTACCAGGGCTGAGGAGGAATATCAGGGAAACACTAAACAATGTGAGTTACTGTTATGGTTTAGCTAGACAGTGAACAAGTGACACACTATGGCCTAGCAATCAATAAATCATTAGTCACAATGCCACGATAACCACGCTTGGAATGTCCAATACTGGTGCACGCAAGTACAACAAGGCTCTCCATCACTCAATCCATATTTATTTGCTAATTTATCAGCCAGCCCAGTTACAGTATATTATGTATAGTTTTAATCATAAATATATATATATGCAAAGCAATAGATGCCAACAGTAGTAAATTATGTATATGCAATTCATGGGGAAAATGGGCAAAATCCATATGACATGATGGTAATAGCATACCTGCCTACACTCCCGGGAGTCGCAGGAGGCTCACGATTTTTTGGGTAGCCCAGCGCATCCCCCGGAAGTGTAGTTAGAACTCCCGCATCCTGTCCACTTCCTAGTGAAGCGGACAGGATGGGGAGACTTAATGGGGGAATTTGTGGGGAAAATGAGGGGACGGGGCTAAACTACACAATTTGCATCATGTAGCCCGCCCCCTCTTCGCAGACCAGTGAATTGCTGCCTTTTTATATGAAAGGGGAGGGGCCTAATTACATCACCAGCTTGACCCAGCCCCCGAACTAGCCTGCAAGAGCAGCTGTCCAGGCTGCTCCCGGAAAGCTTATCTACAGTAAGTTTGGGTAATAGAGCTACGAGTTTAGTGAGTTTACCATAGCACTGTGTCAGAGTCTACTGCACATGCGCAGGTCTCCGGGAAAATGGCCGCCGCACTATTTTCACTGTGATTTGTGCAGCGCCGACGCGGGACTCCGGAGAGGTAAGGATAATATATGGGTGCAGGGTGTGCGGTGTGGGCCCGTATAGATACATGACTGCTGGTAACCCTGTACTGCACTTTCTGCACATAACACAATCTGACGGCAATGGGGATCATCTCACTATACAGTAGATGTACATAAGACAGTGAGCAGGAAGACCTATGTGTTAGAGAATAACGCAGCACTGAACATTTGACACATGATGAATAGAAGCAATGATTAATTCATCAATCTTATTATCATTTAGGGGTAAATTTACTAAGAATCGGGATTGTCCCGATTTGCAAAGTGATTAATCTCGGTGTAATTCGCCTGAACGCTCTCAAATTTACCAACAGGCGATTTGAGGCTAAACGAGTTTGCCGATGGTGATGTAGGTCGATTTTCTCGGGTGATTTTAAAGCAAGCTCGAGTGAGTTATCTCACCCGAGATTACAGTGATTTCTTTCTGCACAATTCTCCCTAGCAAGCAGCCTGCTCATATCAATGAGATATGTGTAAGCTGCTTGTGTTTTACCTGTAAAAAACAGGTTATTTTATTTTATTTTTTTAAATGATGTGAGGTCCCTCCCCCCCAAAAGACTTACCAACCCCGGACTTGCCAGCCAGTCCTGGTTCTTAAAATCACAGGGAACAAAATGTGTAGGGTTCCACAGTAATTTAAGAACCAGCACCAGGCAGCATGGCCAGACCTGGTTTTAAATATAGGGAGAAAAAATTGTCGTGAGGTTCCCCGTATATTTAAAACCAGCTCCGGACCCTTTCTAGCGTGGGACTGATGCCACAGCCAGGGGAGCCCTTTCACCTGGCCCCCCAGCCGCAGCATATTTAAGAACCAGCACCAGGCAGCATGGCCAGACCTGGTTTTAAATATAGGGAGAAAAAAATAGTCGTGAGGTTCCCCGTATATTTAAAACCAGCTCCGGACCCTTTCTAGCGGGGGACTGATGCCACAGCCAGGGGAGCCCTTTCACCTGGCCCCCCAGCCGCAGCATCAGCCCTGACCGCTAGTCAGCCCAGACCAGGGATCCCTGGGGAGTTGCGTACCCCTCCAATAAAGGGGTACCCCTCTCCAGGGCGCCCCTGGCCTAGGCTGATAGCCCGGGGCTATCCCCGTCACTCCTGGGCGGTGGGTGGCGGGTTGATACTGTATGTGTAGCGGTGACAATATACAGTATATAATGACATCTAGCTTTGAATATGTTGTGTTTTGTGAACCAAATATTGTTTGCTGGTTTGCTCTTCACTAAAACAAATGTTAAGTGTTTAACAAAAATATCCAATTCCCACAACAGCCTCCCCTGCTTTTCCTTTGCCTTCCTCTGGACTGGCACTTCTGAATCGTATCAAGTAGGGACACATCCGGCTTAATCATAAACGGTTTCTGGTCCGTAAGTATAAATTATATAAGGAAACATTGAAGTGATGCAACTGGCATGAAATGCTGGACACATACAGCATGGACCCCGTATTAGAAGGAGAAATAAGGGATGGCCATCGATGGTCTGTGGCTAATGGCAAGTATTTTTCCACCAATGGTGCACCATCGATAGCTGTGCCCCAATAATGAAAAACATCAGTTGCATCTGCCCAAAGTCTGAGGTCTATGCATGTACAGCACTCAGCCATCAATAGCTGGGCCATGAATTGTTTTAAACCATCGACCATCTATGGTAGAGCCATAGGAAAGATCATGTGAGAGCAGCCAGTACTTCCAGGGAGTGTTTACATGACACATAATGGGTGGAGCATTATGCAAATTGTCTTATCAAGCTTCCTGATTTCCACAATCCCTGTAACCAGTGTACAGACACTTGCTCAGTATATGGCATTGCCCTTTATGAAGTATATAATACAGTCACATGTAGAGTAATACAGCCCTGTAACCAGCATACAGACACTTGCTCAGTATATGGCTTTGCCCTTTATGAAGTATATAATACAGTCACATGTACAGTAATACAGCCCTGTAACCAGTGTACAGACACTTGCTCAGTATATGGCATTGCCCTTTATGAAGTATATAATACAGTCACATGTACAGTAATACAGCCCTGTAACCAGTGTACAGACACTTGCTCAGTATATGGCATTGCCCTTTATGAAGTATATAATACAGTCACATGTAGAGTAATACAGCCCTGTAACCAGCGTACAGACACTTGCTCAGTATATGGCATTGCCCTTTATGAAGTATATAATACAGTCACATGTAGAGTAATACAGCCCTGTAACCAGCATACAGACACTTGCTCAGTATATGGCTTTGCCCTTTATGAAGTATATAATACAGTCACATGTACAGTAATACAGCCCTGTAACCAGTGTACAGACACTTGCTCAGTATATGGCATTGCCCTTTATGAAGTATATAATACAGTCACATGTACAGTAATACAGCCCTGTAACCAGTGTACAGACACTTGCTCAGTATATGGCATTGCCCTTTATGAAGTATATAATACAGTCACATGTAGAGTAATACAGCCCTGTAACCAGCGTACAGACACTTGCTCAGTATATGGCATTGCCCTTTATGAAGTATATAATACAGTCACATGTAGAGTAATACAGACCTGTAACCAGCATACAGACACTTGCTCAGTATATGGCTTTGCCCTTTATGAAGTATATAATACAGTCACATGTACAGTAATACAGCCCTGTAACCAGTGTACAGACACTTGCTCAGTATATGGCATTGCCCTTTATGAAGTATATAATACAGTCACATGTACAGTAATACAGCCCTGTAACCAGTGTACAGACACTTGCTCAGTATATGTTATTGCCCTTTATGAAGTATATAATACAGTCACATGTACAGTAATACAGCCCTGTAACCAGCGTACAGACACTTGCTCAGTATATGGCATTGCCCTTTATGAAGTATATAATACAGTCACATGTACAGTAATACAGACCTGTAACCAGCATACAGACACTTGCTCAGTATATGGCATTGCCCCTTATGAAGTATATAATACAGTCACATGTACAGTAATACAGCCCTGTAACCAGTGTACAGACACTTGCTCAGTATATGGCATTGCCCTTTATGAAGTATATAATACAGTCACATGTACAGTAATACAGCCCTGTAACCAGTGTACAGACACTTGCTCAGTATATGGAATTGCCCTTTATGAAGTATATAATACAGTCACATGTACAGTAATACAGACCTGTAACCAGCATACAGACACTTGCTCAGTATATGGCATTGCCCTTTATGAAGTATATAATACAGTCACATGTAGAGTAATACAGCCCTGTAACCAGCATACAGACACTTGCTCAGGATATGGCATTGCCCTTTATGAAGTATATAATACAGTCACATGTAGAGTAATACAGCCCTGTAACCAGCATACAGACACTTGCTCAGGATATGGCATTGCCCTTTATGAAGTATATAATACAGTCACATGTACAGTAATACAGCCCTGTAACCAGTGTACAGACACTTGCTCAGTATATGGCATTGCCCTTTATGAAGTATATAATACAGTCACATGTACAGTAATACAGCCCTGTAACCAGCGTACAGACACTTGCTCAGTATATGGCATTGCCCTTTATGAAGTATATAATACAGTCACATGTACAGTAATACAGCCCTGTAACCAGCGTAAAGACACTTGCTCAGTATATGGCATTGCCCTTTATGAAGTATATAATACAGTCACATGCACAGTAATACAGCCCTGTAACCAGCGTACAGACACTTGCTCAGTATATGGCATTGCCCTTTATGAAGTATATAATACAGTCACATGTACAGTAATACAGACCTGTAACCAGCGTACAGACACTTGCTCAGTATATGGCATTGCCCTTTATGAAGTATATAATACAGTCACATGTACAGTAATACAGCCCTGTAACCAGCGTACAGACACTTGCTCAGTATATGGCATTGCCCTTTATGAAGTATATAATACAGTCACATGTACAGTAATACAGACCTGTAACCAGCGTACAGACACTTGCTCAGTATATGGCATTGCCCTTTATGAAGTATATAATACAGTCACATGTACAGTAATACAGACCTGTAACCAGCGTACAGACACTTGCTCAGTATATGGCATTGCCCTTTATGAAGTATATAATACAGTCACATGTACAGTAATACAGACCTGTAACCAGCGTACAGACACTTGCTCAGTATATGGCATTGCCCTTTATGAAGTATATAATACAGTCACATGTACAGTAATACAGACCTGTAACCAGCGTACAGACACTTGCTCAGTATATGGCATTGCCCTTTATGAAGTATATAATACAGTCACATGTACAGTAATACAGCCCTGTAACCAGCGTACAGACACTTGCTCAGTATATGGCATTGCCCTTTATGAAGTATATAATACAGTCACATGTACAGTAATACAGACCTGTAACCAGCGTACAGACACTTGCTCAGTATATGGCATTGCCCTTTATGAAGTATATAATACAGTCACATGTACAGTAATACAGCCCTGTAACCAGCATACAGACACTTGCTCAGTATATGGCATTGCCCTTTATGAAGTATATAATACAGTCACATGTACAGTAATACAGCCCTGTAACCAGCGTACAGACACTTGCTCAGTATATGGCATTGCCCTTTATGAAGTATATAATACAGTCACATGTACAGTAATACAGGCCTGTAACCATCGTAAAGACACTTGCTCAGTATATGGCATTGCCCCTTATGAAGTATATAATACAGTCACATGTACAGTAATACAGCCCTGTAACCAGCATACAGACACTTGCTCAGTATATGGCATTGCCCTTTATGAAGTATATAATACAGTCACATGTACAGTAATACAGGCCTGTAACCAGCGTAAAGACACTTGCTCAGTATATGGCATTGCCCTTTATGAAGTATATAATACAGTCACATGTACAGTAATACAGACCTGTAACCAGCGTACAGACACTTGCTCAGTATATGGCATTGCCCTTTATGAAGTCTATAATACAGTCACATGTACAGTAATACAGCCCTGTAACCAGCGTACAGACACTTGCTCAGTATATGGCATTGCCCCTTATGAAGTATATAATACAGTCACATGTACAGTAATACAGCCCTGTAACCAGCGTACAGACACTTGCTCAGTATATGGCATTGCCCTTTATGAAGTATATAATACAGTCACATGTACAGTAATACAGACTGTAACCAGCGTACAGACACTTGCTCAGTATATGGCATTGCCCTTTATGAAGTCTATAATACAGTCACATGTACAGTAATACAGCCCTGTAACCAGCGTACAGACACTTGCTCAGTATATGGCATTGCCCTTTATGAAGTATATAATACAGTCACATGTACAGTAATACAGCCCTGTAACCAGCATACAGACACTTGCTCAGTATATGGCATTGCCCTTTATGAAGTATATAATACAGTCACATGTACAGTAATACAGGCCTGTAACCAGCGTAAAGACACTTGCTCAGTATATGGCATTGCCCTTTATGAAGTATATAATACAGTCACATGTACAGTAATACAGGCCTGTAACCAGCGTAAAGACACTTGCTCAGTATATGGCATTGCCCTTTATGAAGTATATAATACAGTCACATGTACAGTAATACAGACCTGTAACCAGCGTACAGACACTTGCTCAGTATATGGCATTGCCCTTTATGAAGTCTATAATACAGTCACATGTACAGTAATACAGCCCTGTAACCAGCGTACAGACACTTGCTCAGTATATGGCATTGCCCTTTATGAAGTATATAATACAGTCACATGTACAGTAATACAGCCCTGTAACCAGCGTACAGACACTTGCTCAGTATATGGCATTGCCCTTTATGAAGTATATAATACAGTCACATGTACAGTAATACAGACCTGTAACCAGTGTACAGACACTTGCTCAGTATATGGCATTGCCCTTTATGAAGTATATAATACAGTCACATGTACAGTAATACAGCCCTGTAACCAGCGTACAGACACTTGCTCAGTATATGGCATTGCCCTTTATGAAGTATATAATACAGTCACATGTACAGTAATACAGGCCTGTAACCAGCGTAAAGACACTTGCTCAGTATATGGCATTGCCCTTTATGAAGTATATAATACAGTCACATGTACAGTAATACAGACCTGTAACCAGCGTACGGACACTTGCTCAGTATATGGCATTGCCCTTTATGAAGTCTATAATACAGTCACATGTACAGTAATACAGCCCTGTAACCAGCGTACAGACACTTGCTCAGTATATGGCATTGCCCTTTATGAAGTCTATAATACAGTCACATGTACAGTAATACAGCCCTGTAACCAGCGTACAGACACTTGCTCAGTATATGGCATTGCCCCTTATGAAGTATATAATACAGTCACATGTACAGTAATACAGCCCTGTAACCAGCGTACAGACACTTGCTCAGTATATGGCATTGCCCTTTATGAAGTATATAATACAGTCACATGTACAGTAATACAGCCCTGTAACCAGCGTACAGACACTTGCTCAGTATATGGCATTGCCCTTTATGAAGTATATAATACAGTCACATGTACAGTAATACAGACCTGTAACCAGCGTACAGACACTTGCTCAGTATATGGCATTGCCCTTTATGAAGTATATAATACAGTCACATGTACAGTAATACAGACCTGTAACCAGCGTACAGACACTTGCTCAGTATATGGCATTGCCCTTTATGAAGTATATAATACAGTCACATGTACAGTAATACAGCCCTGTAACCAGCATACAGACACTTGCTCAGTATATGGCTTTGCCCTTTATGAAGTATATAATACAGTCACATGTACAGTAATACAGCCCTGTAACCAGCATACAGACACTTGCTCAGTATATGGCATTGCCCTTTATGAAGTATATAATACAGTCACATGTACAGTAATACAGCCCTGTAACCAGCATACAGACACTTGCTCAGTATAGGGCTTTGCCCTTTATGAAGTATATAATACAGTCACATGTACAGTAATACAGCCCTGTAACCAGCGTACAGACACTTGCTCAGTATATGGCTTTGCCCTTTATGAAGTATATAATACAGTCACATGTACAGTAATACAGCCCTGTAACCAGCGTACAGACACTTGCTCAGTATATGGCATTGCCCTTTATGAAGTATATAATACAGTCACATGTACAGTAATACAGGCCTGTAACCAGCGTAAAGACACTTGCTCAGTATATGGCATTGCCCTTTATGAAGTCTATAATACAGTCACATGTACAGTAATACAGCCCTGTAACCAGCGTACAGACACTTGCTCAGTATATGGCATTGCCCCTTATGAAGTATATAATACAGTCACATGTACAGTAATACAGCCCTGTAACCAGCGTACAGACACTTGCTCAGTATATGGCTTTGCCCTTTATGAAGTATATAATACAGTCACATGTACAGTAATACAGCCCTGTAACCAGCGTACAGACACTTGCTCAGTATATGGCATTGCCCTTTATGAAGTATATAATACAGTCACATGTACAGTAATACAGGCCTGTAACCAGCGTAAAGACACTTGCTCAGTATATGGCATTGCCCTTTATGAAGTATATAATACAGTCACATGTACAGTAATACAGACCTGTAACCAGCGTACAGACACTTGCTCAGTATATGGCATTGCCCTTTATGAAGTCTATAATACAGTCACATGTACAGTAATACAGCCCTGTAACCAGCGTACAGACACTTGCTCAGTATATGGCATTGCCCTTTATGAAGTATATAATACAGTCACATGTACAGTAATACAGCCCTGTAACCAGCGTACAGACACTTGCTCAGTATATGGCATTGCCCTTTATGAAGTATATAATACAGTCACATGTACAGTAATACAGCCCTGTAACCAGCGTACAGACACTTGCTCAGTATATGGCATTGCCCTTTATGAAGTATATAATACAGTCACATGTACAGTAATACAGCCCTGTAACCAGCGTACAGACACTTGCTCAGTATATGGCATTGCCCTTTATGAAGTATATAATACAGTCACATGTACAGTAATACAGACCTGTAACCAGCGTACAGACACTTGCTCAGTATATGGCATTGCCCTTTATGAAGTATATAATACAGTCACATGTACAGTAATACAGACCTGTAACCAGCGTACAGACACTTGCTCAGTATATGGCATTGCCCTTTATGAAGTATATAATACAGTCACATGTACAGTAATACAGCCCTGTAACCAGCGTACAGACACTTGCTCAGTATATGGCATTGCCCTTTATGAAGTATATAATACAGTCACATGTACAGTAATACAGCCCTGTAACCAGCGTACAGACACTTGCTCAGTATATGGCATTGCCCTTTATGAAGTATATAATACAGTCACATGTACAGTAATACAGCCCTGTAACCAGCATACAGACACTTGCTCAGTATATGGCATTGCCCTTTATGAAGTATATAATACAGTCACATGTACAGTAATACAGCCCTGTAACCAGCATACAGACACTTGCTCAGTATATGGCATTGCCCTTTATGAAGTATATAATACAGTCACATGTACAGTAATACAGCCCTGTAACCAGCGTACAGACACTTGCTCAGTATATGGCATTGCCCTTTATGAAGTATATAATACAGTCACATGTACAGTAATACAGCCCTGTAACCAGCGTACAGACACTTGCTCAGTATATGGCATTGCCCTTTACGAAGTATATAATACAGTCACATGTACAGTAATACAGCCCTGTAACCAGCGTACAGACACTTGCTCAGTATATGGCATTGCCCTTTACGAAGTATATAATACAGTCACATGTACAGTAATACAGCCCTGTAACCAGCGTACAGACACTTGCTCAGTATATGGCATTGCCCTTTACGAAGTATATAATACAGTCACATGTACAGTAATACAGCCCTGTAACCAGCGTACAGACACTTGCTCAGTATATGGCATTGCCCTTTATGAAGTATATAATACAGTCACATGTACAGTAATACAGCCCTGTAACCAGCGTACAGACACTTGCTCAGTATATGGCATTGCCCTTTATGAAGTATATAATACAGTCACATGTACAGTAATACAGCCCTGTAACCAGCATACAGACACTTGCTCAGTATATGGCATTGCCCTTTATGAAGTATATAATACAGTCACATGTACAGTAATACAGACCTGTAACCAGCATACAGACACTTGCTCAGTATATGGCTTTGCCCTTTATGAAGTATATAATACAGTCACATGTACAGTAATACAGCCCTGTAACCAGCGTACAGACACTTGCTCAGTATATGGCATTGCCCTTTATGAAGTATATAATACAGTATGTGCAGTGGTTGGGGCCCATGCTGAAGGGGTGTGGTTAGCTACCTCAGGGGGTGTGGTCAGCCCCCACAGAGGCTTGGCTAATAATGAGAGAGCCCATGGTTGGACACCTTTATAAATATATATAGTAAATACTGATAGTACATGCATGATAAAGTACCAGATTTATAACAGCAATGCAATGTTGTGAATAGTCCTGGGAATGCAGTATAATGTAACATACTGTATGTAGAATAATTCAGGGCATGATGGAGATCCTGTCTATATACTGTATACCACAATGATCGGCCAGTGTCTAAAACTCATGCTATTGTACAAAAAAATAATAATAATAACTATCTTTCTAAGATCTTACCACTGGGATGACATAATTGTAGGTTAGTGAATGTATGAAAGCAGAACTACAATGTCATTCCAATCACTGCCGGGACCTGTGGGCCTGATTCAGGGTTAATGCTGACGTAGGTGGATGTGCGACAATATGCTAATGCCCCAGCGGCCGGGACTTGTACTGAGACGCCCCCACGGAGCCATCGCACCTGTCCGCAACTGACTACACATACGCAGCATCGGACGCAGGTCAGGCAAACATCGACTTCCAGAGTGAGTCTATTGCCACTCGGCATGGCTGCTGACGTAACTGAGACTCCGGAGTCCCTGGAAAATGGCCGCGGCGGACATTTTTCCTGCGTTTTGCGCATGGGTAGTAGTAGGGAAATCGGTGACCTGCTCATGCCCAGTAGACTCTTTCTATAGTTCTACAAGGGTTCCACAGCGCCTTACAAAGTACAGACACAATTGAGCAGAACAAGAGAACAGTAACTTACAGTACAAGACATTGCAGGACAAGTACATGAAATATAAACATTGCTGTAACAGCGGTCATGTCACTCAAATAAGTAGTACAGTTGCAGAAGTCAAGGGTTAGGTGCTGAAGGTAATAGTAAGGGAAGGAAAGAGCACATGGGGGAAGAGGGCCCTGCTCGTGAGAGCTTACATTCTAAAGGGGAGGGGTAGAGACAGACAGGGGTGACACAGATGGGGTAGACAGTGAGCATGGGAAAGAGGGCTCGATTCAGACCTGCTCGCTAGATGCGTTCGCACGCTAGATGCATATGCAAACTTCGGCAAGGCAAGCGATCGCCCATCAAGGCATTAGCACGCCCATTATGTCTTAGCGTGCGATCGCAATGTGTATGCAGATGCCCACCAGCCTGTCTTAAGACGCCCACTTGCGCACATCATAGCCAGGAAGTGTATGCAACCATCAGTACATCGGGTATCATCGGAAGCGAACGCAGCGCTTGTGGTTGGCTATACCCTACTGCAAGCACTGCGAGTGCTTCAGTGTGAAATACAACCAGGTGACGTGTACCATGACGCTGCCTGTTAAATATGCACGCCTCTGAATCAGAATTAAAACGCGAAGGCACGCCAGCGTTCGCACCTCCACTCCCCCGTTTATAGTGGCCTGCCCCTGTCACCACCCACAAACGGCCTCTCCTGTCACACATTCTGCAGGGCTGTCTATGGGCGGCGAGCAGGGCCGGCCCGCCCATTACGCCGACTACGCAGGTGCGTAGAGCTTCAGCCGGCAGAGGGCGCCGGGAACGCGGAGCGGCCACAGACACTGGAGCAGAGAGAACTCTCCAGCTCCACCGCCAGTGTCTCCGGACCCTATGTGTGCATAGTACAGTAATTAAGGCGCAGTAGAAGGCTTCACAAGCCCTCTCTGCACCGTTCAGAACTCCTCCTCTGCACTGTGTGAGGTCGCGGCGTGTGACGTCACACAAGCGCCACCACACCACCGCGGCCAACTTTACCTGCATCCAGGGCTGTCCTGCGTGCTGCCTTCAGGGGACGACCTGCTGGCTGCTGCTGCTAATCGTGGATGGGCGGGGTGCCGTGTCCTGCAGCCTGTCTCAGTGCAGTGCCTCTATAAAAAGGTATGTGTGCGCTGTCACTGACTGACCGTATGTGTGCACTGTCACTTATGTGGTGTGTTATGTTGGGTGGGGGTTTATTAATATTATTTCAGGGGTGTGCTGTATATTATGTGGGGTGGGGGGGTTAATGTTACTTGAGGGATGTGCTGTGTATTATATTGGGTGGTGGGTATATTAATGTGATCTGAGGGGTGGTGTTTTTTATTATGTGATGTGGTGGTATATTGTTATTACAGGAGTGTGCTGTGTATTATGTGGGGTGAGGGTGTGTTATGTTGGGTGGTGGTTTATTAATGTTATTTGAGGGGTGTGCTGTGTATTATGTGGGTGGGGATGTATCATGTGGGATGGGGGTTATTAATATTATTTGAGAGGTGTTGGGTGTATTATTATATGGGGTGGGGGTGTATTATGTTTCCCACTAGACCATACTCCTTTATTTGTTTTCTGGGTGTGGGCATTCGGCCCGTGCATTGGTACCCCTTGGGGCGCTTACATTTTTTTTTTGCTTACCTAAAAAATTTGTCTTGGGCCGGCCCTGGCAGCGAGCGTACGCTTCCCGATTGCTTGCACTGCTTTGCGTATGTGCATTGCAATGCGTACGCATGTGCAGAATGCGGTCTGCTGGCTGTGTCCGAACGCATCCTAGCGAGCGGGTTTGAATCGGGCCCAGAGTTTTAGGATAAGAGCTGGAAGACTTTGATGAAGAAGTGGACCTTGGGAGTCTGTTTGAAGTTTAGCAGAGAGGTGGAGAATTCCAGTTACTCAGTATATGCCACTGCCCTATATCCAGTATATAATACAGCACCAGCCCAGTAATACAGCCCTGTAACATGTATACAGACACTTGCCCAGTATAAGGCATTGCCCTATATCCAGTATATAATACAGCACCAGCCCAGTAATACAGCCCTGTAACATGTATACAGACACTTGCCCAGTATAAGGCATTGCCCTATATCCAGTATATAATACAGCACCAGCCCAGTAATACAGCCCTGTAACATGTATACAGACACTTGCTCAGTATAAGGCATTGCCCTATATCCAGTATATAATACAGCACCAGCCCAGTAATACAGCCCTGTAACATGTATACAGACACTTGCTCAGTATAAGGCATTGCCCTATATGCAGTATATAATACAGCCCTGTAACATGTATACAGACACTTGCTCAGTATAAGGTATTGCCCTATATGCAGTATATAATACAGCACCAGCCCAGTAATACAGCCCTGTAACATGTATACAGACACTTGCCCAGTATAAGGCATTGCCCTATATAATACAATACCAGCCCAGTAATACAGCCCTGTAACATGTATATAGACACTTGCTCAGTATAAGGCATTGCCCTATATGCAGTATATAATACAGCCCTGTAACATGTATACAGACACTTGCTCAGTATAAGGTATATGCAGTATATAATACAGCACCAGCCCAGTAATACAGACACTTGCTCAGTATAAGGCATTGCCCTATATGCAGTATATTACACAGACTCATGTCCACAGTGCATCCTCGTGTCCACTATATTATACAGACAGACAACACTATAACCATATAATACAGTTCTATGACGAGCATGGATTGTACCAACAACATACGGTTATTTGCTTGATGACTAATGCAGCCCCATATCCAGTATACAGGAGCATATCTAACATAAACCCCTTGCCCAAGGCTATCTTGTGGCCCAAGGCTATCTTACAGTTAATCTTACAGTTAATTTCCTTTTAATAAAGCCAAGATATAAAAGTTCTCCATTCAAAGCATTGTACTCAAATCAATTTAATTTTGAGTAATGCTCCAATTTAATTTTGAGTAACGGTTCAAATCCCGACGCTGGAAGACCGGCAGCAGTGAAGATCCCGACAGCTCAAAAGGTAAGTATTTCCTAACCCTACTCCCCCCCTAACCCTAACCCTCCTTTAGGGGTGCCTAAACCTAACCTCCCTCCCTAGTGCCTAACCTCCTCTAAGTGCCTAAACCTAACCGAGCGCAGACTAAACCTAAGGGCCTGATTCAGAGCCGCTCGTAAAAGGCCGCTCGTTAGTTCCGAGCGATGTTTGCCCAACTGCGCATGCGTATGGATCGTAATACGCATGCGCGAACTAGTCAGTGCGGCCGAAAATCGTTTGTTCGCTAAATAGCGAATGCCTGCTAATTTGAGTGACAGGAGGAGGCGTATGTGGGTGGTAACAGGGGAAGGTGCTTGAAAACGGGGAGTGGAGATCAGAATGCAGGCGTGCTTAAAGGTCAAAACGGGCGTTTTATGGGTGTGCATAATTAATACAACAGCGTCATTGACCACGTCACTGGGTTATTTTATAGCCAGAACTGCTCGCAAGATTGCGGTAGGAAAAAGCAACCACAAGAATAGCGAGCAGTTCATACGCTGGTCGATGTACTCGATTAATCTAATAAATAGCGGACATGACGTAGGATGCGAGCGGCCAGGGGGTGTAGTTTCCAAAAAAACGACCGCAAGTTTTGTTCGCTCGTTCAGACATAGAGGCGTGAACAGACCGCAAAGAGCGAACGGTTCATTTGAATAGCCACCCCTTTTTTCAGAACGAACGACCGCAAATAGCGTCCGGCTCTGAATCAGGCCCTAAGTCTCCCGGGAGGTCCATTTCTTCCATCATTAATGCGCAGTCTTCTCAATGACCGGTATAAAATCACAGCGCGGAAATAGGGAGACTACAAACCCAGGAGAATTTGGTCACAAATAGAAGCTGAGGGAAACCTCTTTCCCAAGTCCCTGGAAATAAATATGAACAGACTCAGTGAAGAATCAGTTAAATATTTACGTAACAGGAAACATTCCGGGGATTATAGCGGCTGATGCTTAAATCATGAAATTCTTGTTTTCTTTCAGATAAATGTTTCCGTGCATTAAGTTAATAAATAAGCATCATATGTAGCATTATGTGTCCTATAAACCTGGAGAGATTTCATGTTATGACTCACTCGTTCTTCCTCATTCTCCCGGATTTACCAACAACTGGGAATTGAAAAACAAATGTGAAATGCATTAAATTGTGAAATGAATCAGCCCCATAGATCTGCCACTGGGGGAGGGGGGCATCTGTATTTTAGTTATGTAGATTAGAGTATAGGGAATTCTTGTATGTCCGGGAGACTCACAGGGGTACATTTGCTAAATCTAGAGTTTTTAGAAGTGAGTTTTAGAAGAGATGTTGCCCATAGCAACCAATCAGATTCTACTTAACATTTAACTAGCACCTTCTAGAAGATAATAGCTAGAATCTGACTGGTTGCTATGGGCAACATCTCTTCTAAAACTCATTTCTAAAAACTCTCACTTTAGTAAATTTACCCCACACTCCCTTGAACTAGAGATGGCCATTGATGGTTTATGGCTGATGTCAAATTCTTTTACCATCGGTATCAGAGAGCCATGGTTAATTGCCATCGATGGATGAGTGGGAGAATTTTGTTTTTCCTGGATGGGACGGAGTTTACACCCACTCCTGTTTTTGATTGGCCTGCTGCCCGACGTTCCCCAACACAGTGGTAGACATCAAGGGTTGCAAACCATCGATGGTTCACCATGGACGTTTTTTTTGTTCTATCGATGGTAACGACCTATATAGCCATTGATGGACACCCCTCCAATGACTATAACCATCGATGGTCACCCCTCCGATGCCTATCACTATCCTGAACTCCTGGGTGAGTAGAGAAATGGACAGTGGATCTGATGGTATATGTACCACACACCCCAGATGGCATAAAGATGTGGAGGGTTTGCTTTATATAAATTCTAAACTTTTAGTTTATTAATTGAATTATTGTTTAAAAATAGCTGCATTAATTAGTTGCTAAGGGGCATATTTATTAATTACTAAGGATTGTCCGCATTTACCAGTTCTCACACCCATCTGAAGGTGGCGTTGGCTATTTGGGCCAATTGTTATTTCTTTTCTTAGTGGACCTATTACAGACATCCATGTTCTCTTCCAGAATTTTATTCCAGAGTTTGGAAAATTTAGAATTTTAGCATCTCCCATAGAAACCTAGGGGGGGGCTAATGTTGCGATCGAAAATGAGGGAGCGCAGTAGATATAGCCGATATCTGCTGCTGTCCCCCGTATATACATTCAGGTGATACTTCAAATGCCCCTAAAGCATCTATTACATACTTTTGACATGGTAACACCATACCTCCCAACTGTCCCACATTCAGCGTGACCATCCCCATTCTTATGGGACTGTCCCGCTGTCCCACCCGTGGGCCGCAGTCTCCCGCGGTGGGGGGGGGGGAGTTGGGAGCACACAACGCTGCTCTGTATAGCAGAGCACCAGATCAGCAGGAGGAGAATAGATGCCGGGCGTATGCGCACAGCATCTGTTCTCTAGTGTAGGGAGAGATTGGGGGCTGCCCGGCATCTTGGAGAGTGCTGGACATGCCCCCACAGTGATGTAAACAAGACTGCCCTGTTTTCCTGATGCTCCACCTTTGGCACGCAGCCCCACCCCTTTTTGGACCTGTCCCCTTTGGTTAACTAAAATGTTGGGAGTTATGGTAACACTATCCTGGCAAGATACTTGATAACGTGACTCCCCTGTGTAAAAGCTTTGCAGGTGACATTATGGGGATGTAGTCAGAATCCCGACACATTTTGGGCAGTATTAGGGTTAGGTGGAGTTATAGGGTTAGGGTCATGCTGCAGGAGGGGAGGGTTAGGGTTAGGCTGCGGGAGGGGAGGGTTAGGGTTAGGCTGCGGTAGGGGAGAGTTAGGGTTAGGCTGCGGGAGGGGAGGGTTAGGGTTAGGCTGCGGTAGGGGAGAGTTGGGGTTAGGCTGTGGGAGGGGAGGGTTAGGCTGTGGGAGAGGAGGGTTAGTGTTAGGCTGCAGGAGGGGAGGGTTAGGGTTATACTGTGGGAGAGGAGGGTTAGGGTTATACTGTGGGAGAGGAGGGTTAGGGTTATACTGTGGGAGAGGAGGGCTAGTGTTAGGCTGCAGGAGGGGAGGGTCAGGGTTATACTGTGGGAGGAGGGTTAGGCTGTGGGAGGAGAGGGTTAGGCTGCGGGAGGGTTAGGGTTAGGCTGCGGTAGGGGAGAGTTAGGGTTAGGCTGCGGGAGGGGAGGGTTAGGGTTAGGCTGCGGGAGGGGAGGGTTAGGCTGCGGTAGGGGAGAGTTAGGGTTAGGCTGCGGTAGGGGAGAGTTGGGGTTAGGCTGTGGGAGGGGAGGGTTAGGCTGTGGGAAGGGAGGGTTAGGCTGCAGGAGGGGAGGGTTAGGCTGCAGTAGGGGAGAGTTAGGGTTAGGCTGCGGGAGGGGAGGGTTAGGCTGCGGTAGGGGAGGGTTAGGGTTATACTGTGGGAGAGGAGGGCTAGTGTTAGGCTGCAGGAGGGGAGGGTCAGGGTTATACTGTGGGAGAGGAGGGTTAGGCTGTGGGAGGAGAGGGTTAGGCTGCGGGAGGGGAGGGTTAGGGTTAGGCTGCGGTAGGGGAGAGTTAGGGTTAGGCTGCGGGAGGGGAGGGTTAGGGTTAGGCTGCGGGAGGGGAGGGTTAGGCTGCGGTAGGGGAGAGTTAGGGTTAGGCTGCGGTAGGGGAGAGTTGGGGTTAGGCTGTGGGAGGGGAGGGTTAGGCTGTGGGAAGGGAGGGTTAGGCTGCAGGAGGGGAGGGTTAGGGTTAGGCTGCAGTAGGGGAGAGTTAGGGTTAGGCTGCGGGAGGGGAGGGTTAGGCTGCGGTAGGGGAGGGTTAGGGTTAGGCTGCGGGAGGGGAGGGTTAGGGTTAGGCTGCGGTAGGGGAGAGTTAAGTTAGGCTGCGGGAGGGGAGGGTTAGGGTTAGGCTGCGGTAGGGGAGAGTTAGGGTTAGGCTGCGGGAGGGGAGGGTTAGGGTTAGGCTGCGGGAGGGGAGAGTTAGGGTTAGGCTGCGGGAGGGGAGGGTTAGGGTTAGGCTGCGGTAGGGGAGAGTTAGGGTTAGGCTGCGGGAGGGGAGGGTTAGGCTGTGGGAGGGGAGGGCTAGGGTTAGGCTGCAGGAGGGGAGGGTTAGGCTGTGGGAGAGGAGGATTAGTGTTAGGCTGCAGGAGGGGAGGGTTAGGGTTATATTGAGGGAGGGGAGGGTTAGGCTGTGGGAGGAGAGGGTTAGGCTGCGGGAGGGGAGGGTTAGGGTTAGGCTGCGGTAGGGGAGAGTTAGGGTTAGGCTGCGGGAGGGGAGGGTTAGGGTTAGGCTGCGGGAGGGGAGGGTTAGGCTGCGGTAGGGGAGAGTTAGGGTTAGGCTGCGGTAGGGGAGAGTTGGGGTTAGGCTGTGGGAGGGGAGGGTTAGGCTGTGGGAAGGGAGGGTTAGGCTGCAGGAGGGGAGGGTTAGGGTTAGGCTGCAGTAGGGGAGAGTTAGGGTTAGGCTGCGGGAGGGGAGGGTTAGGCTGCGGTAGGGGAGGGTTAGGGTTAGGCTGCGGGAGGGGAGGGTTAGGGTTAGGCTGCGGTAGGGGAGAGTTAAGTTAGGCTGCGGGAGGGGAGGGTTAGGGTTAGGCTGCGGTAGGGGAGAGTTAGGGTTAGGCTGCGGGAGGGGAGGGTTAGGGTTAGGCTGCGGGAGGGGAGAGTTAGGGTTAGGCTGCGGGAGGGGAGGGTTAGGGTTAGGCTGCGGTAGGGGAGAGTTAGGGTTAGGCTGCGGGAGGGGAGGGTTAGGCTGTGGGAGGGGAGGGCTAGGGTTAGGCTGCAGGAGGGGAGGGTTAGGCTGTGGGAGAGGAGGATTAGTGTTAGGCTGCAGGAGGGGAGGGTTAGGGTTATATTGAGGGAGGGGAGGGTTAGGCTGTGGGAGGGGAGGGCTAGGGTTAGGCTGCGGGAGGGGAGGGTTAGCGTAAAGGTTAGAATACTAATCTGGATTTTGACCGTCCAGATGCCACTGTCTGTATCCTGATCGTTAGGATCCCGTACCCAACCTGACATTATGTGGTTGGGGTTATTGCCGGTGGTAACACCTTTCGCCAATAGGGTGATGTGATAACAAGTCTTAAGCTGCATACACGTAAAGATTTTCTGTCCAACCTTCCAACTAGTTGATTGGTTGGAATGAAAATCTGGTAAGGTATGGGAGTAAATGACAATCAGCAATTTGCTCCTACATGGCAGAAAACAGGTGAAAATGGTCGTCAGACAAGTTTGTTAAATGTTTAATCTAAACAATTTGTTCAAAGAACAGTAATTATCCATTTTCCGACGTTTTGGGAGCAAATTGCTGATTGTCATTTACTTTCATACCTTACCAGATTTTCATTCCAACCAATCAACTAATTGGATGGTTGGACAGAAAATCTTTACGTGTGTATGCAGCTTATCACCTGCTGAAAACAACACTGTTTTTGCTGGCAGAAGGGTTATTTGTACTTTAGTTAATGGTCTTGATGTTTATGGTCCTTTAAAGTGCACCTGTCTACACACAGCAGCGGCAGACTTTGGCCCTCATTCAGAGCCACTCGCTATTTGCGGTCGTTCGTTCTAAAACAAGGGGTGGCTATTCAAATGAACCGTTCGCTGTTTGCGTTCTGTTCACGCCTCTATGTCTGAACGAGCGAGCAAAACTTGCGTTCGTTTTTTGGAAAAATACGCCCCCTGGCCGCTCGCATCCTACGTCATGTCCGCTATTTATTAGATTAATCGAGTACATCGACAAGGGTATGAACTGCTCGCTATTCTTGTGGTTGGTGTTTGCTACCACAATTTTGCGAGCAGTTCTGTCTCTAAAATAACCCTGTGACGTGGTCAATGACGCTGCTGTTTTAAATATGCACACCCATAAAACGCCCATTTTGACCTTTTGGCACGCCTGCGTTCTGATTTCCACTCCCCATTTTCAAACACCTTCCCTTGTTACCACCCACATACGCCTCTTTCTGTCACTCAAAATAGCAGGCATTCGCTATTTTGCGAGCACATGAATTTCGGCCGCACTGACTGGTTAGCGCATGCGTATAACGATCCGTACGCATGCGCAGTTGGGCTAACATCGCTCGGAACGAACGAGCGGCCGCTTACGAGCGGCTCTGAATCAGGCCCTTTATTTGCTGATGTAATATTTATGAGAATGTCGCCAATAAATCCACTAGGACCAGTGACATTGGTGTGTGTGTGTTTGTGTTGTGTTTGTGTGTTGTGTATACAACATTAAGTGCTTTTATGTAAGTTAGCTTGTAATATGGTTACTATATATGTATTTCATGATATATGGGTATTATATGGTTATATTAAGATGATATGGAGCATAAGACTGTATTTATATATAAAACACATGTTCTTTATGTAAACATATGCTAGGACTAAAAAGTATGTATATATGTATATAAGAAGGGTAGCTTACTGCCTGGCTTACGTATAGATAACAGACAGTTCTAACAGACACCACATATTCCGATTGAGGGCCTGATTCAGCATGGAACGCAAGTCTGCATACGAAAGCACCCGACCGCTTCGAAAATATGGTAATGCGCCCAATTGCAATTACACCGCGGCACAAGAACCAGACGCCCACCACTATATAATGCCATCCACTTCCCTTACTCACATCCGCAATACCTCGCTATACAGCGAAAACATCGAGAACCATCGAACCCATTAGCATTATAATGGTTGACCTGACCTCACTCAGGATTTGGGTCGCTTCCTGTGTGCATCTAGAGCTCTGGCTGCGTCTTCTGTCGCACGCCCCTGTAACGGCGTTCAAACGCACTGGCGCACCTGCATTTCACTGACCACTTCCGGTCACCCACTTTAAGAAGGGACTCTGTGCTCATTGCAATCGCTTCCCGTTTGCAGCATTTGAGAAAATTATTCAATAAATAGAAAAAAAGAAAAAAAGACTATAGCATTTTTAAGTGATTTAAACCTGTTATCACATAGCAGTAGAAGTAATGTGGTGTGATCACTGGAAAGACTTTGCCAGTGAAAGCCAGTGAGACGTGGTGGCGGCAATGTTATAGCCAGCAGTAAACACTTTGCTGTATAGTGAGTCAAACGAATAAAAGTCCTATTGCCAGCAAAAAATACCCCCTTGATAAGTCAGCTGCACAGTTGCTAAGCCTCAGGGATCAGTATATAGGGTCCGGTCATCAGCCGACGGGCAGATCCGCTGGCACAGCCTCCGATCAGGTAAGCTATAGAGACTTACCGATCGGATGTTCAATGTGTGTACCCTGACGTCACAACTGGGCGGGCATTTGCATTTACCTGCCCAGTTGAGCTGTCAGTCACCGGCGGTCCATTCAGCATGCACGGGCGGTCGGCTGACCGTACACACGGCCGGTTGTGCTAATATGTTTGCAGATCTTTCGTCCATCTGCTGTACTGCAGAGCAAATGCGATATGTCCGTGAGCTACGTAGATCACAGATATACAGGCGTTACATACCCGCCAACACGCTCGCAATATATATAACGTAGTTCCGCCCCCGTTCCCGGCCACTTTAACCCCTGAATGAATGTTGTTAGAATTTATTTTTATGTTTTGTTTATTTTGCACCCTGAAATAAATCTCTAGCTGTGGTTACTTGTACCAAGGCCTTGGACTGGTGTGCTGCTAATTGGCTGTTGCTGTTGTGGTAGGGTCTCGTTGCCGCAAGCCCTGGAGTGCTTTCGGCTCTATCAGAGCCGAAAGCACTCCCACTGACATCACTTGTGATGTCAGTGGGGCCGGCCCCAGACGGTAGGCTTTCCCATGGGAACGCCTCCGTCTGGCCAGCCACGCCCCCGGCACGCCCACCAAAGGGGGCGTTCTGTCACTCACCATCGACAGCTCGCCCCCTTTGTAGCGAGTCCTATAGCGACGGCTTGCCCGTCGCTATCCGGGTCTCGCGCATCCGCACGACGGAGCCGGGTCCGTCGTGCGCATGCGCACTGGGCCAACATCGTCCCGCTTGCGGGCGCTCAGCGCTCGCGAGCGGGTCTGAATCAGGCCCTCAGTCGGTACTATCGCACTACAATCTGCATTTTAATGAATAGGGCCCGTCTGTGAAAACAGGGACTGTTCTGGGATAATAGGGACACATGAGAGTACTAGCTATGGGTAACAGTCAAGCTTTGATCCATAAATATATATCTCCCGCAATGCTCTTCTCGCTGTGTTCATATGGTAAGACTCGTGAAGAACTACCATCCCAAGGCAATGGATTTAAATTCAGGTTGGTGACAGAGAAAAGGTAAAGCTTATGCGATCAACACCATCGCAATCCTAACACCTGCAGCCATCCGTGTTAATAAAATATAAAACAAGATAAAATAAACCACATAAAATGAGACAAGTGCGTGAATCCTTTACAATAACATCAGTCTGACGTACAAACATCAGTTTTGTGCAAAAGTGTTGGCCTCATGCTTTAGGGTTAAACACGTGGGGCCAAATATAGTAGGGTGAGAGTTTAGAAAATGTGAGAGAAAACTGTCACATTTTTAAACTCAGCCAATGTAATAAAGTCACAGAACAGGTAAACGTACATGTTTTTCAGACTCGAAAAACTCTCAAGATTGAAACTCTCATCCAGGTGTTTCCTCTTTTGAAAATACAACTCGATCAATGTATTAGTGGGAGAGTTTTACTGTCTAACTCAAATTTTCTAAACTCTCACCCTATTACATTTGGGCCCACGTCTGAATAAAAGATAATAACAATAAAAAATAGTAATGACAACAGCAGACTGTTATACAAGCATTGGACCATTCTAAAAAATCAGCACAATCCTGGAAGGTCTCCTCTCTATCACCTAGGCCCCAAGCAGGGATCTAGGCGTCCTAGATGCAGGTAGATCCTTTTGCTGTAAACCCCATCTCCAACTGGCTAACCCACAAACAACCAGGTCTTCTCAAGTTGGCCACACACTAGACCATCTTTCATCCAACCATCCAACTAGTTGTCTGGTTGGCATGAAAATCTGATAACGTATGGGAGTAAATGACGATCAGCAATTTGCTCCTAAATGCCAGAAAACAGATGAAAATGGTCGTCAGACAAGTTTGTTAAATCTTTGATCTAAACAATTTGTTCAAACAACAGTTTTTGTCCATTTTCCGGCGTTTGGGAGCAAATTGCTGATTGTCATTTGCTTTCATCCCTTACCAGATTTTCATTATAACCAATCAACTGGTTGGCGGGTTGGATGTCAGTTGGTCTAGTGTATGGCCATCTTCAGATGTGAGGTCTGCCAGGCATGCTAAACAACCAGACCACGACCAGACTGCTGCGACCGGTGAGACTTCCAACACCAGGAATATTATCTACAGGACCCAGTGTAGCTGATTGAAGCAATACATTAGACACCTTTCAAGACGAGAATGTAAGAACACTTTTGAAACATACTAACGGACTTTAAACAACATTCTCTCATCACATTTCTTGGAACATCATAACAAGGATCCCAGAGGAATTGTTCTTCTTTTTGTGTAATCAACACAGTTGAAGCAAAGTGGGGAGGTGATAACCGCCTGCAGATGTCAGAATACAGAGCAGATGGGTCTCCAGCATCATTCTCTTGTTCCTCATGTCCTCCCTGCAGGAAATGGGCCACTTGCTTTCCATTAATCTTGGCATATACAGTATAATCACTAATAGCTACTTAACACACATATATACGGGTTGGGTATGAAATCCCGGCTGTCGGGTTGCCGCTGGTCAGAATACCGACACCCATAGGAACGCACGTAAGTATTTTCCCTACCCCTACCCGAAACCTCTCTTCCCGGTGCCTAACGCTAATCTAGTGCCTAAGCCTAACCTCCACCCCCCCCGCACCCTAAACCCTACACCCCCTCCCCGATGCCGAAACCTAACCTCCTCCCTAGTGCCTAATCCTAACCTCCCCTTCCCCACACCCTAACCCTTTCCACAGTGCCTAACCCTAACCACCCCCAACACCCTGATACTTACAGTAGGGATACTGGTGCCGGGATCCCGACCTATTGGGATTTCAGCGCCGGTATTTAGACCGTAGGCATCCTGCACGCCGGGATGACGATTACATCCCCACATATATATATTAGTGTTCCTGCTAGGCTGTATAAGGAGGGCTTCGCGTCCTGCACGATTTTGAAACAGCAAAATGCGCCCTGTCCTTATGGCACCACCATGCTGAAACAGCCTGCCGGAGGTGCTGGGTGCAGTGTCCTGAGGAGGGGGGGGGGGGCATCTATTCACAGTGATGGGAGAGCTTGGGGGCAGCCCAGCATGTCCGTTAGTGCTGGGCATGACCCCAAGAGTGATGAAAAGGGGGTGTGCCTTAACCTTTTCAGGTGCATACAAGAGTGCCCTTTTTACGGTCTGGGCGCCGGACCTAGAAGGAACACTAATGTATATATATATATCTATATATATATATATATTTATTTCTATGCATGACAATCAGATCGTCCTGATGCATTGGTGCATTCGGTGTCAGTGACAATCGACTATGTGTTTTTCACTGTCTCCATCTGGCCACTAGGACCTCCTACCCTTGTGCGCTACTGCGCATGACTGGCGTGTGCACGGCTCTGTCTTCCATGCTGGAAGGATGCGCCCCTGAGAGCCTCCAGATTATAAGAGACGGCGTTACGCAGGCTACAGACCCCTGATAGTTCCACTACACCACCGCTGCTGTACTGCTGCACTTACAGAACCATTGTGTATACTCCACTGCCACTACTGCCCATACAGACACAGGGGTGTGCTCCCACCCGTCGCATGCCACCTGTTTCCCTATACGTTCCTGGCTCACACATTATATACTGCGCTGTATACCTGTTTTATATACCTGCTGCATTAACCCAGTGTCATCCTGTAAACCTGTTATTAAACCCAAGACCTGGTTATCACACACCGCTGACACGTATAGGATCTGCCATTAATTATTACTATTGTTTACAGGTGCCAGGAGGCAGTCTGCCAGGGCATGTGGCACTTGTGGTTCTCACACCATGCTTTGCCGTCCCCCCCGTACTGTTCCACTACTAGTCTAGGATTAAAAGCCTAGTGCAGGTAAGCAAACTCATATAGAGAAAGCTGCACGGATTGTAGGGAGCTGTGCGTCACTTCCAAACCCCATTATTTTTGTGGCGGTTTTACAGCGCTTCGCGGAGGCATAAGGGTTCAGAAGCTGATGGACATTGACAGCGGGTTCAGTTTATAAGGTCAAAATGACCTTTAGTAAACTGCCATCGATCTGCAGTGATGTCCAACATGTGCAGCTACTATGAGTGTGGTCAAGTCTCTATTCTGGTTATCTCTTTGACTTCTCACCTTACCCACATGTATCAGACTTCACTGGAAGTACTACTGGATAAGATTGCATTACCGAATATTTCCTATATATAATCATTGTCGTCTAAGGGGGTGATTCAGTTGTGGGCGGAATTGTAAAGCTGCACCTTGCTATTATGTTAATGCAGCAGGAGGCAACAGGGGCGCCGAGAGGGGGGGGGGGACGGGTACAGATTGCCCGGGCTTCCTGAGGGGCCCGGCGGGGGCCCGGGTCCGGTGCCGCCCCCCCCCTTCCCTCACAGCAGCCTAGCACACAGCAGTCTCCTATGCCTGTGGGGGGGAGCAATCACATGGATCGTGCCCCCCCTGGCTTTGAGCAGGGCTGAGGGGGCTCAGAGCAACCCCCCCCCCCAGTGCGCAGCACTGCTTCGCGGCGCTGCAAAGCTTTTTTCGGGAAGGAGGCGTGGCCACACCTCCCAAGATTAGGTCACGCCCCCTGTTACCCGGGCCCGCCGCGGCTCTTGGCGGGCCTGGGAGACATCATGCCTCCTGCATGCACTAATCATCAGAGCTGTGTCCACGGACACAGCTTCAGGTCATCTGCATGATCCTTGCCCGGCTGAGTGACCATGGGATCCAGCAGGTCGGCCATCGCAGGTGTCCAAGAGAGGCCAGGAAATCTCCGTCTGCCGAGGAAGATCCTGGCCTCCTCCCCCAACAGCAGCAACACGCCTCCATTTTCACATCGCCGCCCCCAAAGGGCAGCAGCAGACCATCAATCACTGACAGTCTGCAGCCGCACTGCGTCCGATCACGTAGGACCTGTTCTGCCCATGTGCAGAATGGGTCCTGCGCACCACTTTCGGGAATATGCACTTTATTCAGGGGATGAGTGTTGTTTTCATGCTGTATCTCTGTCACTCCTTCAGAAAATCAGAACGTAACCAAAGCTTGTGCGATAACAGGACTGGCATCGCCGCCATTATTGATAAATAGGCTTCCACGTGCGCACCTTGACTGGGTTATCACCGGAAATAATAATGTTGTCATCGGTGGTCACGCTCTTCACAATATTGGCAAAGCGATAAGCAGACAAATTACTTAATAGGGCTCCTCGCCCATTGATAAAATACCCTGTATTCCCATATATTCGTCTTAGTATGTATATCACTCCTATAATACAGAATATATCATTGTGCTGTAAAAACACAGAACAGGATAAGTATATAGGCTGGATGCAGCAATATATAGTGTTGGATTGATCCCCGCTACTACACAAACAGGAGTTCCGCCCCTACCACATCCCTCTTACACCAGGTAAAACTCCTGTCTCTTCAGATCGCAGCAGCCACAGAAATCTGACTTGTACCCGACTGTTACTTCTACAAACTGCAAAATATTTCTCGGGTCTGGAAGAAGTTTAGGTGTTTTTAATGTTGCCCGTATAATTCACCCTGGTTCTGCAATGGAGGCAGGAGATCTCTGTCCTCCGGTATGCATTTCTGCTTTCTTTACCCCCTGCCCGTTCTGTTTGGAGACCCATTAAAGATCGAGCGGAGGACGCCGTCATGCGCCAACTGTGAGGCAGACAAATCCTAAACATGACAAGGATTCCAAAAATGCACCCCAGCAAAGACTTTCCATTACACTTCACAGGGGACAACGCAAATAACACAACTGCTAGCAGATACAAGTACATGAACGTCCGTGTCCTGTAACCAGCCATCAGTAATGGCCTCTCTTCTCATCCAGGCCCTCACCTGGCCGAGGATTTGCCCATACATGCAATAGCAGTGGTGCGGACTTGGGGCCTGATTCAGAGCCGGACAATCTAAAAGAGTGCTCGCTCTGAATCAGGGCGTTTTTTTTTTCTTTGGTGCGTCCTCCGGGCCGCTCGCATAGCTGTGGATGACCACCCACAGCTATTGCAAGTGACCAGGTGATGGTCGCGATGGTCGACCATCACCTGGCCATCGGGGCTTGCGACGAGACCCTACCACAAGGAAGCTCACCACTGACATCACGAGTGATGTCAGTGGGGCCGCCCCCAAACGGCAGGCGTTCCGTCGGGAACGTCTCCGTTTGGCCAGCCACCCCCCCCCCCTGGCCGCCTCCAAAACGGTGCAAGCTGTCATTCAAAGTCAACAGCCGTCCCCTTTTGGCGCGAGACCCGCAGCAACGGAGCGCCCGTCGCTAGCCAGGTCTCGCGCTTGCGCAGTGGCCAAACATCGACGCGCTCGCGAGTGGGTCTGAATCAGGCCCTATATCATTTATACCGTCGTTTTGGTTAGGATAATGAACTATAAGGGCTCGATCCACAATTAGGTGCGAATAGCAAGTAGCGAGTTTGTTTCTTTAAACTCGCACACTTCGCCGCGAAGCAAGCTCCCGAGAATTCTCCAATCCAATTAAAAATGCCAATTCTCACTACTCGCAGCGCAGGGGTGCGAATTAACTGCCAAATGAGATTTGCGAGAAATACATGAAAATGTGGGGAGACCATTCTGGACCCCCCAAAATGGATAATTTCGTTAGCAGGACTGTATAGACGGCTGTTTGTGGCCCTTAGGAAGTTACTGTAGGTTTTGAAATGGTGTCAAATGGCTGATTTGTGCTTTTTTTTTTAAATGCAAGAAAATTATACAAAAAACAAACTTTTTTCATTTAATCTCAAACGAATTAAACGAAAAATGCAAAAATAAAAAACTAGGAAAAGGTGATTTTGGGCACCATGTAAAAAATGGGAAAAAAGTTATAAAAACTAATATTTTTCAACTAAAAAAATAATTGTAATTAAACTTGGGGTGCCTAAACTAACGAAAAAGTTGATTTTGGGGTAATTTGAGGGCTTTTATTTTTTTGTACCTCAAAAAATTACGTGTAATTATTGGACTAAATAAGCTAATTAGAAACTTTCAATTGCCTAATTGGTCATTAGGGGGGGTGTCCCCACATTTTAACCTTAAAATAAAGATTTTATTTTCCATCTCTCACCCTCAGGGAGGTGCGAGTGGAAACTTGCGAATTCAGTCTTCCTGTTCAGTGCGAGTTGCTAATTGGATTGCAAAATGAATTCACTATGCAAATTCGAAGTGAAAATCGCAACTCGCACTTCGCACCTAATAGGATTGACCCCTAAGTCAGTTATACAGTAGATTGCCCTTTGCTATAGTACTTTGACATTTGTTAACTATGAACACCAGGGGCGTTTGGTGCAGGGTGTGCAGGGAACACGGACCCCTGGGTCCAGGGGGGCCCCGCACAACCTGCACCCATAATATTACTTACCTTTCCGGAAGCCCCACGTCGGCACGGGCGTCCGGCGCTGTAAAACGACTGGAAAATGGCCGCAGCGGCTCTTTTCCCGGTGACCTGTGCATACTCTATAGACTATGGGCACACTATAGTGCCCAAGGTCCATACCTCCGGCGCTGGCCGCGCAGGGTGTGCGGTACGGGGCCTCCCTGGACCCAGGGACCCGTGTTCCCCGCATACCCTATACCCATTATAGATACGCCCCTGCGTGCAGCACCCCATTGTCTGCTCACACGTCTCCCAGTATTTGGGTGGTGACTTCCGCAAATGTACTGTTGATCAGGGGCGCCAAGAGAGGGGGGGGGGGCTGATACAAATTACCCAGGCCTAGGCTTGTTGGAGGGGCCTGACGTGGTCCGCCCCCGCCCCCCCCCCCCTTTTACCTGTTAGCAGCCCAGCACATGCTGCTGTGTGCTGGGCTGCAGCAGGAGACCAGGGAGGACGCTACCGCTGAGCAGCAGCAGTCTCCTCCCCACAGCCTTTGGGGGGGAGCAATCACACTGATCACGCCCCCAATTTGCACTTGCGCTGGGCTGAGGGGCTCACAGCGCCCACCTACCCAGAGCAGGTTTTTTATTTTTTTCAAAGGGGGCATGGCCACGCCTCCCATGATTAGGCCACACCTCCCATGATTAGGCCACGCCTCCCATGATTAGGCCACGCACTAATAGTAATGGCGCCCGGCCGACTCTCTACGGCCCTGCCAGTGATGTAACAGATTCTCTATTGTAACAACTGCTGAATCCCAGATATGAAAACTGAAGGCAAAATACGCTGTTCAGTGTTACCCTGACATTCCAGTATGGGGGGAAGGGGTCGTATATATCTGGGTATGATTCTGTCCAGCCTGTGTTTATGGGCTGCTCAGACAAAGGTGCCCACCCCTAAATAATAGTAAAAAAAAATCGATCGATGCGCCAAGCGCTCAGCCACTAAATGTGTGCCAATACGTAAATGTAACCAGATATAAAAGCGCATGACCAGTGGGTATTAAAAAAGTTTACTAATAAAATTGGGCTCCTGTACTCAAGAACTGTTACTAAACAAAAGGAGATGGGGGCAGGACCGGATTTGTCGCTAGGCAACCTAGGCTGACGCCTAAGGCATGGCAGGTCCCAAGTAGTGAGAGGTGAGGGAAGGGGAGGGAAGAGGGGTCTGTGCTGTAAGGGGAGAGCAGTCTGAGCTGTGAGGGGCTGTGGTGAGGAAAGAGGGAGTTTGTGCTGTGAAGGGTGGGAGGGGTCTGTGCTGAGAGGAGAGGGGTCAGCACTGTGAGGAAAGAGGGGGTCTGTACTGTGAGGGGTGGGAAGGGTCTGTGCTGAGAGGAGAGGGGTGGGAAAGAGTAGGTCTGTGCTGTGAGGGGTCAGTGATGTGAGAAGAGAAGGGGTTTGTGCTGTGAGAGGAGAAGGGGTTTGTGCTGTGAGAGGAGAAGGGGTTTGTGCTGTGAGGGGAGGGGGGTCAGTGATGTGAGGGGAGTCTGTGTTGAGAGGGGAGAGGAGTCAGTGATGTGAGGAAATAGGGGATCTATGCTATGAGGGGGGGTCTGTGCTGAGATGGGAGAGGGGTCAGTGATGTGAGAGGAGAAGGGGTTTGTGCTGTGAAGGGAGGGGGGTTTGTGCTGTGAGGGGAGGTAGGGGTCTGTGCTGAGAAGAGAGGGGGGTCAGTGATGTGAGGGGAGTCTGTGCTGAGATGGGACAGGGGTCAGTGATGTGAGGAAATAGGGGATCTATGCTATGAGGGGGGAGTCTGTGCTGAGATGGGAGAGGGGTCAGTGATGTGAGAGGAGAAGGGGTTTGTGCTGTGAGGGGAGGGGGGTTTGTGCTGTGAGGGGAGGTAGGGGTCTGTGCTGAGAAGGGAGGGGGGGTCAGTGATGTGAGGGGAGTCTGTGCTGAGATGGGACAGGGGTCAGTGATGTGAGAAAATAGGGGATCTATGCTATGAGGGGGGGTCTGCTGAGATGGGAGAGGGATCAGTGATGTGAGGAAATAGGGGATCTATGCTATGAGGGGGGGTCTGTGCTGAGATGGGAGAGGGGTCAGTGATGTGAGAGGAGAAGGGGTTTGTGCTGTGAGGGGAGGGGGGTTTGTGCTGTGAGGGGAGGTAGGGGTCTGTGCTGAGAAGAGAGGGGGGTCAGTGATGTGAGGGGAGTCTGTGCTGAGATGGGAGAGGGGTCAGTGATGTGAGGAAATAGGGGATCTATGCTATGAGGGGGGGGTCTGCTGAGATGGGAGAGGGATCAGTGATGTGAGGAAAGAGGGGGTCTGTGCTATGAGGGGGGTCTGTTCTGTGAGGGGTCAGTGATGTGAGGAAATAGGGGATCTATGCTATGAAGGGAGGGGGGTCTGTGCTGCGATGGGATCAGTGATGTGAGGACAGAGGGGGTCTGTGCTATGAGGGGGGGTCTGTTCTGTGAGGGGTCAGTGATGTGAGGATATAGGGGATCTATGCTATGAAGGGAGGGGGTCTGCTGAGATGGGAGAGGGATCAGTGATGTGAGGAAAGAGGGGGTCTGTGCTATGAGGGGGTCTCTTCTGTTAGGGGTCAGTGATGTGAGGAAATATGGGATCTATGCTATGAGGGGAGGGGGGTCTGCTGAGATGGGAGAGGGGTCAGTGATGTGAGGACAGAGGGGGTCTGTGCTCAGTGATGTGAGGAAAGAGAAGGTCTGTGCTGTGAGGGGAGGGAGGTTCTGTGCTGAGAGGGGTTAGGGTTAGGCTGCGGGGAGGGAGGTTAGGGTTAGGCTGCGGGGAGGGAGGTTAGGGTTAGGCTGCTGGGGGGGAGGTTAGGGTTAGGCTGCTGGGGGGGAGGTTAGGCTGCTGGGGGGGAGGTTAGGGTTAGGCTGCGGGGAGGGAGGGTTAGGTTTAGGCTGCAGGGGGGGGGGGGCTTAGGTTTAGGGTTAGGATACTTGCCAGCAGGTATCGGTATCCTAACCTTGACGGGATGCAGGTGTTTGGGCACCGGCATCCTGTACACTACCCATACATACATACAGTACATGCATACATACAGTACATACATACATACGTACAGTACATACATACAGTACATGCATAAATGCATACATACATACAGTGCATACATACAGTACATGCATACATACATACAGTACATGCATACATACATGCATACAGTACATACATACATACATACATACAGTACATACATACATGCATACAGTACATACATACATACAGTACATACATACATACAGTACATACATACATAGCTGACATTTCAAGGCCACAGCGGACCTTTTCTTCAGGGTGCTGTACAGAAGCATAGGTCAGAAATTAAAATGCTATGGATTGTTTGAGGGAGGGGGGCCCCAAAACTGGTATGTTGCCTAGGGCCCCATGAGGTCTGAATCCGTCTCTGAATGGGGGGAGGGGGGGGGGGCAGTTCCTATAAACTTCACATCAATACTTCTAAATAACAATCACTGAGGGTTGGAGGGAATAGGACCAGTGTTCTGTCACCATGCACAGTAGAAGCAGCTATTGGTGGAGGATGGTAGCAGTTCTGAGGCCTATGAACTCGCTGGGGACCAGTGACCATGGGCAGTCAGACTGGCACACACAGCAGCTGCCCCGATGTGTGCAGGCCACACGCCTGTCCTACGGAACTGAGAGCAGCCATTTATAAAGTCAGGGGATCAGATGCACCAGACACAACCTAATGAGGCGGATTTAGGGTTTCTGATAGAAAGGAACAGATAAGACCTTACATATATTACTCTTATCTGTCACAGCTCCTATATTCCAGTGATGCTGTTAGTAGGAAAGAAGCTGAATACTGATCTATGAAAGGAAGGATGAGGCCAACGCTGTGGAGTACGCTGAAGTTAATAAACATCATAGTATTGTAGAACATATACTAGACTCATTAATACTAGTAAAAAACAACTACTGTATATAATCCAAAGCATTTATAATCAGGTCTACAATAAAATCAGACTAATGCAATTTACACAAGAAAGTGGATCTCTCTATCCTTGTCTAGTCAGATCAACTCACCAAAACTTTCTCCAAAAATATAATTATTACCAGACGTCTGTCTGCGATCTCGTGACTACAAATCTCTGTCTGCAGTCTTGAAACTAGAATCCACTCTATGTGACCAGAGGACTAGAATACCCTGCTTGTCAAGAGATGGTCAGAATTATCTGCCTGCGAGCAGGTGACTAGAATCCCCTGACTGCCATCAGAAGACTATAACTTACTGCATGTGATCCCAGTCAAATGTATGCCTAGAATCCACTGACAGTGATCTGATGACCAGAATCCACTGACAGTGATCTGATGACCAGAATCCACTACCTGTTATCAGATGACCAGAATCCACTGCCTGTGATCCAATGACCAGAATCCACTGCCAGTGATCAGATGACCAGAATCCACTGCCTGTTATCAGATGACCAGAATCCACTGCCAGTGATCCAAACAAAATAATCCACTGCCTGTGATCAGATGACCAAAATCTGCTGCCTGTGATCAGATGACCAGTTAGAGACTGCAGCAGGTATACTGTCACCTGTGAGAGACTGCAGCAGGTATACTGTCACCTGTGAGAGACTGCACCAGGTATACTGTCACCTGTGAGAGACTGCAGCAGGTATACTGTCACCTGTGAGAGACTGCACCAGGTATACTGTCACCTGTGAGAGACTGCACCAGGTATACTGTTACCTGTCAGAGGCTGCAGCAGGTATACTGTCACCTGTGAGAGGCTGAAGAAGGTATACTGTCACCTGTGAGAGGCTGCAGCAGGTATACTGTCACCTGTGAGAGACTGAAGCAGGTATACTGTCACCCGTGAGAGACTGCAGCAGGTATACTGTCACCCGTGAGAGACTGAAGCAGGTATACTGTCACCCGTGAGAGACTGCAGCAGGTATACTGTCACCCGTGAGAGACTGCAGCAGGTATACTGTCACCCGTGAGAGACTGCAGCAGGTATACTGTCACCCGTGAGAGGCTGCAGCAGGTATACTGTCACCCGTGAGAGGCTGCAGCAGGTATACTGTCACCCGTGAGAGGCTGCAGCAGGTATACTGTCACCCGTGAGAGGCTGCAGCAGGTATACTGTCACCCGTGAGAGGCTGCAGCAGGTATACTGTCACCCGTGAGAGGCTGCAGCAGGTATACTGTCACCCGTGAGAGGCTGCAGCAGGTATACTGTCACCCGTGAGAGGCTGCAGCAGGTATACTGTCACCCGTGAGAGGCTGCAGCAGGTATACTGTCACCCGTGAGAGGCTGCAGCAGGTATACTGTCACCCGTGAGAGGCTGCAGCAGGTATACTGTCACCCGTGAGAGGCTGCAGCAGGTATACTGTCACCCGTGAGAGGCTGCAGCAGGTATACTGTCACCCGTGAGAGGCTGCAGCAGGTATACTGTCACCCGTGAGAGACTGCAGCAGGTATACTGTCACCCGTGAGAGGCTGCAGCAGGTATACTGTCACCCGTGAGAGGCTGCAGCAGGTATACTGTCACCCGTGAGAGACTGCAGCAGGTATACTGTCACCCGTGAGAGACTGCAGCAGGTATACTGTCACCCGTGAGAGACTGCAGCAGGTATACTGTCACCTGTGAGAGACTGCAGCAGGTATACTGTCACCTGTTCTTACATTCCGCTACTGGGAATTAGCTGGAAATACTGAGCAGAGCCGGCCCTAGGCATAGACAGACTAAGCATATGACTAGGGCATTTGGAATGCCTGGGGGCATCCAAGCCTGCCTAGGGCCGTTGGAGGTTTGGTGCAGGCATGGCCTGGCACCTGCTGCCAGCTGGGCAGAGACTCTGGCAGCTGCTACTGCTGCTGCATAGCGTCCACAATCGGAGCTCAGCTGACAGCTCTGATTGGGCCTGGCAGCAGCAAACAGTGAGTGGGCAGCGGCGAAACAGCTGGCAACAGTTTGCGGAGGCGGGGCACCTGGACGATGGCTAGTGGCTAGTGCTAGGCCGGCTCTGAGGCATCACACACAGAATGAGCTTCTGCGCATGGGCAGATACTCATTCATGACTATAAGTAAATGGTCGCGTGAGGGCTGTAGCACCATGGGTCTTTGCGGAGCTCGGAGTAGAGAGTCACACCTCACGGCTCTGGGTCCTGCCTCCAGCAATCATCACACATAGCTGCGGCCTGCCAGCCTGAGATGGGAAAAGTGGGTTCACTGCCCGCAGCTTGCTATACCTTCAGTTAGATGGCTCTGCATGCTGCGCTCAAGTAAGTTTGGAACTGGGATATGGCCGGGGCGCTGTGGTGCTCACTGCTGGGAGAGGGGTGCTCTGCTGGGATAGTGGTGGTGGGTGAGGATGGGTGCAATACCGTGCTGTGCTGGCCACACCCCTTTTTAGGATACCACCCAAAATCTTGCCTAGGGCACTAATTTGGCTAGGGCCGGCTCTGATACTGAGGTTCAAACAGTTCCTATGTACCCTGGCCATCCCAGACTTGTGCCATTCCTGTAATAATGGTGACACATGTAACTGTATGTAGCTTTATGATACTGCACTGTAGTACTATATATCAGTCATGGTTTCCTGTACAATGTGGGTCTCATTCAGAGGTGGACGCAGTTGCAATGGTGATTGTATCTTTATTCCAGTGTCACAGCCGATGGTCTTCCAGCTGTGTTTCCCTTCGGCTATGGCACTAATCCGCCGCTGTGCATATTAAAACGCACGATTGGAGATTGCCTCCAGCCCTATGGAGGTGCAATTTCTATGGCTGAACAGGGCAACTTCGTCTTTTAGACGCAGTCGCTGATCCATGACATGCCCGCGTCTGGCTAGCCAACCCCTGTTTCCACCCAGAAACACTTCCCAGAAATTGCCTCTCTCCGCATCTCCCGGCGGTAAAATTCGAGACGCATGCGCAGTGCGACTCGGAACCCAGGCACTGCAATGTCAACATCGGCCGACTACGTGAATATCAGCAGTGAGTGCACTTAGTGAGTACCTCTGAGTCAGGCCCTCTATGTCATTAGTGATAATTAGCCACTTAGGACAAAGGGCCCGACTCAGACCCGCTCAGTAGGCTGCGTTCGCACGCAGCCAGTAGCAAACGCAGTGCGAGCGATCGGGAAGCGTTCGCGTATTGTCGCTGCGCATAGACTGCCCGGCTGACTGAGCGACAGGAGAAGCCGTTTGTGGGTGGTGATAGGGGCTGGCCACTAGAAACGGGGGAGTGGAGGTGCAAACGCAGGCGTACCTGAGCGTGTTAACGCTGTTTCAGAGGCGTGCATAATTAAGAGGCAGCGTCATAGTACACGTCACCTGGTTGTATTTCACACTGAAGCACTCGCAGTGCTTGCGGTAGGGTATGGTCAGCCACAAGCTCTTCGTTCGCTTACGAAGGTACTCGATGTACCGATGGTTGTACACACTTCCTGGAGATGACGTGCGCAAGTGGGCGTCTTAAGACGAGCTGGTGGGCACCTGCATACACAATGCGATCACACGCTAAGACATAGTGGGTGTGCTAATGCCTTGCCGTGCGATCGCTCGCCTTGCCGAAATTTGCAGACGCATCTAGCATGCGAACGCATCTAGCGAGCGTGTCTGAATCGAGCCCAAAAGTCTAAACTCCTGGCTAATTACAATCCTTTGGTAATGGGAGAGTAGGAGGCGGAGCTGCTGACTGGACAGTCTATGCAATGCAGCCAATCAGGTGATTCAGGTATGGGTGCCCAGTGATGGGGTTGTTACTACCAGGGTGCTCTGCAGAAGAGGTAATCTAGCCTGTCTGCTAATATAGGGCCTGATTCAGACCCGGACGCTATTTGCGGACGCTCGTTCTTAAAAAGGGGCGGGATATTTAAATTGAGCGCTCGCTCTTTGTGGTGTGTTGACGCCTCTATGTCTGAGCGAGCGTCCGAAAAATGCGCTCGCTATTTTGTAAAGACGCCCCTTTGCCGTTCGCATCACACGTCATCTCCGGTATTTATTAGATTAATCGGGAACAACGAAAGGCATCTGAACTGCTCGCAGTGCTTGAGGTAGGAATTTCTTCCCGCTATCACTGCGAGCAGTTCAGGCTAAAAGACAACCAAGTGATGTGGCCGATGACGCTCCTTTACTAATTATGCACTCCCATTAAACGCCCTTTTGACCGTTAGGCACGCCTGCGTTCGGATCTCCACTCCCCCGTTTTTAAGCACCTTCCCCTGTTACCACCCACAAACGGTACATTCTGTCAATCAAATTAGCAGCCCCTCGCTGTTTTGCAAGTGCACGATTTCCGACCGCAATGTTTTGCGCATACGCATTACGACCCATACGTATGCGCAGTTGTGCGAACATCGCTCAGAGCGAACGAGCGGCCGCTTACGAGCGGCTCTGAATCAGGCCCATAGTCTCTTCCTGTTTTGTTTTTCCTACTTGTACTGCATGAAAGTCATAAATCGACAATCTTTTTCCATATTACTGCAACAAATCTCATATCTTGTGGATAAATATATGACAGCTCCTGGCTGCATTGTGGAAGCTCAGGATTTTTAGAAATGTTCCTCCATCATGTCTTGTTCCAGATGTTCAGTATCAAACACAGAGCATGAAAAACCCCACTCTCTCTAATATATACATATATGTAATCTTGGTATAGGAAGATACGCCATCTATATGTCTGCATCTACTGAGAGTGTTGCCATCAAGAGAGTTACACAAGACAGATATCCTTCTCCTGGAGTACAGATGTGGAACAAGGGGGGGGGGGGGTTGAGTGTCCCAGGTGACAAATCCCTCCCACCCCCCCACCCCCCTCCAATCTGCCACCTTTCCCCCTATAGATCGGTTATTAGATTGTCACACGCTCCAGGCTGCAGTAAGGAGCTGTCGCTTCACAGCATCAGTAGCAAAGCTCCCTAAGATCTAATAAAGATGCTTAAAAAACCCACAGGCTCCAGGGCTTCCTTATTGTTTCCTGCCCTGGGAGATTACACAATGAGCGGAACTTATCAGGCACACAGCGAAACCCGCACACAGGTCTGACACACTCACACACACACCACATTGGGACAAAGCTGCTATAACAGAGCTGAGCCGACACTGAAGTGGTTCCTTGCCCAAGGATGGGGCCGGTGTACGTGTGCAGCTCCTGGTGCTCGGGGTACCAGATACTTCCATTCTGTCGCTCCTCTAACAATCCCACATTGCCCCGACTCCCACTATGCTGTGAGGGAAATCTGCGGTTTAGAATAGATGAGGTGAAAGTTCTACGTACCAGTTTCTCTCCTGAGGTGGTGGAGCGAGCCGGCGTCTCCCGGGCTGCAGGACTGCACAGGGTCTCCAACGCAGCTCTGATCTCTGTGCCTGAAACTAATTTTTGGAAACTGAGAAAACAAAATTGCAAAGACAGGAAGTCGGGACGAGCCGTCAGTGGGAGATGAATGTGAAACACTAAACCCAAACCGCCAGGAAGAAAAAGCTGAAGGAGGGGGGGGGGAAAGGACTGGGAGATTTGCCACTTTGGATGGCTCCAGACGTGCCAAAGGCACAAGGCGAGTTCACCTCGCGCCACGGCAACGCTCCCCAATACACTGGTGGCAGGAGCAACCTCTCGGCTAACGTCACCAATAAAAGGAATTTAGAACTGTGTGAGCAGATGGGAAAGAGAAGAGTTTATGACGCCTACAAGTGCAGGACAGATCTGTGATGGCAATTACTTAACAATGAAAACAAAACGTATTATCCTTTAGTCCAGTCCAACGTGTTCTGTAGTATAGTATAGTGCAATCACATATTGGGCCTGATTCAGAGCCACTCGTAAGCGGCAGCTCGTTCGCTCCGAGCGATGTTTGCCCAACTGCGCATGCGTACGGATCGTTATACGCATGCGCGAACCAGTCAGTGCGGCCGAAATTCATGTGCTCGCAAAATAGCGAATGCCTGATAATTTGAGTGACAGGAGGAGGCGTATGTGGGTGGTAACAGGGGAAGGTGCTTGAAAACGGGGAGTGGAGATCCGATCGCAGGCGTGCTTAAAGGTCAAAACGGGCGTTTTATGGGTGTGCATAATTAAAACAGCAGCATCATTGACCACGTCACTGGGTTATTTTATAGCCAGAACTGCTTGCAAAATTGTGGTAGCAAAAACCAACCACAGGAATAGCGAGCAGCTCATACCCTGTTCGATGTACTCGATTAATCTAATAAATAGCGGACATGACGTAGGATGCGAGCGGCCAGGGGGCATAGTTTCCCAAAAAACGACCGCAAGTTTTGTTCGCTCGTTCAGACCTAGAGGCGTGAACAGACCGCAAACAGCGAACAGTTCATTTGAATAGCCACCCCTATTTTCTGGACGAGCGAGCGCAAATAGCGTCCGGCTCTGAATCAGGCCCATTATGTGCAGGCAGAGCCGTAACTAGACTTTTTGGTGCCCTGTGCCAGAGAGAGCATTGGTGCCCCTCCCATATTTTTTTGAATAGGGACATAAGATAGTGCACCTGAAAAAGGGCCATGGCCTCATGGGGAAGGGCCAGGGAAGAGATAGGGGAGGCCAGGAGGTGCTGGGGATAAAAGAAAAGGAAGCTACAAGTGAGAATGATAGTACACAGGTACGTTGAAAGGCCCAAACAGCGCCCTCTGCCCTGCGGTGACCTGTGCCATGGCACTGGTCCCACCACCCTGGTTACGGCCCTGTGTGCAGGGACAGTAGTCCGCAGTGGAGCTTGCAATCTAATTTCACACCACAGACAAATTAACCGAGTTAGTCAGGCGCCACCTAACCTATGGCCTGATTCAGAGATGGGTGCAATTTACGCAGAGAGATTATCGTAATCTGCGCGTGCGTCTGAGTCGTCCTGCGCATCCGTCAAGGTTAGGTTTCATTGTAGCTGGCAGTGAGGATTTATTCGCAAAGTGATTGACAGACAGGGGCCATTTGTGGGTGGCAATGGGGGGGGGGGGCAAATGAAGGCATGTCGCAACCGTTTTCAGGGCGTGTCTCAGCCTGCTACTGCAACCCAGTACGTAATGGAAATGGTTCCGGTGTCTCCATTTCGGTGGCCATTCTGCGCCACTATAGGGTTACTAAAAAGGCCGATTGTCGACTGATCTGCGGCCGATGTTGGATGTTTGTACGTAGTCGCTTGGATATGCAAAGCCGCCGGTGGCCGTTTCAATTTAAAGCCAGGCGGCTACGACATTTGCATGTTTTTGCGCGGCCTCTGCGTACAAATCCGCCGCTGTGGCAGCATTGGCGTCCCTCTCTGCATCAGACCTCTAGTATCAGACCTCTGCATCAGACCTCTATGACCCCCTACATCCTCCCCAGGTTGAGGACCATCGTAGGACCCCCTACATCCTCCCTGGGGAGGATGTAGGGGGTCTGGCATCGTAGGACCCCCTACATCCTCCCCAGGTTGTCTGAGGCAGAGCCATATCTAAAACTTTTAGGGGTAAATTTACTAAGAATCAAGATTGGTCGAGATGACAGTCTCTGGAGAGTTTAGGAATGATTTACTAAAGGCAAACTCGGGTGAGTTAGAGAGAGATTTCTCTCTTCTCACTAGTAAAACTCGGGTGAGATAACAAACTCGAATCAACTCACCATCGGGCCTACTCAGAAGCACTTTTCACCTAAAATATACACCTATCATATTTACCAAGAATCGGGATGAAAAGCTCGGGTGAGATAGGAGCAAACTCTCTGCCAAACTGACTTTTTAAACTCTCAACCTCCTGAGCTGCGAGTTTGGCAGAAACATACACAAATCATTGTGATTTGTGTACGTTTCTGCCTGTAAATAGTTAAAATAGGGTTCATTTAAAAAATTTTTTTTACGTAGGGTCCCCTCCCAAAAGCATAACCAGCCAGTCCTGATAACGAAAATTCCGGGGAACAAAAAACTAGTAGGGTTCCACCGTAATTTAGGAAGCAGCACAAGGCTGCAGGGCCAGTCTTGGTTTTAAATATAGGGGGGAAAAATTGCGTAGGGGTCCCCCTATATTTAAAACCAGCACCGGACCCAAACCGACCGGGGTGTAATGCCACAGCCAGGAGACCCTATTGCCGGGTCTCCAGGGCCAAAGCATTCTCACCCCATGAAGCCATGACCCTTTTTCAGGTGCACTCTCTTATGTCCCTATTTAAAAATTGGAAGGGGGGGGGCGCCAATGCTCTCTCTGGCACAGGGGACCTAAAAGTCTACTTACGGCTCTGGAATAGCGATCCTTGCTGAATCATGCCCTTAATCCCAAAAACAACATTTCCACTGCATTTCAGCCCTGCCACAAAAGGACCAGCTGACTTCATGTCAGTGATTCTCTCATTAACACAGGTGAGAGTGTTGACGAGGACAAGGCTGGAGATCACTCTGTCATGCTGCTTGAATTAGAATAACAGACTGGAAGCTTTAAAAGGAGGGTGGAGCATGAAATCATTGTTCTTCCTCTGTTAACCATGGTTACCTGCAAGGAAACATGTGCAGTCATCATTGCTTTGCACAAAAAGGGCTTCATAGGCAAGGATATTGCTGCTAGTAAGATTGCACCTAAATCAACCATTTATCGGATCATCAAGAACTTCAAGCAGAGAGGTTCAATAGTTGTGAAGAAGGCTTCAGGGCGCCCAAGAACGTCCAGCCAGCACCAGGACATCTCCTAAAGTTGATTCAGCTGCGTGATCGGGGCACCACCAGTGCAGAGCTTGCTCACGAATGGCAGCAGGCAGGTGTGAGTGCATCTTCACGCACAGTGAGGCGAAGACTTGGGATGGCCTGGTGTCTAGAAGGGCAGCAAAGAAGCCACTTTTCTCCAGGAAAAACATCAGGGACAGACAGATATTCTGTACAAGATACAGGGATTGGACTGTTGAGGACTGGGGTAAAGTTATTTTCTCTGATAAATCCCCTTTCAGATTTTTGGGAAAAACGCTTGTCCGGAGAAGGAAAGGTGAGCGCTACCATCAGTCCTGTGTCATGCCAACAGAAAAGCCAGGCGCAGCACACGCTGCTGTAATGAAAGAGGGAGGGGGGCGGAGCAGGACCCATGCCCCCAACGGTCCCAACCAGGAAGCCAAGGTAATTAGTACCCGCTCCCCCCTCGGCAACCCTGAGTAAAGCATCCTGAGACCATTCATATGTGGGGTTGCTTCTCAGCCAAGGGAGTGGGCTCACTCACAATTTTGCCTAAGAACACAGCCATGAATAAAGAATGGTACCAAAACATCCTCCAAGAGCAACTTCTCCCAACCATCCAAGAACAGTTTGGTGAGGAACAATGCCTTTTCCAGCATGATGGAGCACCTTGCCATAAGGCAAAAGTGACAACTAAGTGGCCCGGAGAACAAAACATAAAAATTTTGGATCCATGGCCAGAAAACTCCCCAGACCTTAATCCTACTGAGAATTTCTGATCAATCCAAAAGAGGCGGATGGACAAACAAAAACCCACAAATTCTGACAAACTCCAAGCATGGATTAGGCAAGAATGGGCGGCCATCAGTCAGCATGTGGCCCAGAAGTTGAGTGACAGCATGCCAGGGCGAGTTGCAGAGGTCTTGAAAAAGAAGAGTCAACACTGCAAATATTCACTCTTTCCATAAACTTATTGTAATTGTCAATAAATGCCTTTGACACTTATGAAATGCCTGTAATGTTACTTCAGTATAGCATAGTAACATCTGACAAAAAGGTATAAAAATACTGCAGCAAACTTTGTGAAAACCAATACTTGTGTCATTCTCAAAACTTTTGGCCATGGCTGTACTCCCAGCTGTGCAGAGGACACAGGACAGACCTTCTACATCTACTCCCAGGTGTGCAGAGGACATAGGACAGACCTTCTACATCTACTCCCAGGTGTGCTGAGGACACAGAATTAACCCTCTCTCTCTAGGACCAGACGTAGAATTTTTAAATCTCTGCAATTGTATATTTCCCATTGGAGTCTCAAACAAGCAAACAGAGGGTGCTTTATATTGTTTATTTATTCTGTACAGAACGGGATTACTGCGTTACCTCATTGTCTATCTGAGCAAAACGCAAGGGCAGCAGCTGGTTTTTAATCTCTGGCATAACGGAATGTTTTGGAATGTGATACAGAAATGGTTGCATGGCTGAAAGGATAGAGAGAAAACGTGAACACGGTGTCCACCTGCCAAAATACTTTAACAGGGGGCCTTTAAAACCCTCAACTTCCCACTGATGAAGTGTGGATTTGACATTGCTATAGACTGCCTCCTACCTGCAGAAAGACAACATTCAGAATTCTATCCAGATATTCTCCTGATTTTCTACAAGGGAAATTGTAACAACATGAACTAGTGATGAGAGGTATTAGATACCTTAACGTGTACACAAACACATTTTACGTTTAGGTAGTTTGGCGTTTCGGCTCGGAATAACCGTTACATGTCCTATTCTACCCTGATCAATGGAACAGAAGAATCACTACAATGATTTTTGAATAGAATTGTTTTTCCCCTCATAGTTATGGTCAAGTAGAAAGCTTTATTACAGAAGGAGCTGCGATTGGTGGTGGCCTGTTTGGTAAATGTGTTTTAAATACTGCAGACAACCATCACTGGGAGTTCCGTCTTTTCCAACCAGAATCATTTATCATACTCAATTACATGTTGTGTTGTGTTACAAAGTTGCGTTTAACCAGTTTACAAAGACTTAAAAAAGGCATCCCTGACTCACCGAGGGTTTTCTCCAGGGGCGTATCTATAATGGGTGCAAGGGCCTCTGAGTCCAACGGGGCCCACATCGCACACCCTGTATCAATTTATTCAATACTAACCTCACCGAAGTCCCATGGCAGCGGCAGCAGCGCTGTACAAATCACCATCCAAATGGCGCCATTTTCCCAGTGTTTTGCGCATACAAAGTAGGGAGATCGCCAGGAAAATGGCTGCTGCAACATTTCCCCGGTGACCTGCGCATGCGAAGTAGAGTCTGGCACAGCAGTAAAGTCTACTAGTACCCAGAGCCTACTGCCTCGCTCAGTGAGCTGCCGGCCACCAGGTAGAGAGGCGGGGGCTTATGTGCAGTCTCCACCCAGGGGTCCTAGTTTTCTCAGTTATATGCTCCTGGTTTTCTCAGTACTAGTCAGTGATCTGTGATTGGTCAGTGCTTAGGGAGGACTTGCTGCCCCCACAACAGGGCCAGATTAGCAATGGGCCAAATGGGCAGGGCCGTAACGCCCAGAGCTCTGAAGGCGGTACCACTGCTCACCCATGGCCCCTGCATCTGGCTAGCACCACTGCCCTTACAGCCCCCCAGAGCATCCTCAGGAAGCTCCAGGCGGTATACGTTTATAGACTACAGAATCCCGGCGAGGGTTAACTAACCTACGCCGGGAGACAGGCGCCCGGTATCCCGATCGAAGTGATGCTGGGCGCTGAGCGCGAACAGCCGCGGGGGGGAGGGAGGGTTAGGTTTAGGGTTCCCGGGGGGGATTCACGGTTAGGCACCCCCCGGGAGATTAGGTTTAGGCTAGGGGGAGGGAGGGTTAGGGTTAGGCACCGCCGGGGGAAGGTTAGGGTTAGGCACCCCCCCCCGGGGGACATAAGTTTAGGCTGCGGGGAAAGGGGGGTTAGGTTTAGGCACTTAGAGGGGGATTAGGGTTAGGCACGGGGGGGGGGTTAGGGTTAGGTACCCCAAAGGAGGGTTAGGGTTAGAGGGTAGAGTTAGGTTAGTAAGTACTTACCTTCTAGACGATCGGGATTTCATTCAATGTCGGGCTGGCGCTGCCGGGATTTGAGCCATGCGGCCGGTGGTGTATCATACCGAATCCGCTCCAGGCATTGCTGTAATCACCGGCAATTGTGACATGAGGCCACGTGGAGAGGGCGTGGCTTGCGTCTGGAGTGGCAGTTATGGCCAGGGCCACCAAGAGGGGGGTGCAGGGACTAATTACCCAGGCCCGGGTTTGCTGAAGGCAGCAGCTGCAGTAGTCTCCTATGCCTGTGGAAGGGAGCGATCACACTGACCGCGACCCCTCTGGCTTTGCATCGGGCAGCGCCCCCCTCCCCTAAGGGGGCATGGCCACGCCTACCTGACTAGGCCACACCACCTTCCCCGGGCCCGCCATGGTTATGGCACTGCGGACGGGACTACAGCTTCAGACCATCCACATAAAAATAGGCCCATCATCATAACAGCATTTTCATGACCAGCCGCCCAAGCTTTTCATGCGTTGCCTGAACATTTTAGACAGCTTATTACATTTTTTTCAAAATTACAGTTTTAACCTAATTAACTTTTTTTTACCCAGTTACCATCCCTCTTCACAGAAGGAAGTAGCTCAATTTAAAAAAATATAACAGTGCTTACACTATAAAATGCGACTTGACATTAATTAGGATGGCATATATCATATAATCCTTACCTAAAGATGTTCATTAGATTCTTTTTCTGAAGCTGCTGTGGTTCAGAACCTTATTGGAGGATGTAATCCAAAGTCCATATCAGTAGTCGTTAGCCAAAGTTGCTTAAATAAAGCAGGAACTACTCAGAGAGTATCAATGTAGGAGAAAATGCCACCACAAAATGCCAGCAGCTGGGCATCCTTTATATAGGGCTGTGACCTGCATTGTGACATCACAATACATGCAGACAGCAGCTAGAGATGGCTGTAGCCACAAAATGGCTGCCAGCAGTTGGGCATCCTTTATATAGGGCTGTGACCTGCATTGTGACATCACAATACATGCAGGCAGCAGCTAGAGATGGCTGTAGCCACAAAATGGCTGCCAGTAGCTGGGCATCCTTTATATGGGGCTGTGACCTGCATTGTGACATCACAATACATGCAAGCAGCAGCTAGAGATGGCTGTAGCCACAAAATGGCTGCCAGTAGCTGGGCATCCTTTATATGGGGCTGTGACCTGCATTGTGACATCACAATACATGCAGGCAGCAGCTAGAGATGGCTGTAGCCACAAAATGGCTGCCAGTAGCTGGGCATCCTTTATATGGGGCTGTGACCTGCATTGTGACATCACAATACATGCAAGCAGCAGCTAGAGATGGCTGTAGCCACAAAATGGCTGCCAGTAGCTGGGCATCCTTTATATGGGGCTGTGACCTGCATTGTGACATTACAATACATGCAGGCAGCAGCTAGAGATGGCTGCAGCTGAGATCAGCTCTGAGCACAATTTTGCGGCCTATTAAAGGGCTAGCGCTAGAGGATAGATTCCCCAAGCATTCCATGCCTTCCCTGAACATTTAGGCAGCTTACTGGATTCAAGAACCACAGTTTTTAACCTAATTAATTTATTTTATGCGGTTACCACCCCCCTACAGAACTAGCACATTTATTCTTCTTCTATACTAAAACAACTTCCACTAAGAACTATTTCCAATTTCAATATGTGGCCCTTACCCTCATGCATGAAACTCTGACTACCCTATAGAATGTGACCTTATGAGCTCGGCCCTCTTACCTCTCTGTCAGTATATTATTATTACCCAGTCCTGTTTTATTACTACTGTATGTTTGTTCCCAATTGCAAAGCACTGCTTATATTTCTGCCACCATATAAATAAAGGTTGATAAATATATATGAAGGGTCCCAATAGCATGCCTAAACACAACTATAGGAGCTACTTGTTGTGTCTCGTACATTTATTTATAGTTTTTTCAAAGTTAGTCATGGGCTTATAGGCCACGCTAGAGGGTGTACGCAAGTAGTCTCTGAATACACATTATCTGGATCCCTCTGCAGACAGTGGCTCCGACCTCATCTCATGACTAAACAATAGTTTCATTCATGCACACAGGCCTTGAACATAAAGCTTCATTTTCTGATGTTAAATTATGTAAAGTAGGTTTCCGCGTGTTCCTTATGCCCAAAATGTTCTCAGCCGATCACACTGAAAGAAGTCCTAACACCCTAGTGGAGCCTGGTTCAGTGGTCAGCAGAACCACCAGCAAACCGCACACAGGCTTTTTTGGAGCAACGTTTGATTTTGGATAAATATTTTGGTCAAAATATTGATGAGATTGAGAAAAGTACCTTCTCTTTTTCAAAGCAGCGCCTTGCTCGTTGGTGTGGAGGGAGTGTCTCCACTGGCTGTGATGGAGGAGGCTCTGGTGTAAACCCTCATGCAGGCCTCTTTTTTACCACCTTGTGAGTTTAAAATATTAATGACATTGAGAAAAGTCTCTACCCTTATTTACAGAATAAACTTGCCCAATGGTCTACTAAGGAGGTGATAGACCACCAGCGGAGGCCTTGCTTTGAATTCCCACACAGGCCTCCTTTAGTACCTTGTGATATTGCCTCAGACTGGTTTATGATACTGAGGTCAATGAGAAAAGTGTACGTACATACAGAAACTATGGGCCAGATCAACAGTCTAGCAACCATGAGCTCCTTTGGCAATTAAGGAAGTGGCATCTCTCCAATTTCCCATTAATGCTACTATTCAGTATGCTACTACTCAATGCTACTAATCAGTCGTGATTAGGGTGACATCATGGCTGAATTTCCTGGATTTAGGGCTGGCTGCTAGAGGGCCGCTGGGTAGCTTCTCCACAAGTTCTTGGACTGCCCAGATGAGGACTGTTTAAATAGGGTTGGTCCGCTCCATTCCCAGCTGTCCATTGGTGGCATGTTCTTTAAATATAAGCAATGCCATATTAGAAGTGCTGGCTATATTGCCTGTCACTGCGATTGTGCTGAGCCCCCTATTGTTTCTGTTTGACCCCTGCTGCTTGATATGGATTGTTTTATTGACCACTCTAAATTCTCATCTGATCCACACTGTGTATTGGAATGCGCTTGTATGCTGCCTGCCCTGAACACTGATTATGACCTCACTATCATGCCTTCTCCAAACCAGGAATTCTGACCGAACATTGACTGCTATAGCCTGCTGCATACTCAGACCTTGACTGTCTCTGACTCCACAATTTGTTTAAACCTTCACCTGTGTGCTGGTTACTCACCTTCAGTTACCATGCTGCCTCACTACGGACCTCTCGCTCAACTACTAACTAGTCAAATCCAGTACTTACCTGGGGGGCCACTACCTGCATGGCATAGTGGTAAAATACGTAGGGTATGTGCTTTTGTACCTCAGTTACCATATATAAGGATATCTTCTTGCTTCGGCATTAACGATGTGTGTACCCGGCAATATCAGCAGCGGCATACACACTTGCCGATGCCGGCAACAACGAAAACTGCAGAGAGGGAGGGGGGAGCGGGGCAGTCTGCATTCTGCGCATGGCATCGCTAACGGTATCCCCGGATTGTACTGCAAATACAGAAGACTGTGGATATCGTCAACGACCCGCAGGAGCGTGCATCGTTGCCGATATTGGGCCTGATTCAGAGCCGCTCACAAAAAGCGAGCGCTCGCTCTGAATCAGGGCGGCCGCTTTGTTTTAAAAAACCTGGCCTCTTGCTAAGCTGTGGGTGGCCACCCACAGCTTTAGCGAGCGGCCAGGTGATGGTCGCGACCATCGGGCTTGTGACGAGACCCTTGTGGTAGGGTCTCGTCTGCCACAAGCCCCAGTGAGCTTCCTGCTCAAATAGAGCAGGAAGCTCACTACTGACATCACTGCTGATGTCAGTGGGGCTGCCCAGAAACGGCAGGCGTTCCTTCAAGGAACGCCTCCGTTTGTCCAGCCATCCCCCCCAGTTCCGCCTACAAAACGGGACGAGCTGTCGATCAACATCGACAGCCGCCTCGTTTGTAGCGAGCCCCGGAGCGAGAGAATTTCTCTCGCGCTCCGGGGATTGCGCATGCGCATTGCGCACGCCGTGCGTGTGCAATGCCCCACCATCGACCCGCTTGCGAGCGCATAGCGCTTGTGAGCGGGTCTGAATCAGGCCCATAGTGCGTACACACTGGAAGATTAAACAAACATTTTCGTAACGATGGGTCGTTATCGGCAATATCGTTGAAAAAAATCATCTAGTGTGTACGCACTTTACTTTGAGATTTAAGATACATTTTTATTCTTTATTGTTGATGTATATGTCATTTTTATTTATGACAGAATTACATATTACACTATGGAGGGAATTCAATTACCCGCGGTACTTTACTGTCAGCTAATTGATCTCCCGGGCTAATTCAAATAGCCCCGAAGCTGGAACTTATGGGGGCATGGCTTAATCGCAGGATGCATGGCCCCACTCCCCTTAAAAAAAAACTATTTGCTGCAGGGCTGAGGAAGGGGGTGCTGTGAGCCCCTCAGCCAGGGGAAATTGAGGGGGTGCACAATCAGTGTAATCTGATCCTCCGTCCCCCTCCCCCTCCCCCGCACAGGCAGAGGAGAGGAGACTCCTTGGCCCCACTCCCGCCCAGCACACAACAGCTCATTGGTGTTATTTCAAACACTTAGTGAAAAGTATTCTAAACTATATATACATTTCTTGTCATACCTCATTATTTCTATTTTTTTATGTCTATATATTGTGGGGAGGGGGTTTACATATATTTTTTTATTATCATTTATAACTCCAACTGGAGGCGCTGTAAGTTTGGTATTTTACTTTTTACATGCAGCCTCACTATTCTAACTATTTATCATTAAATATTTTCGGCAACACCCGTTTTCGGGGGATATCCGAAAATATTTAGTATCCCCCAGATGTATTACAGCCAAGACCACTATCTATAAGGGGTATATTTACTAATGTAAGAGTTTTTAGAGGTGGAGATGCTGCCCATAGCAACCAATCAGATTCTACCTATTATCTTCTAGGAGGTGCTAGATAAATGTTAAGTAGAATCTGATTGGTTGCTATGGGCAACATATCCACTTCTAAAAACTCTCACTTTAGTAAATATACCCCTAGGTTTCTATGGGGGATGCGATGATGTCATATTTGCATTCCGGATTTTAGTCCCGGTAGCTGACACCATCTGAAGATGGCGTTGTGCTGAGGTAAACTATGGGCAACACTATGCTAAATTTACCAGGAGAGGGTTCCTCTGAAAACCTCCCCAGCAATGGCCGCCGTGCATGCGTAGTCTGTAGACCGCACATTCGCAGGAGTCTGGCACAAGAGACAATCTCTGCGCTCCGAGCACATAGCAGGGACTGGATCTTTTCGAAGCCCCTGCATGTGCAATTTGGTACACGCCGGCGCGATCATCGCATCCTGCAATGTGATCATGGATGATAATATCGCACCCAGATGGCATTGTAAATGCAATTATTGACAAATGACCCCTTGAATAGCAAATTAAAACATTTAATATTAATTATATTAAGGAGTGCCCCAATATCCATTTACCTTTCTTATGTTAAATTGTGGTGATTTTAAACTTTTCGCCACTATAAATTAGGGATGTGTAGGCTCGGATTAGTTCGGATTTTCCCACCAAATTCTGATTTATTTATTTTTTTCCCGACAAAAATCTGGTCTCAGAAAGAGGCAAAACGTCATCTTTCATGGACAAACATCATCATTCCTGCACAAAAGTCCATGAAAGATGACGTTTGTCCATGAAAGATGATGTTTGTCCATGAAAGATGATGTTTTACCTCTTTCTGAGACCCGATTTTTGGCGGGAAAATCCAAACTAATCCAAGCCTGCACATACCTACTATAAATGTATGTTTCATATGTACGCCACTTACGTATTTCCAGCTAAATAATTGTCACAATATCTAAGATATCCCGGGCAGCAGTTTCCTTCATTTTAAACAATTCCCAGCTGTAAAATGATGAGAGTCCCTGACAAGCTACACCTTTAACAGTTTAATCTATCCCCTCTCCTTTCATGGCTTCCAAAAAAAATAAAAGTCATTATATGACAATGGATAAAGCAGCTGCACATCGGCTCCAGTGGGACTTTCAAGGTCCAGATTAGATAATTCTTTAAATTGTAAAACATAGATGAGTGTAACACGGGGATCACGCCGTAAAGAGCCCAGAGGGCTTGGGGGAGGGGGGGGGGCAAAAACAACAGCTCCAGGATGGAGAACATAGAACGCTGGTGTAACTGCACAGCAGGAAAAGCTTCTCAAGGCCCAAGATAAATACAATCTGCATTCCTTATTATCTGACTGTATGGAACGCATTCCTGCATTGCAAATGAAGTCACGTGACGGCTAGCACGCGCAAACCGGCACTGTATTACCGCCAGCCCTATTTATGCTATTCACTTGTAATTCAATGTACTGGAATTATTGTAAAATATCTATTTAGAGGAGTGCAATGTTGAAACATCGGGGCTGATTCAGAGATGGGCAGTAATGCAAACGCAACGGCATACTCGCGATGATCGCAGCTGCTAAAATATGCTAATGCTCAGTGGCGTCACAAGTGGGGTGAGGGCCGCACTCGGGTGTCACCCGCCGAGTGGTCGGGTGCTGCACTGTAGCATTACATGAAGCACTCGGCACCTGACACAGTGAGGGAGCCAGCACTACACACAGAGTAGGGGGTAGTCTGCACCTGCGGGACCCCTCCGGAACTAGGTTCAAGCCACGAGGCCACTCCCCCTACCTGCGAGACCATGCCCCATGCACCCATGATGCCACGCCCCTTTTTTTGTACTACAACCCTCCCTGCACCGGGTGTCACTGCAGGGAGGGACACCACTGCTAATGCCTTCGAAAGCATGCCTGAGCATAGGGTCGCCCAGTGCTGCCTGGACGTGCTGCCTGGACGTGCTGCCCAGTGCTGCCTGGACGATATCTGTCCAACGACGTGTAACCGCGTCATGTTTAGCATGTCAAAAAAAATTGTGTAATTTTAGCTCTGCCCTCTCTCCACGGACCCGCAATTCACAACATTTTGTCACAACGTGGGAAGGGCCTAATGACACAAAGAGCCTGACTCCTCCCCTGGAATGATTATTACCTGCACCTCCTCTCCGGGCTTCCCTTGGAAAGGAGGAAGAAATAGTAGGTATCAGGGCCAGCTCTAGGGGTGTTCTGCCAGTGCGGTCGCACAGGGGCGCCACCCATAGAGGAAGCACCCTTCCTCGGCATCCCGCTGTACCACCCATGGGCCGAAGTGGCTCGCCAGTGGTCAAATCGGGAGGTTGGGGACCCCCATCACTGCAGCTGTGTGGCGGTGCTGGACCCTGGAGTCTGGATGCTGCGTGCATGCGCACGGCATCCATTCAGGGACGGGAGAGGGCTGGGGGAAGCCCAGCTAGTGAGGCTCCCCCCCAGCCTGACGTTATTTGGAGGCGTGCCATGCAGGCACGCCTCCAAATTACTTCATATAGGGGGCGTGGCCTATGGTAATTAGACCATGCCCCAAGGGCCCCAGATAAGGGCCAGCACAGGGTGCTCCAACCCCTGGAGCCGGCCCTGGTAAGTATGACGGTGTAGTGTTGTTTATGGCCAAGTATGAATACAGACAACTAATGGAAGCAGTGGCGTAACTTCATCCCAGTTGCCCGGAGGCAAGATAAATGTTGGTGTCGCCCCCCCTTCTATGCCGACTTTTGGACTTTGTAAAACAAATTTAAACCTGACTTATGGTTATGCAAAGGACCACTTGGCCCATCTAGTCTGCTCTAAACACATGCACACACTAGAGTTATCTACCAGTGTATTTATGGATTGTGGGAGAAAACCAGAGCACCTGTGGAAAATCCATGCATGCACAGGGAGAACATGCAAACTCCACACAGCCATGGTGAGAATCAAACCCATGACCTCAGTGCTGTGAGGCTGTAATGCTAACCATTACTCCATCAGTGCTGCTGTGTTTTTTTTCCAAATACTTAAATTCTACTGGAAAGAAAAAAAAAAAAAAAAACATACAGCAGACAATGAACAGTTTCTGTTAATTACAACCTACAATTAAACAATAAAAACAATGCATATATTTGCCTTTGGGCAGTCGTTTCCTTAGATTGTAGTGTTTTGTTTTTTAATGAATATTTATGTTCTGAGTATTACAATAGGTTCTTTTACATGTCAGAGCATATTCACAAATGCGTTTTCAACTGTTCAATTTTATGACATGTTGCAAGTTCTTCCAAATGACACATATAGCACAGAAAGATTACAAATGTCTCACTTTACTTCCTGAGCTTGGAGCTGGGTATTGATACTAACGCAGTTAGGATTTTTTTCAGTAGCTTTTCAAAATGACAGATCCCATCTTTTTTTTTTATTTTGACCAACAATGGACCTCATTCAGACCCGGTCGTTAGATGCAAGCGGTCGCTCTGATTGAGGGCGGCCGCTTGCATCCTGAAGTGCGGCCTCCTGGTCGCTAGCTAAGCTGTGGGTTACCACCCACAGCTTAGCGACCGACCAGGGTGATGGTCGCGATGGTCAGGACCATCGCGGCTTCCGACGAGACCGTAAGGTTGGGTCTCATCACACGCAGGCCCCAGGGAGCTTCCTGCTCTGATCGAGCAGGAAGCTCCCAACTGACATCATTGCTGATGTCAGTGGGCCCGCCCCCAAACGGCAAGCGTTCCGTCGGGAACGCCTCCATTTGGCCGGCCACCCCCCGGGCCCGCCTTCCAAATGGGGCAAGCTGTCAATCAACATCGACAACCCGCCCCCTTTGGTGCAAGACCCGGAGCGACGGAGCGGCTGTCGCTAGCCGGGTCTCGCGCATGCGCACATCAGCCCAGTTGCGAGCGTTCAGCACTTGCGACCGGGTCTGAATGAGGCCCAATGTCTTTATGATAGATTAGATACACCTCCAGTGCTACGGAGTGCTATGTAAAATTGTATTTATTTAATTTGGTAGCAATGGAGGTGTATCTACTCTGATACGCTCGGCATCCCAGCAGTTGGGATGCTGGTGCTTGCATTACCGGGATTGGGAGCAGGGTTAGGCACTAGGGCAGGGGTGGGGAACCTTTTTTCTGCTGAGGGCCATTTTGATATATAGATTATTTTCGAGCCTGGTGCAGGCCGCGCCCCCTCTGTGTGACGTCACATGGGGCCGGCACCACAATCACTGTTGATTACAGCAATGCATGGAGCATCCTGAGGATGCTCCGGGGAGCTGTAAGGGCAGCGGTGTGACCGCCTGAAGCGTCCTAAGGACTCTCCAAGTGGCACTGCTGCATAGATTCTGGCTGCAGGGGGCCATTCTAAGTACCCTGCTAGTCAAATGAGGCTAGCAGAAAAAAGCTCAGAGGGCCAGACCAAATGATGCCGAGGACCTTATATGGCCCCCGGGCAGGAGGTTCCCCATCCCTGCACTAGGGGAAGGGTTAGGTTTAAGGTGCCGGGAGGGGGAGGGTTAGGTTTAGGAGCTAGAGGGGGGGGGGGTTATGGTCAGGCACCAGGGAGGGTTATAGCATACGGATCGACAAGTGTCGGTATGCTAATCCTGTTGGGATGACATGCTCTTTAAATGACATGGGGGTGAGAGGTGTTAATGTTTTGAACTCGCAGCGAGTTCAAATGTAATTTTTGAGGCATTCATCCTGCCTCCTTTACTTAATGATCACTTCTGAAAAGCTGCTCTTTTTGCAGAGACGACTTTTCGGAAATGTGTGAGACTTCACCCACTCTGCCGCTGCTCTGCTGTACTAGTGTGCCCCAGACTGTGCCAGACCTGAGACGCCCACTTTCACTGCCCGTGCAATATCGCTGGTGGTTCCGGACACTCCACCATCGGTGTATCATTGTGTGCACCAATCACACTTGCACCAGTCTATGGCGAGCGCAGGATTTCCTTCCGAACTTCGGCTAACCATGGCCCGCAGCCGCTTTCACGGACACGCCCACCACACCCCCGCTCAACGGTCTTGTTTTGCCTTCTCTTCAAGCCACTCCCAGGCACTGCCCCAGAACACTATGGTTTTGTCTTGCCATTTCTACTGCCTGTGGCTCCATACATAACAGCGAATTTGTGCGTACAGTCGGGGTAACGTATGTGACGTAGGGGTTACCAGAATATTTTGCACATGCACAGTAGTGAATAATCACTGAACTGCGCAAATACCAGCATTGCGTGCGTGAATGAGGCCCGTAGCCTACAATAGGGATGATAAAAAATACTGAGAAGCCTTAATATTTTCCATTTAAATGAGTAAAAAGAAGAATTTGCAGCAGTATTATTTTCAAGCCATAAAAAGCATCAGGATGTGAGGGTTGTCTATAGCTGAACTATACGTACTGGTTTTTTCTATCTTGTTCTAAAAGTATAAACCTCTGAATTCAAGATATTTTAAAAATAATAAAATCATAAGTTTGTGGAGAAGTAACATTTTAGCTGCAGCAATCCAGCCCAGCCAAGATACTTTATGATGCATAAGTACGTTTCCTGGGCCGGATTGCTGCAGACAGAGCCGTAACTAGACTTTTTGGTGCCCTGTGCCAGATAGAGCATTGGCGCACCCCTCATTTTTCAAAGGGACATAGGGGGTCATTCAGAGCCGCTCGCGAGCACAGGACGCTCGCAAGCGGGTCGATGCGCGAGATCCAGCGAGCGACGGGCTCTCCATCGCTCCGGGTCTCACACCAAAGGGGGCGTGCTGTAGATGTTGATTGAAAGCACGCCCCCTTTGGTGGGCGTGCCTGCCAGACGGAGGCGTTCCCATGGGAACGCCTACCGTCTGAAGCCGGCCCCACTGACATCACTAGTGATGTCAGTGGGAGTGATTTTGGCACTGATGGAGCCAAAATAACTCCAGGGCTGGCGGCAGGAAGACCCTACCGCAGGGTCTCCGTCGCAAGCCCGATGGTTGCGATGGTCTTGACCATTGCGACCATCATCATGGACGCTTGCTATAGCTGTGGGTGGTCACCCACAGCTATGCGAACGGCCAGGAGGCCGCTCCATTTTCATGGAGGAGGGCCCTGATTCAGAGCGAGCGCTCTGGTCAGAGCGTTCGGCTATGAATCAGGCCCATAATGCACCCAAAAAAGGGGAATGGCCTCATGGGGAAGGACCAAGGAAGAGATAGGAGAGGCCAGGAGATGCTGGGGATAAAATAAGAGGAAGCTACAAGTGACAATGATAATAAACAGAAATTTGACAGGCCCAAACAGCGCCCCTTGACCTGTGGTGCCCTGTGCCATGGCACCGGCCACACTACACTAGCTACGGCCCTGGCTGCAGCTAAAATGGTACTTCTCCCCAAACTTATGTACCTCTTTCATTCCATACCTAGACCCCTACCTAAGCCCATTTGTGACAAGTTTTATCAGATTCTTATATGTTTGGAAGGGGAACAAACCTAAAATAGGGAGGAGTACTCCCTCCCTCTCTAAGTTAGCTGGGGGAGTAGCCTTCCCTGATCTTGACGATTACCATTCTGCCTGTCTCCTTAGTCAAGCTAGAGATTGGTTCGCCTTGGAATTTCCGAAACCCCGGGTTATCATAGAAAGAGAATCTATGCGTCCCTTTCCTCTTTATTTTGGCTGCCTCCATCTGCAGTCCCCTCTAGGCCTGGTCTTGGCAAGGCAGTTCAGCTTACATTATCAGTTTGGTATCAATGTATATCTTCTAATGAGGAGATACCTTTACCTCCTCCAGCTTTGCCCCTAAAGGCGCGTATCCACTTGCCGACAATGAAGGACTGAACGATTACGATATCGTTCAGTCGTTCATTATAGTGTGCATTGCCCACATCCCAGAACATACTCAACCTGACAATATCGTCAGGTTGACCGTCATATTCAGACGATGAGCGATGCCGACAACGATCAGCGGAAGCGCGCATCGCTGGTCATTGCCGGCATATCCACTGCATGATTAATGAGCGATTGAACGATAACGATGTCGTATTCATTTAATCGTCCATTTAAATCGGTAAGTGGATGCGCGCTTTAAGAACTGTAGCTCATCTGACCCCTGGTTTACAATTAGATTCCTGGACCAGAGCCGGTGTTTTTCCTCCCTAAGTGATATTTTCTCAGAGAATGATTTAGGATCTTTCTCATACTATACCTACAGACACATTATGGTCTTATGAAGCAAGATTTTTATAAATACAACTACGGCATTGATTGCAGAGTTGTCTCCCCTCAACACTTAGAAAACCGTCCTTCTCTATGTTGCTACTATCTCGATTACAATCTTCCAATCATAAAGGCAGTATTTCGTGGTGGTATCAATACCATATACTGGATAGTAAAAAGGGGAAATTGCCATCACAGATGAAGCGGGAGAGAGACTTATGTAGGGTTCTTTCGGAAGAAGAGTGGGATATATTTTCCGCTCTTGCTTTGCAATTTCCAAATGGATTAACCATTCTGAAATGTTTTATAAATAGCTGCAGAGGGCATACTTTACCCCCGGAGCGGCAGCATAAAATCTGGCCCTCTGTCTCTCAGTATTGCTGGAGGAATTGTGGATGTGTGGGAGATAATTACCATATCTTCTGGTCTTGCCCTCTACTTCGGCCACAATGGGAGGCTGTATTTCTCATGATTAGCAAAGTGATAAGGGTGCGTAATCCTGTAGAACCCATAACTGCTTTATTTCACTTCTACTCTGGGTGGTTGTTTCGAGGAGATAGGTATCTTATGGGTCATATTTTGGTAGCCACCAAAGCAGTGGCGTAACTAGGATATTTGGAGCCCAGGGCAAATTTAAAAATGGAGCCCCCCCCCCCACCCCAAATAAAAAAATGGGCAGGGTCACTTAAAAATGGGGCGTGTCAACATGACACACACCCCTTTATCGTCACTCTGAACGTTCCTTTCCAGATGCACCTTAACCCCAGTAGTGCCCCTTATACAGTACCCCCAGTATACAATGTCCCCAGTTGTGTTCCCTCTTATGCAGGCCCATAGTAGTGCCCCTTATACAGTATCCCCAGTAGTGGTCCCCCTTATGCAGCCCCCCAATAATTCCCCTTATACAGTACCCCCAGTTCACCTTATTCAGTGCCCCCAGTAGTGGTCTCCCTTATGCAGTGCCCCATGTAGTGGTCCCCCCTATGAAGTGCCCCAAGTAGTGATCCCCCTTATATAGTGCCCCCTGTAGCAGTCCCCCCAATGCAGTGCCCCCAGTAGTTGTACCCCCTTATGCAGTGTCCTTTATATAGTGCCCACAGTAGTAGTCCCCACTATGCAGTGCCCCCAGTAGTGGTACCCCCTATGCAGTGCCCTTTATATGGTGCCCCCAGCAGTAGTCCTCCCCATGCAGTGCCCCCAGTAGTGGTCCCGCTTATGCAGGCCCCCAGCAGTGATCCCCCCTATCCAGTGCCCCTTATACAGTGCCCCCTGTAGTGGTCCTCCCTATTTAGTGCCCCTAGTAGTGGTCCCCCCAGTACAGTGCCCCTTGTGCCCCTAGTAGTAAGCCCCTTATATAGTGCCCCAAGCAGTAGTCCCCCCTATGCAGTGCCCCCAGTAGAGGCCCCCCTTATGCAGGCCCTCAGTAGTGGCCCTCCCTATTCAGTGCCCTTATACAGTGCCCCCTGTAGTGGTCTCCCTATTTTGTGCCCCCAGTAGCGGTCCCCTAGTAGTAAGCCCCTTATATAGTGTCCCCAGCTGTAGTTTCCCTTGTGCCCCTAGTAGTAAGCCCCTTATATAGTGCCCCAGTAGTAGTTTCCCCCCCAGCAGTAGTCCCCAGTAGAAGTTCCCCCTCCCGATGCAGTGCCCCCAGTAGTAGCCCCCCCAGTTGTAGTCCCCAGTAGTGCCCCACCACCAATAGAGGTCCCCCTAGTAATGGTGCCCCCCCCACCCCCCATAGTGCAGACACGCAAGTAAAAAAAAAAAAAATACACTTACCTTAATCCACGCTCCGGTTATGGCTACTGCTCCCGCCGCCGCACGTCAGTCCTCCCGGGCTGGCGGACTCTGCATTATGGAAGAAACGTCATGACGTCTTTCCGATTACCCACTGCAAGAGCCGGAAGGCGGAGCTCATGAGTGAGCTCCAGCCCGGCTCTTGCAGTGGGCGCTGCAGCAGTCAATGAGAGTCTGTCTGACTCTCATTGGCTGCTGGTTAACACACACATCGCTGCCGTGCTGGCGGCAATGTGTGTGCTAAACTGCACAGCCTGAGCCTGCCTCCTGGCGCTATTGGGTAAGCACAGGACCAGCGCTGGGCGCAGGGAAGCCTAGAGCTAGTCCTGTGTAAATGTGTAGCACTGACTGCACACACTGCGGTCGACACTACACTGCCTAACTAGGGCGGGCTCGTACCGTGGCCGGCGGCCCCCCGTAACCCCCCGGCCGGTTATACAGGGCCCAGGGCACATGCCCTGCTCGACCCCCCTTAGTTACTCCACTGCACCAAAGCCACTGCCCAGTTGTGGTAGACCGCCTCTGTACCAAATAGTGCAGTTATTGAAAATAAAGTTCAAAAACATTTTCTATTTCAAACAATGGATTGTAAATATTCCTCCTCTGCTTCTTCCATTCATACGAAATGCTTCAGATGGGGAGAATATAGAGAAGAACAGGGACACTCTATTATATACAGCCCCCGTGTGGATCTAACTTTCCTAAATTCTCCTCAATTGGAATTGTGATATGTTAGAGCAATGATAGACCTTGCTTTCTTATATGTGTGTTAGTTATGTAAGATTTATGTGGATTTTGACCTTCTGGGTATGCAATGTGCCTGGCTTCCCTCCCTTCCCCCCTTGTTTTCTTCTGTACCCCCATTTATTTGTAGTAAAATTCACTAAAAAATTATTGTAAAATAAAACAAAACAAACAATAAAATCAAATATGATAGTAGCATTATAGAAAAACTGAAATAACATCTGTCTGTCCTGACATCTGCTCCCACATACCAAACTTCCTGGAGAAGAGTCATCGGTTTCCTCCAAGTGTCAAAATTATAAAAATATCCTCATCTTATTTAGGAAATGGCCCCGAGACCAGCACAAAAATATGTATTTTTAACTCATTTAAAAATCAGTGACATGTTTTACATTCCTTGCTCTTGGTTTCCGCACAAAAGATTTATGGCCTGAAGGAGGAATACGTAGATGAAACGGCAACAGGCTGTATTGTGATAAAGAGACGTAAAATGGAAAAAACATGTGAGCTTTCCATGGGTGAGGAATAAACACATCCATTTGCATCAGGAGAAACGCGTAGTGTATGTGTGCTAACACTATGGGGGTATTCAATTTGGAGCGAAAAGTCCATGCTAAACTTTTCGCTCCACATCACAGGTTTTTCGGGGATAAAGTATTAGGCGAGTGCCCGCTTTATCCCCATATTCAATTAGGAATCAGCGAAAACGGGAGCCGGCAAAAAGGGAAGTATCGCAAAAAAAATAGGGAATTTTTGGGAAATGTTCCTGGGATCCCCCTAAAGATGTTCAGACATGGGGGATCACTATGTGTACCCCCGTTTTGGCTTCTGAAGGGAAGTCGGGATTTTAAATAGCCGCGGCAGGTGCATAAATACGCCTGTGAAGAAGTGATGAAGAAGAGCATTTAGGAACTTTTTTTGGGGAAATATAATTATGGTCATCAAATTTGGGGTGCATGAAAATGGGTGCAAGCATATTTTTAAGTCCCTAAAATTAATTTTAAAAATTCTTCAAAAATGCACCTGCCGCAATGAAGAAAACACCTGCCGCATACTTGGGAACCCCTTTGGAATTAATTTCGGTACTTTAGAAGTTTGTCCCCCCTTTATTTATTTTTTCAACCCAAATTTAAACTTTTTTGGGTGTCCCGATTTTTTTTTTGTAAACTTTTTTTGGCACAGATCATTTTTAGGGGACATTTTCTTTTAAGCCCGCACCCCCTAAACCCCAATTCTGCAAAAAATTTTGCCATGTAAAACATGGTGAAAATTTATCCCCGTTTTTTTTTTTACAAAGACTTTTCGCACCGGCGTAAAGTGTTTGTAATTGATCACGGGGACAATTGAAACATGCGAAAATGTCGTCATCGGCGATAATTTATCGCTGATTCTGACTTTTCGCAGCCAAATTGAATACTGCCCTATGTCAGATGGAGGACCTCATCCTGAGACGGACCCATCTGCGCCCGCTTTTCTGAACAGCTGCGGCAGCCTACTTGCTACCTAACGCGAGTATACGCCCGTGTATGCCAATTATCCGCCTGTCTTAATTGCGGAAGGCCGCGCCGCCTACTGTTTGTCCGTTCCGCAGCTGCCATCACTCCTTGCAGGCTGCTAAAGATTCGTCTGAAACAGGCGCCCTATCTCTGTCTGCACACTCCAAACGAGCATGGAAGTCGGCCTACATGCCCCCATGACGGACCACGCGCATGGCCGCCCAGAAACATCTATTTCATGGATAGAGTAATCCATCAACAGACAAATCAGACCGTCCACTCCTTTCAGTCTCCTTCCGTGTGTGTGTGTGTATGGTGGGGCACATGTCAGCCCTGATGCTCAAATCACTTTGAGAGGGAGACGTTTTATTTTTATTTAATTTTTTTTTAATTCTAATTAAAATGCGAGCCATAACCTTCAAAGTCTCGACTGCATCGCAGTATTGCTATAAGCGCATCATATGTTTATTTAGTCATAGTTCATAATTGCATCATATTTTTCAGACAGATTTTGGGCCTTATATAGTCTTAAATGCAATATGATAAATTTTTCAGTCTCAAATTGTGATTATTCGCACTGTGCATGCGCCACTTATCCGAAACTGTGGAGCTTTATTTTGTCTTACTTTTGACTTGAGACTCGCTGCTGAAGTGAGGGCTGGAATAAGTGTGGGATCGCGGGAAGTGGGCGTCAATGCGACTGCGGTGGGCGTGCAATTGTAATGACCCTGGTGTAGGTGTGAGAGAGTTAATAGAGATGATAGCACAGCTACTAATGATGACTGCGTCTGATTGGTTGCACCTGTGAAAAGAGCAGTGTTTAAAAACTATATATACTATATATATAATTATATATATATATATATATACACATCGTAGATAGGCAGCACTCCAAGGACTTATGAAACAATCTTACTAGATTATACTGTGCAACGTTTCAGATTTATTTCAATCTTTTGTCTAGCCAAATTACAATAAAAGAGCTCTTGTCTTAAATACTTTAGACACCCAAGTGCAACTAGCGCCGGGCGGGTATCCATCCCCCCCCCCGTCGGCGCGCAGTATGATGTCACACGCCGATCGGCAGGTCAGGTGATAGCTGTGGGCTGTAAGGCTAAAGTGAAAACTACCCATTAGGGATGGGCAGATCGATTCACTGCACTGAGTTGAGCCTCATGGCTCAACTCAGTGAAGTGTTTCGAGACACGACTCTTTAGATAGAGCAGCGCTGTAGCCAGCAGGGGAGCCAGCGACTCAGAGTGAGTCGCTGACAGCTCCGCCCCCTGCAGCCCAGCACTACAGCTCAGGGTTCTCACTGACTCTCCTGAGTCAGTGAACTCCCCTGAGCCCTGGCTGTAGCTGTGCGACTCAGTGAGTCGCTGACAGCTCCGCCCCCCACAGTCCAGCTCAAGCCTCTGCACTGACTCAGGAGAGTTAGTGCACTGCCCTGAGCCTTGGCAGTAGCTGCACGACTCAGAGTGAGTCGCTGACAGTCCGCCCCCCACACTGCCGATCTGACACAGTGCACAGAAGTATGATCAGGTCGGATCAGCAGTGTAGGGGGCGGAGCTGCCATTCACTAGCTACCACTGACAGAGAGGCTAGGGGAGGTGACAGAGAGGCGAGGGGAGGTGACAGAGGATAGGGGAGGTGACAGAGGATAGGGGAGGTGACAGAGGATAGGGGAGGTGACAGAGAGGCGAGGGGAGGTGACAGAGAGGATAGGGGAGGTGACAGAGAGGCGAGGGGAGGTGACAGAGAGGATAGGGGAGGTGACAGAGAGGATAGGGGAGGTGACAGAGAGGCGAGGGGAGGTGACAGAGAGGATAGGGGAGGTGACAGAGAGGATAGGGGAGGTGACAGAGAGGCGAGGGGAGGTGACAGAGAAGCTAGGGGAGGTGACAGAGAGGCTAGGGGAGGTGGGTGTCTCGACTCACCAAACACTGAGTGACTCGAATCATTCACTCATCTGAATGATTCGAGTCAGTGTGTTGAGACACTCACTCACTAGCCATCTCTACTACCCATCAACATAGTTACAATAGGAATCAGTATGTTTGACCGCCGGACGTGAGCCCGGCGGTTCAAATTCCGACGCCGGCAGCCCGATGGAGGAGATCCCGACAGCGGAGGTAAGTTTACTATTCCAAACCCTCTCCCCCCCAACCCACCTTTAGGGGTGCCTAACCCTCACCTCCCCCCTTAGTGCCTAACCCTAACCTCCCCCCGTTAGTGCCTAAACCTAACCCTCCCTCCCCGCACCCTAAACCTAACCCTCTCGGGGTTGTGCCTAACCCTAACCTCCCCCCTTAGTGCATAAACCTAACTCCCCCATCCCCGGCTACATGGATACTTACCCCGGCGTTGGACGATCGGTCCGGCGTCGGGATCAACATAGGCGTCGGCATTTCGACGCCTATGTTAGATCCCTTGCTGGGATTACACTGTCGGTATTGAGACCGGCAGCCATGCGTCCGCCATTCTCATAACTTCATACCACCATATAACAACAATATCAATGGTACACAAGGGGCAATATACTAACATTACATATCAATAGAAACAATGTTATGGGTGGAGTAAAATGCTCCAAAACCTAGATATAATATCAATAAGACATCAATGTATGCTGATCACTTGTACAAGAAAAGAAAAAAAAGAAAAATGAAGAGAAATATATAGAAAAAAAAAATAACAGATACCTGGTCTTTTGTCCAGGAATGATGATGTTCGTCCATGTAAGATGACGTTTTGCCTCGTTCTGAGTTCCGTTTTTTTGGAGGGAAAAATCCGAACTCCACGTGCAAACTCGAACCTATCCGAGCCTGCACATCCCTAATATATATATATATATATACATATATATATATATATATATATATATACATATACATATATATATATACATATATATATATATATACATATATATATATATATACATATATATATATATATACATATATATGTACATACACACACAGCAGAGACGGTGTAATGGTTAGCATTACTGCCTCACAGCAATAAGGTTATGGGTTCAATTCCCACCATGGCCCTAACTGTGTGGAGTTTGTATATTCTCCCTATGTTTGCGTGGGTTTCCTCTGGGTGCTCCGGTTTCCTCCCACATTCCAAAAATACACTGGTAGGTTAATTGGCTCCCAACAAAATTAACCGAAGTGTGTATGTGTGTGCGTATGTGATAAATCACAATTTCTCGCATGGTCCAGTCATTATTGGTGGTGACCACGTCCACATAAGATTTTATCAGGGATCACAGTCTTAGGGCAATTTAAAAAACTGCAATGTGGTAGTCTTATGGCAGTTTTTGAAGAATGACAGAGGCAGCACAGACGGTGTAATGGGTAGCATTACTGCCTCACAGCACTGAGGTCATGGGTTCGTTTCCCACTACGGCCCTAACTGTGTGGAGTTTGTATATTCTCCCTGTGCTTGTGTGGGTTTCCTCCCACACTCCAAAAATATACTGGTAGGTTAATTGGCTCCCAACACAAATTAACCCTAGTGTGTATATGTGTGTGTGAGCATGTGGTAGGGAATATAGACTGTAAGCTCCACTGGGGCAGGGACTGATGTGAATGGCCGAATATTCTCTGTAAAGCGCTGCGGAATATGTGTGACCTATATAAATAACTGGTAATAAATATATGTATGTATATATATATATATATATATATATATATATACACACACACACACCTCTCTCTATATACGAACATACTTTATTAAAAAGTCTTTATTAAAAAGTGTATTAGGTGCTCCCTCGGTAACAGATATACTCAGCACTTTACTGTATTTATTCAGGTGCTTCACATTTACTGATGGCTAATAATCAGACAAATCCCCATATTTATCATCGTCAGACCAGACTTTGGGCCTCATTTACTAACGAGTTTTATCACCAAAACGAGTGATAAATGTCACTGTGTATAATAAATGGTGCTCCAGCCAATCAGCTCCCAACTGTCATTTTTCTAACACAGCCGTGTCGCGGACGTTTTCAGGGCATGTCACAGCCTGCGTCCGGGATCCGGTACACAATAAAAATGACGCCGGCGTCTCAGTTCCCGCAGCCATTCTGTGTAACCGGAGGGCTACCCAGAACTGTGATAATGGAATGGTCTGCGACACACGCTGCGTCTTCATACGCCAATGCTTGGATTTGTAAAGCCGCAGGTGGGCGCCTCAATGCAAGTCCTGATGGCTGTGACATCTGCATATCTTAGCACAACAGCTAAACACAAAGACGCAGCAATGGCGGCATTAGCGCCCAATTCTGAATAAGGCCCAGTAACTTATTCTACAGTAAAAACGTCGACAATGTCTAGATAGACACCAGATGTGATGCCGCATACACACCAATGTGTGTATGCGGCGATACCATCAGCGGCGGGCCCGGCAGGGGTGCCGGCATTGGCAAGTGTATACACACTTGCCGATGCCGACCAGCGACGGATGACGGCGGGGGTGAGGGAGCGAGATCACGCTGCATTCAGCAGCTTGGCATCGCCCACGATATCACCAGATTGGGCTGCATGTACAGCCGACTGGGGATATCATTAACGACCAGCGGGAGCGCGCATCTTTGGTCGTTCGGACCATACACACTAGGCGATATGAACGATATACTGTTGAACGATATCGTTATCGTTCAGTTTTATCGTCCAGTGTGTATGCCCCTTTAGACAGTCAATAGGTCGACAGGGACAAAAGGTCGACAGGGAAAATGTCGACACGCTACATGTTGGCATGTAAGAAAGTCGACAGGTACAAATGGTCGCCATGGTCAAAAAAAACAACACAAAAATGGTCGACATGTTATTTTTTTTTGCTTTCTAACCCTTATCTTCACCCTAACCCTCCCCTTGGTGCCTGACTCTAATCATCCCTTCTAGTGCCTAACCCTAACCCTCCCTCCTGGTACCTAACCCTAACCGTCCCTTCTAGTGCCTAACCCTCCCCTTGGTGCCTAACCCTAACCGTCCCTTCTAGTGCCTAACCCTAACCCTCCCCTTGGTGCCTAACCCTAACCGTCCCTTCTAGTGCCTAACCCTCCGGTAAGTGCCTAAACCTACCGTCCCTTCTAGTGCCTAACTCTAACTCTCCCTCCTGGTGCCTAACACTAGCCGCCTGGGTAAGTGCCTAACCCCCCGGTAAGTGCCTAACACTAGCCGCCTGGGTAAGTGCCTAACTCTAACCCCCCGGTAAGTGCCTAACCCTAACCCTCCGGTAGGTGCCTAACCCTAACCCTCCGGTAAGTGCCTAACCCTAACCCTCCGGTAAGTGCCTAACCCTAACCCTCCGGTAAGTGCCTAACCCTAACCCTCCGGTAAGTGCCTAACCCTAAAAAAAAAAAAAAAAACACGGCGACCATTCTTTTTTGTGTCGTCATTTTGATCCGGTCGACCATTTGTTCATGTCGACCCTCTTACATGTCGACCTTTAGTGTGTCGACATTTTATCCCTGTCGGCCTACTGTCTGTCTAACATCTGGGGTTTATCTAGACATTGTCTATCAGTTTACTGTACATCAATAGACTGGATCCCCCGTGAAGCCGCGTCTCCAGCCTCATCTCAGCGCGGTACGACAAGGGGGGGCAGCCGCAGCTCCAGTTTGGCAGATGCGACTCATTGTGAATAGGTCGCAGAGATGCAAATTTTTTTCTGAATAAGGCCCTTTATGTGCACATTTCAATTGGGCTAAGTTTACAAGAACCCAGCAGCTTGTAAGACTGTGCACGATTAACAAATACACTTATCATTATCTCCAGTGGGCAGACGAATCTACTCCTTAACTAATTGAAATAACAGGACATGCGAGTGTCTCTGATTTCAGTAATGCATATGACCGCCGCCATGCTGTCACTCAGGATACTGGACTGTACACACTGGGGCTGATGCAGATTTGCAGGCAAGTCCCTTTTGCGGACGGATCTTGTGACTTGTAGCACTGCGTACACTAGTGGCGATTCCCAGTCATACGTTTCTCAGCAGCATCTCCACTTGTGGCTGAGTAGTTGAAATTGCGCGCCACGCAGTGTTGTCCATCTGATTTCAAACAGATCTCCTGCACCAGGTATAAGGCTGGCGCACTTGCCCACTGATGACAACCGCTATGTAAACAAGCCGTATGGATTAGGGTGGTGCGGTGGCAAGATGCGCACTACTCGGCATATGGGCGAATATCCGTATCTGGTTCCGTGCACGCAGTGATAGTGTATTTGCAGCCAATTTGCGTGGCATTCCGAATCAGCCCCACTGTGACTATTGTGTTCTCACGCCCAAAGTGCGAGTTCTCAGGAATATAAGGAATGTCCAATCAGTCTAACAAGACAAGTGTCACTGACCTAAAGTGCGACATACTGGATCTCTGCACAGGAACGGATAACATTCCAGTGCTGGAACTGAGCTTCACTTCCTCACTTCAATCATCATCACTTTAGTATCAAAACATTTTAGAGACACTTAAAAGAAAAACATCTTCAAAAAAGGTCAAATCAATTGGTAAATTTGTTCTAGAATAAATCTATTTGTGCGTTTCTGGCAATCGTCATTCCAATATTAATGCCTTCAAACCATAATGTAAGTTTTCCATTGTACGACGGTTGTTCAAAAAGTAATGCCTAAATGCTCATAGCTCTGAAATAATATGCAACATTTATTTGAAACTTTGTCAGTTTGTAGTTTAATATGTCTGCTAACTATATATGTAGTTTTGTTTAGGTAGTCCAAGAAATACCATGGAATCCAAGATGAAACAAAGGGCCTGATTCAGACCCACTCGCAAGCGGCTGTCCGCTCGCAAGTGGGTCGATGTTGTACACTGCGCATGCGCACGACGGCGGGAGCTCCGTCGTGCGCATGCGCCAGACGCGACGAGCGAAGGACTTTCCTTCGCTCGTTGTGTCTGATCAAAGGGGGCGTGCTGTCGATGTTGATTGACAGCACGCCCCCTTTGGTGGGCGTGCCGGGGGTGTGCCTCCCTGACGGAGGCGTTCCCAAGGGAACGCCTACCGTCAGAAGCCGGCCCACTGACATCACTAGTGATGTCAGTGGGAGTGATTTTGGCTCTGAGCCAAAATCACTCCGGGCCTTGCGGTTGAAAACCTCAACCGCAGGCTCCGGCTCGCAGTGGCGATGGTCGCGATGGTCAAGACCATCGCGGCCATCAAACTGCACGCTCGTATAGGCTGTGGGTGGTGACCCACAGCTATACGAGCGTCCAGGAGGACGCTCCATAATTATGGAGGGTGGCCCTCATTCAGAGCGTGCGCTCTACTCAGAGCGTACGGCTCTGAATGAGGGCCAAAGAGCAGTCATTGAATTTCTGGAAAAAGAAGGCTGCAGTGCTACAGAGATCCACAGAAGACTGAGAAAAGTGTATGGTGAGCGTACAATGGACTATAGCAATGTCAGAAGGTGGATAAAGCGCTTTCAATCAAGAGAATCGTCCATGTGCGACAAACCTCGTGGTGGCAGACCATGAACTGCAGTGACAGCAGAGAACCGACACAAAGTCGATGCCATGATTCAGAAAGACCATTGTGTGACCATCAGAGATATCAGTGATGAACTTGAATGTAGCCATGGCACTGTAGAAACACTAATCAATGATTTGGGATATTGTAAAGTGTGTGCTAAATGGGTTCCAAAGCAATTAACCAGGGATCATAAGGCCCAGAGGGTGGAAGTCTGCAATGACCTTTTGACCAACTTTGAAGCCAACCCTGAGACGTTTCTGGAAAATGTCATTACAGGAGATGAGACCTGGGTATTCCTTTATGACCCAGAAACAAAGGCCCAATCAAAACAATGGAAACACCCAAGTTCACCTAGGCCAAAAAAGTTTAAATCACAGCGATCCGTAAACAAAGTCATGGCCACATTCTTCTGGGATTGCCGAGGTGTTATTCTCATCGATTACTTGGAACAAAACCAATCAATCAACAGTGATCGATACATTATTACACTTAAGAAGCTGAAAGAAGCCATCCGCAAAAAAAGGTCAACAATTCAACTGTCAAATGTCATCTTACACCACGACAATGCCAGACCTCACACTTCGATGGCAACATCTGCGGCCATTGCCAAAATGGGGTGGGCAATAATGCCACATCCACCATACAGTCCTGATTTGGCCCCTTCTGACTTTCATCTGTTTGGCCCTCTCAAAAACTGTTACCGTGGTCAACATTTTGAAGACATAGAGGTTGTTAAAACCGCCATACGTTCCTGGGTCAAACACCAACCACTGGAATTTTTCCAAAGTGGATTCACAGCTTGGGTTGAGAGGTGGAGAAAATGTTTGAGGGCAGATGGTGAATTTTTTGAGGAGAGTCATTCTGTTACTAAGACTTCAAAGTATTTTACTGCAAATTTTCAAATCTGTATCTATAATAAAATTTGAGTTGTGAGCATTTAGGCATTACTTTTTGAACAACCCTCATATTTTGGCCACTGAGGGGCAGTGTTCTGTTACTGAAGTTAATGGCCCCACTCTTATGTGTACCACTGTATCTGTTACCTATCTGCTGAATAGTTTACTATACAGACCCACAACTGGGACTATTATTCAGACTAATATAAAATACACAGATATCTGGGGCCAAATATAATAGGGTGAGAGTTTAGTAAATGTGAGAGTGTAAGCTCTCACATTGGTCAAGTTGCATCTTCAAAATGTGAAAACATCTGGATGAGAGTTTAAATCGTGAGATTTTCTAATCTAAAACCCTGTGAGTTTGTCTGTTCTCTGACTCTATTACATTGGGCGAGTTTTCCTGTTCTCTGACTCTATTACATTGGGCGAGTTTTCCTGTCCTCTGACTCTATTACATTGGGTGAGTTTTCCTGTTCTCAGATTCTATTACATTGGGCGAGTTTTCCTGTTCTCAGATTCTATTACATTGGGCGAGTTTTCCTGTTCTCAGATTCTATTACATTGGGCAAGTTTTCCTGTTCTCTGACTCTATTACATTGGGCGAGTTTTCCTGTTCTCAGATGCTATTACATTGGGCGAGTTTTCCTGTTCTCTGACTCTATTACATTGGGCGAGTTTTCCTGTTCTCAGATTCTATTACATTGGGCGAGTTTTCCTGTTCTCTGACTCTATTACATTGGGCGAGTTTTCCTGTTCTCTGACTCTATTACATTGGGCGAGTTTTCCTGTTCTCAGATTCTATTACATTGGGCGAGTTTTCCTGTTCTCTGACTCTATTACATTGGGCGAGTTTTCCTGTTCTCAGATGCTATTACATTGGGCGAGTTTTCCTGTTCTCTGACTCTATTACATTGGGCGAGTTTTCCTGTTCTCAGATTCTATTACATTGGGCGAGTTTTCCTGTTCTCAGATTCTATTACATTGGGCGAGTTTTCCTGTTCTCTGACTCTATTACATTGGGCGAGTTTTCCTGTTCTCAGATTCTATTACATTGGGCGAGTTTTCCTGTTCTCTGACTCTATTACATTGGGCGAGTTTTCCTGTTCTCTGACTCTATTACATTGGGCGAGTTTTCCTGTTCTCAGATTCTATTACATTGGGCGAGTTTTCTTGTTCTCAGATTCTATTACATTGGGCGAGTTTGCTCTGTTCTCTGACTCTATTACATTGGGCGAGTTTTCCTGTTCTCAGATTCTATTACATTGGGCGAGTTTTCCTGTTCTCAGATTCTATTACATTGGGCGAGTTTTCCTGTTCTCAGACTCTATTACATTGGGCGAGTTTTCCTGTTCTCTGACTCTATTACATTGGGCGAGTTTTCCTGTTCTCAGATTCTATTACATTGGGCGAGTTTTCTTGTTCTCAGATTCTATTACATTGGGCGAGTTTTCCTGTTCTCTGACTCTATTACATTGGGCGAGTTTTCCTGTTCTCTGACTCTATTACATTGGGCGAGTTTAAAAAGTGTGAGCTACACTCTCCCATTTTCTAAACTCTCAGCCTAGCGTTCCCGTTAGGCTGTTTTAGCGGTACGTCGCACCCTGCCCCCCTTTGTCAGCGCCCCGCTAAAACAACCTGCATCCCCACCCGCCATCCGCAGAGTCCCGTGGCTGGGAAAGATAGCGGTGCCACTGCCGCGATCATCACTGGTGAATAGAAGCCGGAAGCATGCGCCCGGCATTTATTCAAAGACGCAGGAGAGCTTGGGGGCAGCATGGCATGTCCGTAAGTGCCAGGCACACCCCCAATGTGATGAAAAGGGGGTGCATCTTAAAGATACGCCCCCTTTTCTCGTGGCCATGCCCCCTTTTTGGTCGCGCACAACAGCAGTGCCCTTACTCTAGGCCCGGCACCAGACCCAGAGTGAACACTATCACCCTATTACATTTGGCCCACAGACCCCAAACTCCCCCAATAGCACATGTGCGCAGCACTTACTGGATTTATACAGGTGCTTCACATTTATTGATGGCTAATGATCAGTCATAAAGTCTGAACTGACGCCAGTGATTTACGATGATAAATATGGGGATTTGCCTGTGTCATGTTTATTAGCAGCCTGACACTTAACTCACGTGTTTCACATTACAGCTGTTTATATTGTGGTCTGTTCTCTTTCCTCGTGATCAGATCTGTGCCATCAAATCTGTGTGTGCGAATATATATATATATATATATATATATATATATACATATACACACACAGTGTATATATACACCCTAGATATGAAGATACTGTATTTCCCCATTCGGCTGCAACTACAAGAAGTGACGGGGATCCCCCTTTAGATTTATTATCCCTCTCGTATCAGAGCTTTAAATGAACCAATCTCACTGTAACAGTGTCTGCAGTCTGGCCTCTGGTTATGAAAGTGTTTCCATTGTAAAAAATGGAAAAATGCAGAGGAACATTGTTTTCTTAATCATTTCAACATTTCTGTGTTTTTAATTAGAAGCAAACAAGTTGCACAATATAACTTGGTTATTTTCTAAGAAGATTAAACAAAGCTTCAGACTGCCCATATACGGTGAGGAGAGGGGAACCGAACCAGCCTACGGCACCAGCGTCACCAAATGCTTTGTCAGTAGGATGAGGGAATTGTAGGGCGGAACTCAGCCGACTGTGTGTGTTCTAAATAACTCAAGCTCAGGACGTCCGTGGGGCAGCAGGGACTCAGGATGGCTGGAACCATAGTGTGGGCCAATTTAATCATGGTGGGCAACTTGCGGCATTGTGGCTGCCCATGATAAGGTATAATCGTCACAAACAGCTCTGTACTACAGAACAGGTCACTTGTTAGTTATACAGGTGCCACTTGACTCCACCCACCTGCCGTTTCTGAAGGACTGGGGGGGGGATTTATTTCTTTGAGTACTAGTAGGGAGGGTCTTTGTTGCCTTGAGTATGAATGGGGAGGGTGCTTACAGGATCTCCAAGCTATTTAATTGCAAGTACGGTCGGCTGTTTTCATCGACTCTTATACTCCTGGGCGCCGCACTGTGGGCCTGATTCAGACCCGGTCGCAAGCGCTGAGCGCTCGCAACCAGGTCGATGGTGGCCCTGTGCGCACTGCGCGTGCGCGAGCCCCGGAGCGAGCGCAAAACTCACTCGCTCTGGGACTCGCCACAAAAGGGGCGGCTGTCGATGTTGATCGACAGCTCGCCCCATTTTGTAGGCGTGGCGGGGGGTGGCTTCACAAACGGAGGCGTTCCCATGCGAACACCTGTCGTTTGTGGGCGGCCCCACTGACATCACTAGTGATGTCAGTGGGAGAGCTTCCGGCTCTATTTGAGCCAGAAGCTTTCTGGGGCTTGAGGCCACGAGACCCTACCACAAGGGTCGCGTCGCAAGCCCGATGGTCGCGATGGTCTTGACCATCATCATGGCCGCTCGCTATAGCTGTGGGTGGCCACCCACAGCTATGCGTGCGGCCAGAAGGCCGCTCCTAAAAAAAACAACGCCCGCCCTGATTCAGAGCGAGCTCTCGCTTTTTGCGAGCGCCTCTGAATCAGGCCCTGTGTGTTTAGCCCTCACAGGTCTCTCCACCAATAGCGACAGCCAGCAATATTGGGCCAGGTTGTCAATACTGTCAGAGGCATCACTGAGCTTGTGGCCGGCTTCATCAATTTCAAAATGTATAACTCAAAAATGAAAAGGAACTACACATAAAAGTCAAAACGCGTTCAGTCTATTGTCATACATAACTGGAGCCACTTACCTTTTTCTGCGAGTCCATCACCGGGCGACTTCTGTATTTAATCTCATTTCCATGGTTTGAGAATTATATCACAGGCAGCTTTTTCTTCCTGAATAGTGGGAAGAGTGACTAGAGTCAGTGACTATGTTAAAATAACAATGGGTCAAACTATTTCACCCTAGCTTCTATCCAATGACATTGAAACATCTTCCTTATTAAAAAAACACCACACCTTGTTTTGTGACAGTTACATCATGACCAGGCCCCTGTGCTCAACCAGAGAGCTACATCATGACCTGACCTCTGTGCTCAACCAGAGAGCTACATCATGACCAGGCCCCTGTGCTCAACCAGAGAGCTACATCATGACCTGACCTCTGTGCTCAACCAGAGAGCTACATCATGACCTGACCTCTGTGCTCAACCAGAGAGCTACATCATGACCTGACCCCTGTGCTCAACCAGAGAGCTATATCATGACCTGACCCCTGTGCTCAACCAGAGAGCTATATCATGACCTGACCCCTGTGCTCAACCAGAGAGCTATATCATGACCTGACCCCTGTGCTCAACCAGAGAGCTATATCATGACCTGACCCCTGTGCTCAACCAGAGAGCTACATCATGACCTGACCCCTGTGCTCAACCAGAGAGCTATATCATGACCTGACCCCTGTGCTCAACCAGAGAGCTACATCATGACCTGACCCCTGTGCTCAACCTGAGCTATATCATGACCAGGCACCTTTGCTAAACTTGAGCTACATCATGACCAGGCCCCTGTGCTCAACCAGAGCTACATCATGACCTGACCTCTGTGCTCAACAGGAGCTATATCATAACCAGACCCATGTGCTCAACCTGAGCTAATTCATGGCCAGACTACTGTGCTCAACCTGAGCTACATGATCATAACCAGGCACCTTTGCTAAACTTGAGCTAGATTATCACCAGTGATCTTTGCTCAACCTAAGTTAAATCATGACCAGCACTTGTGCAAAACCCGGGCTACATAATGACCAAGCACCTGTGCTCAACCTGACCTACATTATGATAGAGCATCTGTGCTCATCTAGAGCTAGATCATGACCAGAACGCTGTATTCAACCTGAGCTACATCCTGACCAGGACCCTGTGCTCATCCGTTTATACATCATGACAAGGCCCCTGTGCAAAACCTGAGCTACATCCTGACCAGGACCCTGTGCTCATCCGTTTATACATCATGACCAGGTCCCTGTGCCTAGGTTGAGTTACATCATGATCATGCACACCTGTGCTCAACCAGAGTTACATCAAAATTTTGGGCCAGCTCATAACTGGCGATCTTCCGGTTTCCTACTTTTAATAGGACCGTTTTGTGCCTCCATTTTGAACTTCGTACAGAAGGGCATTCTCAGGCATACCCAGATCATATAATGCATCACATATACAAAATAGCTCAATGTGATAAGACAGTCCCCATAGGAGTCCTGAGAAGTATTATAGGAGAAACACTGAGCAGGGTGGTACTAATAGGGTCAGAGGTTAGACTTGAGAGTGGCAGTTGCACTTTTGCACATTGTGCCTCTGGAGAATTTTCAGCCTCTCAACACGCACAGGCGCACTTCTAGTTGGGTGATTGCCTGCCAGGACTGAGAATAGGCAGTTTGCTAGATGGACCATATGAGTACACTGATGCAAAGTCAAGTCATTTTGCAGAGCGCATGGAGCGTGCTACATAAATGCCAGGCAGACATTATGAAACTGCAGGATATTTTATAACATTTTATCATAAACAATAGTCTTTCATTCACTGCACTCAACTACCTGGAAATGTTTGTTCTGTTCCTCCCAACGCATGTGACATTTCCTAATGCAGCTCCAAGGTTCTTCTGTCCCATTTTGAGAAGAGGAGACAGTGTTGGCAACAATAAGAGAGGTGGGATGGAAAAGGGGTAAAGAGAGTGGAGAGTTGGAAGAACAGAGGGTGGGCAACGGTGTCAAAAGCAGCTGACCGGTCAAAAAAGAATAAGGCATGTTCAAATGGGGAGGGACAATGCCAGTGGAGACAGAGAGGTAATGGGGCGAGGACGTTGGAGCAAGCATTGGAGGAGAGGGTGTAGAGAAGGTGGAGGAAAATGGGAGTGGGCTTCCTCACCAGTAGTGGGGAGGATTAGGAGGAAAGGGTGGGTTGGCCAGCATTAAAAGGAGAAGGGCTTTAAGAAAAAATGGCCTGATTTATAGCAGGAATCTTGGATGAAAAGTAAGTAGCTAAGTCCAGGACAGAGATTAAGAAAGGCAGGGGAGGAGATGAGATATTTGGAGATAGAATAAATTGAACTTTAAGAGGAGAGCATAAATTTAAGATGAAGAAAGTCGGAGAATGAATGGGATTTTCTCCAATGCTTTTTTGCAGTGGGGGGGAACTTTTTGAAGGTAGCAGGTTAGTCTAGAGTGCTAAGGTTGGGGTGAGGACCGTCAAAGATTAAGAGTAACTTCCAGAGAAACAGAAACAATGGCACAATGGTGGAGATATAGTGGTAGTAGAATTATTGGGCCAGGAAAGGGTGGAGATGGGGAAAGAAAAGAGTCTAGGGAGGAAAAAAATGTGAGTGTCCAGGGCATCAAAATGTATCAAATTAGGGTACTCTTAGGAGAAGGGATGGTTAGAGAGGGATAAAGGAAAGTTGGTGAGGTCGGAGATATCACAGCGAAAGGAAAAGTGAGATGGAGGTGGGCTAATGAGTGCTGGAACCCGGTTCTTTGGGTGCCACTGGCATTCTCTAATTCCCCACTTGCTCACTTCTCTACCCTCTCTAAATGCTTGCCTGTTAGCTGGAGACCTCTGTTTTAATCTTTTGGCATTGGTGAGACCGACTTGTGTACTGATCAATCATATTTGCTGACCACAACACAGTCTACCTCGCTAGGAACCAGTATAATGGGCCATGAAAGCACCAATGCCCATGCAGGGGTCACTGACAAAAACCACCAGTCTACTAGACTCCGCTCCCGTTTAAGGTAGCACAAATTTGATTTGATATATTAGACTCATAATCCTGAAATTGAAAATGGGGCCATAAGATCCATGGAGGAAGAGAAGTTTAGAACGGGTATGTTGAAGTCACCAAGGATAAGGAAGGGGTGGTCAGAGGAGAGAGAATGGGGGAGTCAGGGGGCAAAATTGTAAAGAAAGGTGGAGGGAGGACCAGGGGGGACGGTAGATGGCTGCAAACCAAAGGTGGACGTCAAACTAGAAAAACAGATAAGGTACAGGAGGAATGATATGATAGGTGCAATGTGGGGAGAGCAGGAAACCCACAGTCACCCTGCTGATCGCTACGTCTGAAGGAGTGGGAAAAGCTGTGCCCACGGAGGGCAGCAGAAGAAGTGGTGCCAGAATAAGAGATCCAAGTCTCAGTCATGGCGAGGATGGTAAGGGAGTTGGAGATAAAAAGATCATGGCAGAGGCCATTTTGTTTCATACAGACCTGGCATTCCACAAGGAGAAGGAGAGAGGAAGAGAGTGAAGAGGGGAAATCGGGATGAGTTTAGCCAGCTTGCTACAACTCAGGGGAGAAGCAAAGTCACCAGGAGTGGGGATAGGATGAGAGCGAGGAGGTGACAGGATGCTAGAAAGGAGCTATGGTGGTAGAGTTATGGGCTGGGGCTTAGAGGAAGCAAAGGAAGGGGAGAGTGAAGGAAGGGGAGGGAGGAATAAAAGAGTGATGTGCCTGCTGTAGTTGGTACATTGAGCCTTCACTTGTTCAACGAAGCACAAAGAATGTGGTTGCACGTTTATTATTAGTGCAAGAGTGCATGAAGGACCGCCTAGTGCATTTTAAGGTCAATGCCCTTTTTCCAGTCTTTGAAAGACACAATATGATAGAGAATATTTGCAGATGCTCCAGAGGATGTGAGAGGTGGCAGCAGTAATTACATGTCAGTCCAAGCTTTGGAAATACCCCACTTATTAATTTCAATGTTATGATTCTTTTCCTAAAACAGAGCTTTATTTATGGCTTAAACCACTGGATCTCAAACTCGGTCCTCAGGACCCCAAACAGTGCATGTTTTCCAGGTCTTCTCACAGAATCACAAGTGAAATAGTTATCTTGCCTGTGGAGCTTTCAAAATGTATCAGTGAGTAATGAATGCACCTGTGCTCCTGCTAGGTGACCTGGAAAACGTGAACTGTGTGGGGTCCTGAGGACCGAGTTTGAGAACCACTGGCTTAAACTAATGAAGAAAGTGAGGGGACAGAAGGGTAATATTGCATATAACTTTGTATGTTGTAAGCTTTGCCTTACATTGGTTAAGGTTTGGCGATTTGCATTATCACAGTCTTCTGCAATGTGCCACAATTCATGGCATCATGCAACCACTTACCACACATTGCATCCTTAGCCGAAGAAGTGGATGGGGTCTAAGAAGGTGGGCTACTCTCCTGGGAGACCGGGGAAATTTAATTAACATTAGAGTCTTCAGGAGACTCTGGGAGAATAGGCAAGTAATACCCCTTCAACACAAAAAAAAAAAAATTATATATAATATATATATATATATATTTAATGGACCCATAGAGCTGTATTCAATTTGAGCTGAGCCGCCTTAAGTTAACGCGGCCTGGACTTAATGCCGACTTCGCCTGTTTTGGAGGCGGAAAAGTATCACGCGCGTGCACGCTTTACCCCGTATTCAATTTGAAAGTACGCGTAAACGGGATCCAGCGATACTTTAACAAGCGGAAAGTACTGTCAGTTTTGGGGAAATCAGCCTGTCACCCCCCAAATGATGCTCTGATATGGGGGTTCACTATGGTACCCCCTGATATGGCTTGCTGAAGGTATTTGGTGTTTTTAAATGGGCTCAATAGCTGCTAAATAGCGTTTTTCTATACCTGATGCAGAATAGTATTTTGGAGGATTTTTTCCAGAAAATAACTTACCCCAGCAAATTTGGGGTACTTGAAAATGGGGGTCAGCATATTTAAAGTTGAAAAAGTGAAGTTGAAAAAATCGTAAAAAATCTACCTGCCGCTAACACCTGCAATAAAAAAAAACACCTGGGGAATACTCGGGGACCCCCCCCAGAGTCAAGTTCGCTAGTTTTTAACTTTGTACCCCAACATTTTTTTTGTTCGCCCCCTTTTTCAAAGTCATTTTTTGGGGTGTCCTTAAGTTTTTTTTGACACAGATTACCTTTGGGGGACTGTCTGAAGGCTGCACGGGGGTTCCCGAAACGTTGCACCCCAAAACCCCAATTCTGCACTTTTTTCCGCCTTTCATAGGCGATACTTTACCGCCTATTACATTGCATTGGTATATGATGTCATTAACGCCTAGGCGGAAAGTCTTTCAAATTGAATACGGGGTAAAACCAAAACAGGCGATAATTACATCATCGGCGGTAACTTAACGCGTATCCGGACTTGACGTTTCAAATTGAATACGGGCCATTGATTTGAAAAAATTGCCACCCTGAAAAAAAATTATTGATGTCATAATTTAATTTTTGTTAACGCCAGGTATTTGTGGCACAAGGACATTTCACAGATAGGATTCTCCATACCATAGGCTCTAGGCTAGGATGTAGGGTGTACAGTATTGAACAGAAACCTAAATGTACTTTTTTTTTTCCACTTCAGTGCAAAGCTAGAAGCACAAGAGTGCCTTATCAGTACTGAGTAAGCACGACCCTGATCTGCCAAAAGTAATGCACAGGGGCTTGTCTCTCAAACGAAGATACCCCCATAGGAGTCTGAGAAGGACCACGTGTGAAGCTAATGTAGCAGAAGTGTGGGGTTTCTTTGAAGCCTCACACCTGCATTATATTTCCACCTTATGATGTACATGAAGAGGCTGCGTAACTGCTGTAACTATGAGCAACGGGGGCGAATACTATTGAAAAATGATTCCAGGGATTGGTCGGGAGCCTTAGCTCGTTGCTGCCGAGGAGATGGGATAGGTGAGCTGCCACATCAAAAAAAAATATGGATGATTAAATTAATTTATTATTACAAAAGCACATATAACACTTGACAAATGGAATTTCACCTTTTAATGGCAAAACAAGCTGACCAGCACTTCTGACCTATATCATTGAATTCAACCCACGGACCACACAAGGTCAGTACATGCCTAAACCCATTGTGAGAAATTCAAATCTTGAAGTGGGCTGAGGCCCATGAAACACGTCATTACGTTAATACATGGTATATCATATATGAAGTGTAATGCGTCCTTCTGGAATAATAAATTACTTTATAACCATCCATCATACAGTTGGAAAATGTTTATTATCAGCTCGAAGACAAATACTTATCATCTGTAACAAGGACATAGCTTCTTCCAGGCTCACCTGTTCCCGAGACCACGTTGCTGCCTACAGGAGAGAACTACCAGACAGACAGACACACACAATTAGAGAGTCAGGCAGAGGATTAGACAGTCAGATAGAACAGTGGTTCTCAAAGTCGGTCCTCGGGACCCTACATAGGTCACATTTTCCAGGTCACCCAGCAGGTGCACAGGTGTATTCATTACTCACAGACACATTTAAAAGGTTCCACAGGTGGAGCTATATATTTCTCTTGTGATTCTGTGAGGAGACCTGGAAAACATGCACCGTTTGGGGTCCTGAGGACAGAGTTTGAGAACCTGTGTGATAGAGGATTAGAGAGTCAAACAGGATTAGAGAGTCAGATAGACAGGCAAAGGATAATTAGGCAGTCATACACAGGATTATTAGAGAGTCAGACAGATCAGACCGACAAGCAGAGGATTAGACAGTCTGTATCTCTCTCTCTCTCGTGTTTCGGTGCCGTTGCACAGGTGACTTAAATGTTATTTTGATTTAACATCTCTCCTCAACCATGGATATCACTAAAACCAGGACCGTTGGGAAACTGCTTTACAATCAGCTCAGCACGATCACCATACTAGTTTGCAGTTTGATGTACCCTGATTCCGGAATGGAGAGGGACTACAACTCCCGGCATGCCGAGCGGCCATGTGACTGTAGCTTCACGTGACTCCCAGTCCCCATCATGCATCACAGCTGGTCCCAGTGCGGGGCCCGTCATAGGCGCTGTACAACGATGACGTCATAGACAAGGACTGAGGCGCAGTGGGCGGTGTCACTGACTGTAACAGTATATGTGACGTAGAATGGAGTGTTACATGTAACTGGGTGCCTCACTGATGTATGTATGACATTTCCTGGTATGTTACAGTGCCTTACTGATCTATGTATGACATGTCTTGGTATCCTTGTATGTTACAGCACTTTACCTGTGTGTGTATGATGTGTCCTGGTATGATACAGCGCCTTACTGGTACATGTATGACGTATCCTGGTATAATACAGCGTCTTACTGGTGCATGTATGACGTGTCCTGGTATAACGCAGCGCCTTACTGGTACATGTATGACGTATCCTGGTATAATACAGCGTCTTACTGGTGCATGTATGACGTGTCCTGGTATAACGCAGCGCCTTACTGGTACATGTATGACGTATCCTGGTATAATACAGCGCCTTACTGGTGCATGTATGATGTGTCCTGGTATAATACAGCGCCTTACTGGTGCATGTATGATGTGTCCTGGTATAATGCAGCGCCTTAATGGTGCATGTATGACGTGTCCTGGTATAATACAACGCCTTACTGGTGTATGTATGACGTGTCCTGGTATAATACAGCGCCTTACTGGTGCATGTATGACGTGTCCTGGTATAACACAGCGCCTTAATGGTGCATGTATGACGTGTCCTGGTATAATACAGCGCCTTACTGGTGCATGTATGACGTGTCCTGGTATAACACAGCGCCTTACTGGTGCATGTATGACGTGTCCTGGTATAACACAGCGCCTTACTGGTGTATGTATGACGTGTCCTGGTATAACACAGCGCCTTACTGGTGCATGTATGACGTGTCCTGGTATAATACAGCGCCTTAATGGTGCATGTATGACGTGTCCTGGTATAACGCAGCGCCTTAATGGTGCATGTATGACGTGTCCTGGTATAATGCAGCGCCTTACTGGTGTATGTATGACGAGTCCTGGTATAATACAGCGCCTTACTGGTGTATGTATGACGTGTCCTGGTATAATACAGCGCCTTACTGGTGCATGTATGATGTGTCCTGGTATAATACAGCGCCTTACTGGTGTATGTATGATGTGTCCTCCTGGTATAATACAGCGCCTTACTGGTGTATGTATGATGTGTCCTCCTGGTATAATACAGCGCCTTACTGGTGCATGTATGATGTGTCCTGGTATAATACAGCGCCTTACTGGTGTATGTATGACATGTCCTGATATGTTGCATCCCTTTACTGGCATATGTATGATGTGTCCTAGTATGTTACATGTTACTACTTCTTACTGGTGTATGTATGATGTGTTCTGGTATGTTACATCTTGTGTATTTATGATGTCATGTATGTTACAGCTTCTAACTGGTGTATGTATGACATGTCCTGAAAACTACAGCACCTTACTGGTGTACATATGACGTGTCGTGGCATGTTACAGCACCTTACTGGTGTACGTATAACTTATGACGTGTCCTGGCATGTTACAGCACCTTACTGGTGTATGTATAACTTATGACGTGTCCTGGCATGTTACAGCACCTTACTGGTGTATGTATAACTTATGACGTGTCCTGGCATGTTACAGCACCTTACTGGTGTATGTATGATGTGCCCTGGTATGTTACAGCACCTTATTGGTGGTTGTATGATGTGCCCTGGTATGTTACAGCACCTTATTGGTGTATGTATGATGTGCCCTGGTATGTTACAGCACCTTATTGGTGTATGTATGATGTGCCCTGGTATGTTACAGCACCTTATTGGTGTATGTATGATGTGCTTATGATGTGTCAAAGTATGTTACTGTTTCTTAGTGATGTGTGTATGACGTCCTGGTATGTTACATGCTACTGTGTGTCACTAATGTGTTTATTAAGTGTTATGGGATGTTACGTTGTTGTTAATGTGTGTATGAAAGTCATCCTATGTTATGTTACTACTGGCTTTGTGATGTGTCATGGAGTGTTACTGGTTGCTTGTTACTGTGTTTCAGTGAAGTGTGTTACATGTTACTGTTTCTTTGGTATGTTTTTGACATGTGTGTTACACAATACCTGTGCCTTGGTGACATATCTTACATCTTGCCATGTCTCTGATGTATGTATGATATGTGTTGTAATGATGTATGTATGACATGTCATGGTGTAGTATCTGTGTTACATGTTACCATGTCGAGGTGATGTTTGTATGGAATGTCTGTGTGACATGTAATATGGATGATGTACCTGGCTGTATTATGGGCAGTATTACCGGATATTAGAAGCTGATGTACCTTCCGGTCTCTGCAGGACATATCGGATGGAAGACTCCCTGAGAAGATCATCTGAGTTGGGGCGAGAGGTGCTGGAGCGAGCACGGCGCAGGGACGGGGGCTGGTGGTCTTCATACAGGAGTGAGGGACTGCCACTCCGGGTACGTCATGAGATGGAGACCCCCGAGGTTGGTGCTTTGTCTCTGTTTCACCTCATTGGTGCTACTGCCACCTCTCAGGGGCTCATTCTGTAGCACATACTGCTGACCATAATAGTGTATCGCTTCTCAGAGTAAGCCATTACACCGTACTATGGCTGCCATTTACTAACGAGTTTTATCACCAAAACGAGTGATAAATGTCACTGTGTATGATAAATGGTGCTCCAGCCAATCAGCTCCCAACTGTCATTTTTCTAACAGATCACAGTTGGGAGCTGATTGGCTGGAGCACCATTTATCATACACAATGACATTTATCACTCGTTTTGGTGATAGGGCCTCATTTACTAACAAGTTTTATGTACGAACAGTGCACGGTGAGGTCTCTATAACTTTTGGGATAAAATTGCTCTAAAGTGATTTTTATTTATTTACATTTACGGTAACTTTGAAATAAATTAAATTTTAAATAAGTATATACACACACACACATACAAATACATACAATCAGTGAGTAAAGGTAATTATCTGTCTGCGGGGGTCTGTAATCTATACGTTCTAACTGCCGCTCTCTCCCATATAGTATTACTATATAGTATTATTATATGTTGTGTGTTGCTTTGTGCAGGAGGAAGAGCAGAGAGCGGTCTTGGAAGAAGCATTTTCTACGCTGTCGCAGTTCATGAGCCGCACCACCGAGCACTGCGAGGTATGAACACTGAGCCATGCCGCATGGTGACTCATTTCTGTTACACACTGTACTGTACGTTGTCCGAGGCCCCATTCTGTAAGACCGTTGTCCGTGCTTCTCGCCACCGCTGCAAATCTCTGTGTATCGCGCGAGTACAATAATGGGGGATTTTGTGCATATTTTGAGCCAACAAATGAAGCTTACAGTCCTGTGTGAAGAGACCCCAATCTCAATAATACCCCTTTTACACCAAAATCCCGGGTCCGACCCTGGAATTTGAACACTGGTCAATCCCGGGTCGAACTCGGCTTCAGACCCTGTTTACACTGCAACTTGACCAGGGTTATTCCCGGGTTTGCCCCGTTCACACTGAACCCATGTAATTCCTGCTTTTCTCTATAGAAGTCATTAAAAATGGTCTGTTTTAAGGTCTGACAAAGATTGTCACAAAAGGCAACAAAAGAGAGGGGTGGGGACTGTTTCCAGCATTGCTACAGGTTGCTGTTCTGGCTGTGGCAGGCTGTGTGCCTGCCTGCGTTTGTGGCTGCTGGTCAGGCTGTGGTGCAGGAGGTTAGGCAGGCAAGCGATGGCTTCATGTGCGTCTCTCTCTGCAGGGCACTGACAAATTACATCATCTGCCGGTGCCCCAGATGCTCCAATCAGCATCTTTCAGAGCTAGCCGGGTCAAATAAGCAGGGTAGCACCCGTTCACACTGCCGCATGACACGGGAACAACCCGTGTTCAACCCTGCTCTCAACCCGAGTAAGATTCCCGGGTAAATCAACCCGGGAAATTTTTCTGGGAGCCGTTCACACAGAGCATCGACCCGGCAATAACCCGGGTTATTCGGTTGGTGTAAAAGGGGTATAAGTTCCTACACTAGAATATATGCTCAAAACACCAATTATATTGCAGAAAACGTGCACTCGCCTCTCAGGTAACATCTAGGCAAAGGCTGGCTTGTGAGTCACACCGAAATAAGCTTTATATAGCCTGTAGTGACAGTAGCCAGGACAACACTAGGCAAACTTTTGAAACCGATAAATAAAGACGCCCCATTCTGTTATATGATCACAACCTAGCATTGCCTAATCTACATTACAGAAAAGGGATTTAAATCCTGCTTGGGATACCTATTTCCAAGGAACTTCCCCTTCCTCCACCGAACGGTAGTGCAAGAAATGACCAGCAGAGGGCAGTAAAATCAAGGCTGATTTTGCAGCTTTTTTGATGTATGATTGATTTTTACCCATTCTCTCATCCATCGCTGCTGGAGCTTACCATCTAGTTATCCTGCCGCACACATACTAGGGCAGGCCTGACCAAACTGTGGCTCTCCAGCTCTTGTGAGACTACAAGTCCCAGCATGCTTTACCAGCAGTTAGGTGGGAGGGTATGCTGGGACTTGTAGCTGGAAAGCCCCAGGTTGGCCAGGCCTGTACTAGGGTTAATTCAGTCATACCGGTCAGTTATGCCTCTGGCACATCTTTGTACTAGGAGAGGAGTTGAAGCCCACATGTATAGAACCCTGATCCCATGGCCACAGCTCTGAGACGCAGCAATGCTAACCACTGAGCCACGGTCTGTACCCCATGAGGTCCCCACTTAAAATAAGGCAGTAAGGGCCTAACAGGTTGTCTCATTACTAAGATTACTCTAATAATAAGCAACATTACACAGCAGAACCAAACTGTGAAGATTAAACCTTATCCCATGAACTCTGGTAAGAGAGAAGCAAGTTTCATCTTGCATTCACCCATGGTCTGTCATACGCTCAGATCAGCATACAGTATACGTATAGAGGCCTTGGTGTGTACATTATTGTGTATGCTGTTTCTGAGGAAGCTGTAAAGAATGAGGTATTCTGAATCTTGCTGATTATTTTCCCCTCTTTCAGAGGTATCACCGCTGTTTACCGCTGCGAGAGATTGACGGACGCGCCAAGCACCACGCTCTAAGGTTTCACTGCAGAAAATCGCAGCCAGCTGCACTAAAACCGGATTCACGTACGGTGAGCAGTAAATAGATATTACTCTGCACTTGTTGCCCTAGAGGTTTGTCCCAAAAAGTTTCAATAAATCTTTCATGTAGATCACTGTCTCCTTGCTCATGGGGTATTCTTTCATAGAGGTGACCAGGTCAATGTAGTCAGACAGGTAACTGACACTGCCAGTGTTGCTACTTAACCTTTTTTCCTTACCCTTGATAATGGGATAGGCCAGTGGTTCTCTGTATTTTAGGTGTGAAAATAAAGACATGGCTAGTTTCTAAAGTTGCAACAAATATCCCACCCTTAGCCGTTTCGTGGTCTATTTTTGTGGAAAAGGGAAGGGCCCGGGGTTTGTGAGCCAGGATGGTAGCTTCTGGGGTGGGTGGGCTTTTTACCTTGTATTGGGAGAAGGTGTAGTTATTGGAGTATCCTTTGCTGGGAATGCACTGGGTGCAGGAATGCATCGTCTTATAAAACCCACAGAAGCAGCCGTACACCACTTATTGTGCCCTCGGTGAACAAACACCAGCTTGTATGCAAATTATAAACTAGCGCAGAGGGCGGCTTTGTTCCGGTTGGTAGTTGAGCCGTAGGCTGTACGCCGTATTTCCATGTCAGTGACAGTGTAAGGATGTGATAGCACTGGATGAGCTGACGCTGTTCCCGTTGCATTTAGTGGGATCCCCGTGTGTGCGCTACGCAGAGCTCACTGGCTGCTCCGTCCCAGTCCGACCCCCGCGATGTCTACATTGAAGTGGCTCCTGGAACGTACAGTATCTCCGGAGGTTCCTCCAAAGTTCAGATGCAGACGCACCTGGTGAATATCACTCCAGGACAGAGCGTGGATTTAGCGTTCAACGTATAGGCGGTTATCTCCAACGTGGTTGGTGATGACACGTATGGGATGTCACTATCTGTTACTGGGGTGTCTATATCCAGTGCACCTTACTGGGCGACCCTTCGCACTTGAATATATAATCGGGTCAATCGTGATTGTTTGGTGAAAATTGTTCACATAATCCCTGTGATTAAATCTGTCAAGATCAGTCTTGTAGTATGCAGAATTATCATGTATTTAACTCATTTTCTATCTATGCAATGGAGGGTAATGGTTATATGATTATTTCTTAAATGCACTTTATGTACATACTGTATGCTTCTTGAATTTTCTAAATAGAACGTTACCACTGCCGCAGTTATTCTCTTGTACCGAGTACTCGTGTGAGTATCGCCTTGCATTGATAATCTTCTGTGATGTTGTGGAGCTCTTAAGGCCCCCATACATCAGCAATTGATTGCAGCAATCGTGCAATTTGCAATCGATTGTGTATAAAAATCTTTCCCTTTTTCAATCGATTGCAGAATTGCCACAATCGATTGAAAAAGGGAAAGATTTTTATACACAATCGATTGCAAATTGCACGATTGCTGCAATCAATTGCTGATGTATGGGGGCCTTTACAGTTTACAGAACAGGTGACACAGTGTAATTATTAATTCTGAACCCAGATGTAATGAGTGCGAGTTAATAGCTAATTAGTGGAGTGTAATATTGCTGCAGGGCAGCAGAGTTCAAGCTGCTATACACAGACCTTTCCCAATTTCTGTCTTTTAAATGTTCCGCTTTTCATTTTTATTTGTTTTATAATAAAGATTTTATATTTTCATCTCAACTTTGATGTGTTTGTCTGTACCCAACTGACCATGGCCCTGATTCAGAGCCGCTCGTAAGCGGCCGCTCGTTCATTCTGACCGATGTTCGCACATCTGCGCATGCGTACGGATTTTAATACGCATGCGCGAACCAGTCAGTGCGGCCGAAAATCGTTTGTTCGCTATATAGCGAATGCCTGCTATTTTGAGTGACAGAAGGATGTGGGTGGTAACAGGGGAAGGTGCTTGAAAACGGGGAGTAGAGAGCCGAACGCAGGCGTGCTTAAATGTCAAAACGGGCGTTTTAAGGGTGTGCATAATTAATACAGCAGCGTCATTGACCACGTCACTTGGTTTTTTTTACTCAGAACTGCTCGCAAAATAGCGGTTGAAAAAACCAGCCACAAGAATAGCGAGCAGTTCATACGCTGTTCGATGTACTCGATTAATCTAATAAATAGCGGACATGACGTATGGTGCGAGCGGCAAGGGGGCGTATTTTTTAAAATTACAACCGCAAGTTTTGCTCGCTCGTTCAGACTTAGAGGCGTGAACAGACCGCAATTAGCAAACGGTTCATTTGAATAGCCACCCCTTGTTTTAGAACGAACGACCGCAAATAGCGAGCGGCTCTGAATGAGGGCCCATGTCCTCACTTCTCAATAATGGTCTAAGCAGAGAGATGTATTATTTCTCAGTTATACAGTAGGGGGCGCTGAGGGGTGCGATAACCTTCCCCTCCCTCTATTATAGCACATGGCTGACTAAACGTGACTCCTGACATTGTAAGACAAGTGTCCTTCTAAAATGAAAAATACTCTACAAGACCAAAGAACCTGCACCCTTGTCCTCTCTTTTGTGGGCAATGTCAGAGCGCGATTTGTCAAAATTGCCGAATTCTGTGCGTTTTGTCCATGAAATTAAGGCGCTATTACTTTCTGAAAATGGAAAGCCTTGCGTTTTCGGTTGGAAATATACATGTTTGCCACAGTTCGCACGCCATTGTGTTATACCATCGAAGCTGATATGAGTGTATGGGAATGGCTTTTATCTTTTTTTTTTGGGGTGGGGATGGGAATTATTCCATTTTAGATATGGTACAAATATTCGCCTAATTTCTGATTAAGAGCCTGATTCTGCGTTACAGGCAGACCTGAATACAGCCGCATGTAGTAATGTAGTATACTGCACATGTGCTGTATCTAATATGCGCATTATTATTATTATTAACCGTTATTTACATTTTTGTCGGGAGCCATCTAACCTATCAGTCTGTTTTTGGATTGTGCACGGAGAGAACATACAAACTCTGCACAGTTAGGGCCGTGGTGGCAATCAAACCCAAGACCTCAGTGCTTTGGGACAGTAATGCCTACCATCACACCAACTGTGCTGCCCATATCTTTGTGCCTCTCCAAGCGGTTGTGATTTGGACGGCTGTTGGGTGTCACCTGGCTGTGCACCTTGCGTACACCTGGAAGATAACCATCACAGGGGCGTATTTATAATGGGGGCAGGGGTATGCGGTGCACACGGCATCCTGGGGGGCACACCCCTGCACCCATATTTCTACTTCAGGGTCCATAGGGTATCCACAGGATACCTTGGGGTATAGGTGTGACGTCAGTCATCGGGCACCATAGAGTTAAGCTTTTCAGCCTCCCAGGATGCACTAGGTCCCCCTCCTATACCCCGCCTCCGAGCCAAGGCACCTCAGTTTAGTTTGGTGCCCGGCCGGAGTCGGGTGCACCTGTCGGAGTGGGGGCTTGAAGAGCCCCTGAAGCTTTCTTCTATGCAGCTGTGGCTGCACATATGGATGTACAGCATGGACAGTCAGTCCTGATGTCCATGCTGTCTTCCCTACACCCCCGCCGGTACCAGAACGCCGGTACCGATCCGGGGATGCTGGTGAGCATCTGGGGTCACAGCTAGCGGTGACCCCAGATGTTCCGGACCATGGCCGGATTCAAGGGGGACAGCAAGGTAAGCAGCGGGATCCCGCGGTGGGTCCCCGCTGATCACATGGTCCTGAGTCCCCAGGCAGGGGGCTCCCTGGGGACTGGCTGCAGCGTGGAGCCAGGCGACCAACCTGCGCTTCCACTACCCCCTGGCACAGCGGACCGCAGCAGAGCGGTAGCGCTGCGGCGTCCCAGGGGTTAAATGCATGCCAGGGGAGCGCGCCTTCCCTGTCTCACAGCCGGCGCCTCCCTCGCTGCACACAGCCCTCTCTGCATGCTGCCGACTGGTCCTGTGGCAGCACTCCTCCCCCAGGCCAGCTTCTCTCTGCTCCTCGGTGGTCATCTTCCTCTGAACGCATGGTGAACGCTGCTGGAAGCGCTGGACGGAAGCATCGTGGTCTGGGTCCCCCCGCATACCTCTCCTCCGCTGTGGTCAGGTCTGTGTATGCAGCGCTGTGTCCTACCAGGCCCTGTGTCTGCGTAGTTGATTGATCAGCGCTGTTAGTGCAGGAATTGATATTTCTTTGCATTGTATGTGACTGTGCTAGCGCTGCTGCCTGTAACTTTTCTTCTAAACTGTCAGCTTTATTACTATCCCTGTTCTTTCTGCTAAGCCCTTGCGGTGCGGTGCTGTAGGGTGGTCTCTCGCCTATTTGATATATAATTGGTGAGAGGGGTCACATACTTGGTGCCATCATGTCTGAAAGTGATTTTCCTCTCTGGCTACAGTGTACTACGTGTAAAGTACCGTTAGCGGAGGGGGAGAGTAGCGCGGAGGGCCTCTGCCGGCAGTGTTTGTCCATGGCGCGGCCTCTTACGGTTACAGCACCGGTACAGGAGCCGCCCTGGGCTTGTTTCGCTCAGGCGCTTACAACCTTAGTGGGCCAGTTAGCTCCGCAACCCGCGTTTACACCGATGGGTTTGTCCCAGCAGTCAGTGGTGTCGTCACCCATGCAGGGTTTCCCACGACAGTTGGTGGTACCCCACAGTCTCCCTATTTCCCCGCTCCCGGTTTCTCAGGAGCCGGCGTGGGTTAACTCCCTGACGAGTTCTGTACAGCACTTGTCGGATGTGTTGCAAGGGGAGTCTGTGATCCGGCCACATAAACGGCCGGTGGCGTCTCTGTCGGCTCCATATGAGGATGACGAGGGGACGTCTGATGATGGGGAGATTCTGGATCCTTACGATCAGGAACCTCTCCATACTAAGGACGCTGACGCTAAGTCCAAGGTATATATTCCTGGACTTATTCGGGCAGTCCGCACAGCCTTGGTGATTGAGGACGAAGTTCCCCCAGCGGCTAAATCTAAGTACGCCTTTTTCAAAGATGTGAAGGGCGATGCCACAGTCTTTCCTCTTTCGGGTCAGTTGGTGGACCATTTAGAGGAGGCGTGGAAACAGCCTGGCAAAAGATACCAGCCGCAGAGACGCCTGGCAGTGGCTTATCCGTTCACGGATAATTATTTTGCTAAGTGGGAATCCCCTCCACAGGTGGATTCTCACGTGACCCGTCTTGTCCGTAGTCCCACATTGCCGATGCCATCCATGTCCTCCCTTAAGGATGCTATGGACCGCAAGGTGGAGATCTGCCTGAAGTCCGCTTATTCCCTTGCAGGGGGGGCAGCACGACCGGCTATGGCCATTTGCTGGGTTGCCAGAGCGATGGAGCGCTGGGCGGATTCATTAGAGGCATCTTTCTACTTCAGGGTCCATAGGGTATCCACAGGATACCTTGGGGTATAAGCGATGGCGGCAGACATCCAGGCACCACAGAGTTAAATTTTCAGCCTCCCAGGATGCACTGGGGTCCCTCTCCTATACCCTGCCCCCGAGCCTCAGGCCACTCAGTTTTTCGTAGGTGCCTGGCCGGACCAGTCGCACCGTACAGAGGGGGGTCTTTTTAAGGCCCCTGAATATTTCTTCGCAGCTGTGGCTGCACAACTAGAGTGCTCCAGCATAGGACAGTCAGTATTGACGTCCATACTGTCACTCCTACACCCCGCCGGTACCGATCCGGGGATGCTGGTAGGTAGCTGGGGTCACAGCTAGCGGTGATCCCCGGCTACCTGGACTGTGGCCGGATGCACGGGGAACAAGGTAAGCGGCGGGGTCCCGCGGTGGGCACTCGCCGGTAACACAGTCCTGTTTGGTCCCCAGGCAGGGGGCTCCCTGGGGACCGGCTGCGCGTGGGGCCAGGTACTGATCCTGCGCCTTCCACTAGACCACCAGGGACAGCGGGCCGTAGCATGTGCGGTACAGCGCGGCATCCCAGGGGTTGATAGCACGCCAGGGGAGAACGCCTTCCCTGTCTCACAGCCGGCATCTCCCCCGCTGCACAGTGCCATTCCACAGCGGTCTGAGCGGGCTGTGTCAGCGCTCCTCCCCCGGGCCCTGCCTTCTCTCTGCTCCTCGGTGGCCATTTTCTCACTACATGTGCTGGGGATGGCAAACGCTGCTGGAAGCTGATACAGATGCCATTGCGGTCCGGGTCCCCCGCATACCTCTCCTTCAATTAAGGTCAGTGTATGCAGCACTGTTTCCTACCAGGCTCTGGTCTGTGTAGTTGATTGCAGTGCCTGTAATGCAGGATGTTATCTGTGCATTGTATGTGACTTAAATGCTAGCGCTGTTTGCCTGTACTTTCATTTCTGACTGTCAGCTTTTTCCTATCCCTGTTCTTCTGCTACAGCCCTTGCGGTGCGGTGTCGCAGGGTGTTTATTACCTCACAGTAAACGTGGTTTTTCTGTGTGGGAGGTCACATACGCTCCGTTCACACTCCTCATGTCGGAAAGTGAACGAGGATATCCTCTTCAAGCTATAATGTACTGATATCATGTGCAGTTAGCGGAGGGATATGTAGACGCTGAGGGTTTATGGAGGGCATGTTGTATTATATATCACGCCCCATTTCTGTCACTGTGCCTGCACAAAAAAGGGGACCGCCCTCGGCTGGCTAAGATGCTTACAGCCTTTGTGGGCAACGCCCCCTGCGTTTCCCCAAGGGGGTTATCGCAGCCTGTGGTGGTCTCATCACATGCAGGGGTCCCTGGACAGTTGATGGTACCCCAGTGTATCCTGTTTTTCGCCCCCCCAGGTCTCGCAGGAGCCTGTGTGGGTGAATTTATTGTCCAAATGGTATAGCACCTGATGGACGTTTTACAGGGGGAGTCACCATTTCGGCCTTCTAAACGGCCTTTCGGGTCTCAGACGGACATGACGTCTGATGACGGTGACATTATTGACTTTTTCAGACACGAGCCCCTTAGTGCAAAGGAGGCGTAGTCTGGGTCTAAAGTCTATATACCTGGCCTTCTACGGGCAGTCCGTGCGGCTTTGGTTATTACATATCCCACGTGGCTAAATCCAAATATGCCTTCTTTAAGTATAAGGGTGTGGCCACTGTAATTACTCTATCTGGTCAGGTGGATCATTTTAGAGGAGGCGTGGAAAATCCGGGTAAGCGGTTCCAGCCTCAAAAACGGTTGACCTTTTGCATACCCCTTTTGCGTATAATTACATTTCCGAATGGGAGTTACCTTACGGGTAGATTCTCATGTTACACGCCTAGTGAGGAGTGCTACGTTGCCCATGCCCTCCAGGTCCTCTTTGAAGGAGGTTCCAGATTGCAAGGTGCAAATATATCTAAAATCCAATATTCCCTTGCTGGAGGGGCTTCCAGGCCGGCTATGGCCGTGTGCTGGGGGGCCAGAGCCATGGAACACTGAGTAGGTAACTGGATCTCTGCACACTGACTCTCCAGCAGAGCAGGTGGATAGTGGCAAATTCTCAGAGACTTTGCCACGTTCATAATGAGACGGTCTTACATATAGCCTACTCCTTTCCAGAATCTCCTCGGCAGCAGTAGCGGCTTGCCGCTCCCTGTGGTTGCGCTCTTGGAAAGCGGACGCAGATTCCATTTGGAATGCTTTGCCTTTTACAGGACAAGTCCTGTTTGGCCCTCGTCTGGACGCAATTGTGGCCCTGCAGGCAACAGCTACGTCTGCGTGTCTGCCATCGGCTACAGTCCCATCAGGGTCTGGGACTTTGTATTTTCGGCCCTGTGAGGCCAGGGTAAGTCTAAAATACAGCTTTCCAAGACAGTCAGTAGCCAGGAAATCTGCTCAGCCATAAGAACAGGCTTGGAGTACAAGACGTCCTACTCCCAAGTTGGACTATAAGCCTTCAGCCTCACGGGGCAGGCCTCCTCTCGGGAGCCCCCAGAGTTGGAGGCCGGTTTCTCCAGTTCACCCAGTGCTGGTGTCTGACCACCACGGACACTGGGGTAAGAGAAGTATTTTCTTGAAGGTATGTCTTTTCCTCCCGGTAAAAGCCTCCCAGAAGGTTTTTCGTTACAGGTCTTCTGTCAATTTAGGACTAGGCCCTGTAATTTTTGAGGGTGTTACACTCTATGCTCCAGGCAGGAGTTATAGTACCTATTCCGTTGCCCCAAAGGGGAACGAGGTATTACTCCATCCTCTTTCTGGTACAGACACCCAATGGGTCTTACCAGCACATTCTCAACCTCGAATCCTTCAACAAATTCTTAAGGGTTCCTCGGTTCGGGAGGGGGACCCTGCATTCCATCATTCAATGGAGCCTGGGAATTTTGTGGTGTCGTTGGATATATTCAGGGTGACTACCTGAATATCCCTCTTTTCTTAGCACACCAGTGTTTTCCTCAGGTTTGCAGTGGTCGATAAGCATTTCCAGTTTCTGGCATTGCCCCTTGGTCTGGCCTCCGCGCCTCACGGTTTACCAGGGTCATGGTAGTTATGGCAGCCCACCTGCGGAGACAGGGGGTCCGCTTGTTACCCTATCCGAGTGACCTCCTGTTGTTACACGGGCTCCAGAGATACTTCAGTGCCATATGCAACGGACAATATCTGTGTTGATACGTTAGGGCTGACTGATAAACTGGAAATGGTCCTCTCTGATTCTTCACAGAGGATGCTCCATATCCCAACATCTGAGGATCTTTGTGATTGAGGAAAAGATCTCTGCATTACAGACAAAGGTACGCAGTTGCCTGCAGAGTCGCCGAGTGTCTATTCACTTGGCAATGGGGTTCCTGGGTTCCAGGATGTCGCTGTTCGACATGGTGGAGAGTACCCAGAACTTGATCCTCTCCGGATGGGATGGGTTGCCCCATAGGATAAAGTCAATAGGCTTTCCCCGGAGGTTTGTCTCTCTCTGGCCTGGTGGCTGCAGAAAGCTCACCTAAACAAGGGGCACCCCCTTTGGGATTGCGGACAGGGTCCTTCTGACGACGGACGCCAGTATCCGTGGCTGGGAAGCATGACGGGTCCACACTTGTTCCAGGGCAGGTGGACACCAGTAGTTTTTGCACTTCCCATAAACATCTGAGAACTCTGAGCAGTATTCAGGGTTCTCCAGCATGCAGGACAGGTCCTCCACGGAAATACCGTGCAGGTACAGTCTGACAACGCCATCATGATGGCTTATGTAAACCACCTAGGAGGTTCCCGAAGTCAGGCGACACTAACAGTGGTGTCCCGAATTCTGGCTTGGGTGGAAGGCTATATCCCTGCCGTCATCGGCAGTGTTCATTCAGGAATCCTCAGATGGAAAGCAGGCTTTCCATTTATCTTTATCAGGAGGTGTTCAATCTTCTGGTGAACAAGTGGAGCCTTTCAGAGATGAGACTCTTCTGATAGACGTAGGCAGGTCCAGTGGACCTTCCAAGTTGTGTACCTCGTCCCTCCGTTATCCCTTCTTCCTCCAGTAATAGCAAGAAGGAGGCACGCTCCTGCTGATAGCTCGAGCGTAGGCCAGATGGCACTATTACTCAGATCTTCGGAGCCTCTCAGTTAACACTCCGAAGCTGTTGCCTCTACGCCCGGACCTGTTGTCTCAGGATCCTGGCTGATCTCCAGACCTGGGTTGTCTGTGGTGGAGACTGCCCTCTTAAGGTCTAGGAGTTTTTCTAGCTCTATATTTAACAGGGGCTCTGTCCATGCTAAGAGCTCGGAAGTTTTTATCTGCAAGAATTTACCATTAGGTATGGTATACTTTCTTTCAGGTGTCGCCCTAGAGGCTAGGCTCCTCAGGTATTCCGGATATCCAGAGGTTGGCTTTCCTACAGGTGGACTTAGATAACGGTCTTCGCCTTGCTTACCTCAAGGTGCAGGTTTCTGCCCTGTTAGTATGGTTTCAGTGTAGGATTGCTACTCTTCCTGATGTCCGCACCTTTGTGCAGGGTGTACGTTATATTCAGCATCCCTTTGTTCCACCTGTGGCTCCTTGGGATTTGGCTGTGGTCCTTAGGGCTCTCTGAGGACCGCCATTTGATCCACTGGGCTCAGTGGATTTCAAATGGCTTACGGCTAGGACTGTATTCCTTCTGGCTCTTAATTTGGCCAGTAGGATCTCAGAATGGGAGGCTCTGTCATGTAGACCTCCCTTTTTCTCATCTTTCCTAGGAACAGGGCAGTGCTTGCCTTTACTTCCCCAGTCCTGTCTGCTGGTGAGGCCTATTTGGCTGTGGTACGGACGCTAAGAATTTAAGTTGACCGTACCAGTCCATTTAGGAAATCAGACTCTCGGTTTTGTCCTTTCTGGTTTCCATAACAAGGGTTGGCCTGCCACTACGCTAACTTTGGCAGGATGGATTCACAGGTCTTCCAGTTCCATCCTCTATTAAAGCTCTTCCACTAGGTCTGTGGGTCCTTCGTGGACAGCTCGACGTGGCGCTTCAGCGGTGATTGGCAGCCACGTGGTCATCTGTCCATATTTTTGGTAAGGTATTATGCTTTTGATACCTTCGCCTCTCAGGATGCTTCCTTTCGGCGGTGGATTCTCCTTACAGCACAGGAGCGTCCCCACCCTTAAAGGATACTGCTTTGGGACATCCCCAAGGTATCCTGTGGATACCCTATGGACCCTGAAGTAGAAAATATGAGATATGGTAAGAACTTACCCTTGTTATCTCTACTTCTACGAAGTCCATAGGGTTCCACAGGACTCCCGCCCTGTCGCACCTGTACTGCAGATGGGCTTTGATCTGGTCACCGGTTTCTCCGTCTCCTTCTGGTGAGAATGTGATTCTTGTGTGTTCCAGACTGTCTTCTCTCTCTTTTTTGCTCCTGCTCCGGCCTATGGCTTGTTACGAAACTGAGTGGACTGAGGCTCGGGGGCGGGGTATAGGAGAGGGACCCCAGTGCATCCTGGGAGGCTGAAAATTTAACTCTGTGGTGCCTGGATGTCTGCCGCCATCGCCTATACCCCAAGGTATCCTGTGGAACCCTATGGACTTCGTAGAAATAGAGATAACAAGGGTAAGTTCTTACCATATCTCATATTTTTGATTCCGACTGTCCGGCCGAACAGGCGGAGTTGATTGGCAATCTCCGTGATTCGGCCACTTATATCAACGAGGCGGCCTTAGACATTAGTACTCTGGTGTCTAGAATTTCTTCAGCAGCGGTGGCTGCTCGTCGCACCTTGTGGCTGCGATCCTAGAAGGCGGACGCAGATTCCAAAAGGGGTCTGGAGGCGTTGCCTTTTACCGGAGAAGTTCTCTTCGGTCCGGATCTGGATAAGATTGTGGCCACGCTGGCGGCAGCCAAATCGGCTTGTCTCCCGTCGGCCGCTGCTCCTTCTGGTTCTGGACCATCATCCTTTCGGTCATCTAGGGCCCAGGGCAGGCCCAAACCACAGTCTTTTCCTCGACAGGCTGGCCCTAAGAAATCGGCCAAGCCCCGGAAGCAGGCATGGAGTACCAGACGTCCGGCCCCCAAGCCAGATGACAAGCCTGCGGCCTGACGGTCCGGGCCTCCCTTTGGGGGATCCCAAAGTGGGAGGCCGCCTGCTGCAGTTCGCCCAGTGTTGGTCGGTCACTACGACAGACACTTGGGTTCTCGAGGTGGTCTCCCACGGGTACGCCCTCTCCTTCCGGAACAGACCCCCGGCTCGATTCTTCACCACTGGTCTACCATCAGACCGGAACAAGGCTACGGAGCTGCGGAAGGTATTGCACCTCGCAGCCTTATTGGACTCGGAACAGCAGAGGATCTTCGTGACGGAGGAAAAGATCTCTGCTTTACAGTCGAGGGTGCGCAGTTGTCTGCTCAGTCGCCGGGTGTCTCTACACTCGGCGATGAGGTTACTGGGCTCCATGGTGTCGGTGTTCGACATGGTGGAATATACCCAGTTTCACTCCAGACCTCTGCAGCACCTGATTCTGTCCAAGTGGAACGGGCTGCCGCAGTTTCTGAAGTCCCAGACAATTGTGCTCACCCCGGAGGTTCGCCTGTCCCTTGCCTGGTGGTTACAGACGACCCATCTCAGCGGGGGACGTCCGTTCTGGGTTCCAAATTGGGTCCTGTTGACAATGGACCCCAGTCTTCGGGGCTGGGGAGCAGTTTCGGGTCCACACTTGTTCCAGGGCAGGTGGACGCCGACAGAAGCGGAGCTTCCAATCAATATCTTGAACTCCGTGCGGTCTTCAATGCTCTCCAGCAGGCACATCGGGTTCTCCAGGGTCGCCCGGTACAGGTCCAGTCGGACAACGCTACCACCGTGGCCTACATAAACAGGCAAGGAGGAACCCGAAGTTGGGCGGCTCTCGTGGAGGTCTCTCGGATCCTGGTATGGGCGGAGCGCAATCTTCCGGCCACATCAGCGGTCTTCATCCCGGGAGTGCTAAATTGGGAGGCAGACTTTCTAAGTCGCCAGGACGTTCATCCGGGGGAATGGTCCCTGCACCCGGACGTTTTTCAACTGCTGGTGGACAGATGGGGTCTTCCAGAGATCGACCTCATGGCGTCCCGGCACAACAACAAGTTGCCGGTGTACGGGTCTCGCACAAGAGACAAAGGGGCGTCTCTGGTGGATGCTCTGTCCGTCCAGTGGACGTTCCGGTTCGCATACCTGTTCCCTCCGGTCTCCCTTCTTCCACGGGTAATCCAGAAATTCAAACAGGAAGGAGGGACGCTCCTGTTGATAGCTCCCGCGTGGCCCAGACGGCACTGGTTCTCAGACCTTCAGGGTCTGTCCGTGGACAGTCCTCTGTGGTTGCCACTACGACCGGACCTTCTGTCTCAGGGTCCTTGCCTTCACCCGGACCTGACTCGGCTGTCTTTGACGGCGTGGCTGTTGAGACGGCCATGATGAGGTCCCGGGGGTTTTCCAGCTCTGTGGTGCGTACCATGTTGCGAGCTCGGAAACCGTCTTCCGCGAGGATATACCATCGCGTGTGGCATACGTTCTTCCAGTGGTGTCGACCGAGAGGTTATGCACCGCGGGAGTTTCGTCTGTCTCGGATTCTCGCCTTCCTACAAGCGGGACTAGATCATGGGCTTCGCCTTGCTTCTTTGAAGGTACAGGTTTCGGCCCTGTCTGTCTGGTTTCACCGTAGGATTGCTACAATCCCGGATGTGCGCACCTTTATGCAAGGTGTTCTCCGCATTCAGCCGCCCTTTGTTCCACCTGTGGCGCCTTGGGATTTGGCTGTGGTCCTGAGGGCTCTCCAAGGACCGCCGTTTGAACCACTGGGCTCGGTGGATCTTAAATGGCTGACAGCTAAGACTGTTTTCCTTCTGGCTATTGCTTCGGCCAGACGTGTTTCTGATTTAGGGGCTCTTTCTTGTAGACCCCCTTTTCTTGGTTTTTCATGGGAACAGGGCAGTGCTCCGCACTCGGCCCGAGTTTCTTCCCAAAGTTGTTTCCCAGTTTCATGTTAACGAGGAAATCGTTGTTCCGGCCTTTAACTCACCGGGTCTTTCCGTGGGTGAGGCCTCTTTGGATGTTGTGCGGGCCTTAAGGACTTATGTTGACCGCACTTCTTCGTTTAGGAAGTCGGACGCTTTGTTTGTCCTCTATGGCTTCCGTAAGAAGGGTTGGCCTGCCTCAAAGCAAACTTTGGCAGCCTGGATCCGTATGGCTATTTCTGAAGCTTATCTTCATGAAGGCCTACCGGTTCCTCCTTCTCTGAAGGCTCATTCCACTAGGTCTGTGGGTGCTTCGTGGGCAGCTCGACGTGGTGCCTCTGCAGTCCAGATCTGCAAGGCTGCTACGTGGTCCTCTGTCCATACCTTCGTGAGGTATTACAGGTTTGACACCTTCGCCTCTCAGGATGCTTCCTTCGGGCGGCGGATTCTCCTTTCTGCACAGGAGCGTCCCCACCCTTAAAGGATACTGCTTTGGGACATCCCCAAGGTATCCTGTGGATACCCTATGGACCCTGAAGTAGAAAATATGAGATATGGTAAGAACTTACCCTTGTTATCTCTATTTCTACGAAGTCCATAGGGTTCCACAGGACTCCCGCCCTGTCGCACCTGTGCTGCAGATGGGCTTTGCTCTGGTCACCGGTTTTTCCGTCTCCCTCTGGTGAGAATGTGATTCTTGTGTGTGTCCAGATCTTTTTTCTCTCTCTTCCTTCTCCTCCTCCAGCCTATGGCTTGGTAACTAACTGAGGTGCCTTGGCTCGGGGGCGGGGTATAGGAGGGGGACCTAGTGCATCCTGGGAGGCTGAAAGCTTAACTCTTTGGTGCCCGATGACTGACGTCACACCTATACCCCAAGGTATCCTGTGGAACCCTATGGACTTCGTAGAAATAGAGATAACAAGGGTAAGTTCTTACCATATCTCATATTTTGTTTATACTTACCTTTCCACCGTCTTCAGAGTGCTGCTCTGCAGCAAAAATCCCAGGGAAAATGGCCGCCGCATGCGCAGGACAGGTCTCCAGGAATAAGGCTCAGGTGCCACTTTCCGGGAGACCCGCGCATGTGCAGTAGATTCTGGCATTAAACCGGGTCCAGGCCTTTGTATATGGAACACGGATCTCTGCTCACCCGCCTGCGGCTGTAAAACTGCCCATTCACTGGGAGATAATCTGGCAAATCCACAGATGTAAAGCCCTTTCTGAGAGATTATCCATCAGTGTGAGGATAATCTGGCCAAGCCTGTTCATTTCCAGCATGTTGGATCCGCTGGACCCGTCTTGCAGCAGATATGAGTGTACGGGAATGGTAAGATTGCATTACACCATTCAGCCTCTACTTTCCCGTAGAAACTATCGAAATAAATCTGTCAGCGTATGGGGAGAAAAGATTTGTCACTACAGAGAGAATATCTGTCATATCTGACTGATAATCTCTCGGTCTATGGCAGTGTTGGTGAACCTTGACAGCTGCTGTGGGATTACATATCCCAGCATGCCCTGCCACAGTTTTAGCATTCCCTAATAGCAAAACTCTGGCAGTGCATGCTGGGATATGTAGTCCCACAGCAGCTGGAGTGCCAAGGTTCGCCACCACTCTATGGGGCCCTCATGTAATCCACCCTCAGAAATGGAGATCACTGATCCCTATCAAAGTTTCTTTCATCATGAGTGTTCTGTGCCATCTGGTTGATTCATGCCACATGGAAACTGGCCGTAGCCTTAAATTATTTCCCAACCAGACAAATCCTAGAAACCTTTGTATATACCCTGTACCACCAACAGCATCATACTGTAGCAGCAGTGACACCTGCAGGCTCTACGGGGAACTGCACTAATTAAAGTCCTAATTAAAGCAGCCAGACAAATTTTACTAATTAACGTACAGTAAAGATAAATAATTTTATAAATAAAGTAATCAATGATGTGTTTGGGCAATCCTGAATCCTGTTTATTTTATCCGTTTTATAATCTCAAACTCTCAGAAAAGTATAATGTATAATCTCAGCCCAGGTATGAGGCATCCATATACTGTGCTCTTTGGTTCCTGCTCTGCATTTCCAGCTGCTCGGCCTGGTACACTTTCTCTGCCACCTCTTTGTAGTGGTCCTGTACCCTCGTTCTTTGTGCAACCTGTGATGAAAGGAGAAACCAGTTACCAGAACATAATCAGCTCAACATCTGCATTTAGTCTTCAGTCTGGAGGAAAAGTAACAACTCCCCTGGGCCTAATGCTGACCTATAAGGTGCCCCTAAGCAGAAAACATCCTACTTTAAAAAAAAAAAAAAAAAAACAACCTACAAGGTGTATAGAGCATGTGCAAGTATGAGACAGAGGGCCTGATTCAGAGCCCGCTCTGAATCAGGGCATTTTTTTTTTTTCATGGAGCGGCCTCCTGGCCGCTCGCATTGCTGTGGGTTGCCAGGAGGCCCACAGCTAATGCGAGTGGCCAGGATGATGGTCAAGACCATCCCCACCATCGGGCTTGTGACGAGACCCTTGTGGTAAGGTCTCGTGGCCGCAAGCCCCAGAGAGTTTTCGGCTCAAACAGAGCCGAAAGCTCTCCCACTGACATCACTTGTGATGTCAGTGGGGCCGCCCCCAAACGGTAGGCGTTCTCATGGGAACGCCTCCGTCTGGGCAGCTAACTCCCCGGCCCGCCCACCAAAGGGGGTGTGCTGTCACTCAACATCGACAGCACGCCCCCTTTGTTGCGAGACCCAGAGCGTCGGATTGCCCGTCGCTGTACAGGTCTCGCGCATGTGCACGACGGAGCCGGCTCCGTCGTGCGCATGCGCTCTGGGCCACCATCGACCCGGTTGCGAGCGCTCAGCGCTTGCGACCGGGTCTGAATCAGGCCCAGAGAGTAGAGAACTTCTGGCTCCTAAGAGCGGATAGTCTAGATCTATAGATTGTAAGCTTGCGAGCAGGGCCTTCCTACATATATATCTATTACCCAGTTTTGTTCTATTAATGTTTAGAATTGTAAAGCGCAACGGACTACGCTCTGCTATATAAGAAACTGTTCCTAAATAAAATAAATAAATGGTGCAGGCAGTGCTGAGCCAATAGAAGCTAGTGAGCTAGGGGACTTGTGGCCCTCATTCAGAGCCACTCGCTAGCGGCAGTACGCTCGTTCCGAGCGATGTTCGCACATCTGCGCATGCGTACGGTTTTTAGTACGCATGCGCGAACCAGTCAGTGCGGCTGAAAATCGTTTGTACGCTATATAGCGAGTGCCTGCTATTTTGAGTGACAGAATGAGGCGTATGTGGGTGGTAACAGGGGAAGGTGCTTGAAAACGGGGAGTGGAGATCAGAACGCAGGCGTGCTTAAAGGTCAAAACGGGCGTTTTCTGGGTGTGCATAATTAATCCAGCAGCGTCATTGACCACGTCACTTGGTTTTTTTAGACTCAGAACTGCTCGCAAAATATCGGTTGAAAAAACCAACCACAAGAATAGCGAGCAGTTCTTATCCTGTTCGATGTACTCGATTAATCTAATAAATAGCGGACATGACGTATGGTGCGAGCGGCCAGGGGGCGTTTTTAACAAATAAACGAGCGTATGTTTTGCTCGCTCGTTCAGACTTAGAGGTGTGAACAGACTGCAATGTGCGAACGGATCATTTGAATAGCCACCTCTTGTTTTTGAACGAACGAACGCAAATAGCGAACGGCTCTGAATGAGGGCCTTGTGTCTGTAGCTGGTAGGACATGCAGAGGGGATAGAACAAAGTATTGGCACCAGGGGGTAGGTAGATTAGGCTATAGTGAAGAGAGGTAGGTTTGAGAGTCTTGTCAGAGATGTGTGTGGGAGGGGGGGAACCATGTGTGAGGAGCAGCAGATGAGTCTTGGATGAGGGAGTGAGAGGCGGTTATTAGAGAGGTGGGCTAGGTCAGATTAGTATATAAGAGGGCTTGAGGGCAGTACCTTGTGATGAGGTCAGAGGTTTATGAGGGGTGTTGGTGAGAACGATGAAGAAGAGGGTGAGTAACTTGAATTGGGTTGAGATTGTTATTAGGAGCTAGCGCAGTGAATTGCAGAGTGGCGCATTGGATGCGCAGCGGCGAGAGGGGGAGCGCAGTGTTGCCGCAGCATGTATGACTGATTGCAGCAGAGAAAGACAGGCGAGAGGAAGACCACATAGCAGGCGCTTGCAGTAGGCAAGGCAGGAGATAGAGGACTTCATTCAGAGTCGGTCGTTGCGGCCGCTCGGTCGTAAGATAAAAGGGGCCGGATATGCAAATGAAGTGCTCGCAAGTTGCGTCGTTAAGTTGGGATCGTTAGCTGGACGAGCGAGGGGAGGATGCGGCCGTAAGACTAAAAATACGCCCCCTTCTCGTTTGCAATACACGTCATCTCCGGGCATATGAGGAGTAATCGAGACCATCGAAGCTGGTCGCAGAGCTTAAGGTAGACCATACCCTCTCTTAAGCACTACGATCTAGTCAGTGTAAAATCCTCCCATGTCACATGTGCTATGACACTACTTAGTTAATCATGCACTCCCATAAAACGCCCTTTGCATAGTCAGGCACGCCTGCGTTCGGATCTCCACTCCCCCGTTCACAAGCACCTTCCCCTGGTACCACCCACTAACGCCTCATCCTGTCACTCAAACTAACGACCTGGCCAAGTTGAAGGAGAGAGAAATTTCTGATCGTAATATCTAGTTTGCGCACGCACATTGCGAATTTTACGCATGCGCAGTTTAGCGAACATCGGTGGCGTATGACCGAGCGGCCGCAACGACCGACTCTGAATGAGGTCCAGAGTGAGAATGGAAAAGGGTTTCAGCACCGTCCTGAGGACCTGGTTCAGACCCGCTCACTAGGATGCGTTCGCTCGTAGCTGTCGATGATTCTTATTGTGCGTATGCATCGCAGTGTGCGAACCAGTGCGAGAGATCGGGAAGCGTTCGCTCACTGCGCATAGACTGCCCAGCAGAATGAGTGACAGGAGAAGCCGTTTGTGGGTGGAGACAGAGGCTGGCCACTAGAAACTGGGGAGTGGAGGTGCGAACGCAGGCGTGTCTGAGTCTCAGAGCCGTTCCAGAGCTGTGCATAATTAACTGGCAGCGTCATAGTACACGTCACCTGGCTGGTTTTTACACTGAAGTGCTCGCAGTACTCGCGGCAGGGTATGGTCAGCTTCAAGCGCTGCGATCGCATCCGATGGTGCTCGATGTACCGATGGTTGCATACACTTCCTGGAGATGACGTGCGCAAGTGGGCGTCTTAAGATCGGCTGATGGGCGTCTGCATACACAGAGCGATTGCACGCCAAGACATAGTGGGCGTGCTTATGCCTTGCCGTGTGATCACCTGCCTTGCTGTCACTTAGCTGAATTTGCATACGCAACGAGCGAGCGGGTCTGAATCAGGTACTGAGTGAGAAAGGGAGATTAGTGGAAGATGTATCAAAGCTTAGAGAGAGATAAAGTACCAACCAATCAGCTCCTAATTGTCATTTTTTTTTTTTTCAAACAGTCTGTAACATGACAAAAGCTGATTAGTTGGTACTTTATCTCTCCCAGCTTCTATACATCTCCCCCTTATTCTGGCAATATGCTGATGAAGCGGGTGGCATGACATTACCAGGCACAGGATGGGTGGAATAAAGCTGAGGGCGGGGTCAAAGATGCCGCCAACCGCCAGGAATATGGAAGATAAATCCGCAGTACCATCGTATTTGTCTCTCTTTTGAGTTTGATATAAGATTTTCTTAATTAACAGTCATTCTCTAGCCCCAAAGGTGATCCCCAAATTTCAGAGTTATAAAAAAGGACTTTTTTGGAGAAGAAGAACGTCCCCAGCTCCGCACGCACCATATGATTAATCTCTCTCTGCTCGCTTGTGGCGCACTTTTCATATTCCTTCTGGTCGATCTTCTTGCGGACCTTCCTCAGGTGATCCAGCCTGCGCTGCTCTCTCTTCTTGTCCTCGGCGGCCAAGGTCTGGTGGCGTTCGCTGCGTTCCTCGCGTACAGCCACCTTGGTCGTCATAGCGGCAACGTTCCTCCTCTCCTGGTCCTTCAGCTTCAGCTCCTCGTTCTGCAAACGCTGCAGGGTCTTCTTCCTTGGGACAGACACATCTCAGTGTTATACACCGGAGGCACTTACAGTGTTGTGTGGACATTACAAATATGTCATTTCTATCACATACAATGTTCCTGTGAGGAGTGATGTCCCTTCTGGAGGTAATTTGGAGAAAACAATCAAGTAATTAAAAGAAAGTTTGATATAAATAATTAAAATGAACAAGAGGTTGCAAAAGTTACACAGTGTTTGCTTCAGTTGAAATATATATATATATTTATTTAATCTCTCACTTCCTCTTTCTCACGCCAGCTTTACCTAGCTCTCATCCATTCCCTGTTTTGCTCCTTCCCTCTCTCACTTCTAATCTTACATATTTCTTCTACTCTTCCCCTCTCTCTCTGTTCCCCTGCCTCGCTTTCTCTCTCCCTCTCCCATATTTCTCTATACCTTTCTCTCTCACTGTTCCCCTGCCTCGCTTTCTCTCTCCCTCTCCCATATCTCTCTATACCTTTCTCTCTCACTGTTCCCCTGCCTCGCTTTCTCTCTCCCTCTCCCATATCTCTCTATACCTTTCTCTCTCACTGTTCCCCTGCCTCGCTTTCTCTCTCCCTCTCCCATATCTCTCTATACCTTTCTCTCTCACTGTTCCCCTACCTCGCTTTCTCTCTCCCTCTCCCATATCTCTCTATACCTTTCTCTCTCACTGTTCCCCTGCCTCGCTTTCTCTATCCCTCTCCCATATCTCCTTATACCTTTCTCTCTCACTGTTCCCCTGCCTCGCTTTCTCTCTCCCTCTCCCATATCTTTCTATACCTTTCTCTCTCACTGTTCCCCTGCCTCGCTTTCTCTCTCCCTCTCCCATATCTCTCTATACCTTTCTCTCTCACTGTTCCCCCTGCCTCACTTTCTCTCTCCCTCATCTCTCTATACCTTTCTCTCTCACTGTTCCCCTGCCTCGCTTTCTCTCCCTCTCCCATATCTCTCTATACCTTTCTCTCTCACTGTTCCCCTGCCTCGCTTTCTCTCTCCCTCTCCCATATCTCTCTATACCTTTCTCTCTCACTGTTCCCCTGCCTCGCTTTCTCTCTCCCTCTCCCATATCTCTCTATACCTTTCTCTCTCACTGTTCCCCTGCCTCGCTTTCTCTCTCCCTCTCCCATATCTCTCTATACCTTTCTCTCTCACTGTTCCCCTGCCTCGCTTTCTCTCTCCCTCTCCCATATCTCTCTATACCTTTCTCTCTCACTGTTCCCCTGCCTCGCTTTCTCTCTCCCTCTCCCATATCTTTCCATTCCTTTATCTCTCTCTCATTCTTCTTATGCCCGCCCCCCGCTTCCCACTCTCTTAGGGGCCCATTTATCAACACCCTGGTCCCTGTGATGAGAGCAGTGACCGCATCAGCTGTCTCTGCACTCCTGTGCTGGACACCTGCACATGCGCAAACTACAGACCACCAACTACCAGTAAATTGTACGACGTGTAGCTACAGCAGCACAGCACCATTTTTAGATAGTGTTAGAATCAGGGGCCAAACTCTGGAATGCTGCCTTCTGGAGCTGGGTAAACCTGACAGCATCACGTCCTCTATAGAAACCTATGGGGCTTGCAACTGCTGTCGGAAATTGAGGGATCTCCTCCATACATTGGGGTGATACTAAATATTTGCGGGTATCCCCCGAAAACATCCTGCAAATATTTAATGAAAAACAGACTCCTTACTCTTCCTCTCTTCTTATCTTTTCATCTCCTCCCGTAGCTCTCTCTCACTCTTCATTTCTCCTCTCTTATCGCTCTCTCACTCTTCCACTTTTTCTCATTCTCTCTTGCTCTCCCTTTTCCTCTCTCCTTATCTCTTTCTATCCTCCTCCCTCACTCTTCCTCACTATCGCTTCTCCTCTCTTTCCCTCCCTCCCCGTCTCTCTCTCGTTCCTCTATCTTGTTCATCCTCTCTTTCTTCTCCCCTCCTCTCTTGCTCTCTCTAACGCTACGCCTTGCTTTCTCATTCTCTCTCTCTCTTGCTCATCCTCACACTCTCTCCATCTATAGGGAGATATAGTGAATAATGCCTGGAGTCTAGAAGAAATATCACCCCAGCTGACGTACCATCTGTGACTTACATTATATATATTTGGGACAACAGGTTGACTTTTAGTTGTGAGGCACCCAATCCTGCATCGCTGTCAGCAGTTACCTTACTTGTGAGCTTCCTGGCTGTCACCATACCTGTGAGCTTCCTGGCTGTCACAGTATCTGTAAGCCTTCAGATTGTCACCGTACCTGCGAGCCTTCCCGATGTCCTTGTACCTGTGAGGCTTTAGGCTGTCACTGTACCTGTGAGCCTCCCCACTGTCACCGTACCTGTTGAACCTCTCAGCTATTACCGTACCTGTTTATCCTTCCTGCAGTCACCGTACCTTTCACCCTCCCAGCTGTCAGTGTACCGGTGTGTTTCCCGGCTGTCAATGTACCTATGAGTTGTGAGCCTTCCTCCTGTCACCGTACCGGTTGAACCTCCCAGCTATTACCGTACCTGTTTATCCTTCCTGCAGTCACCGTACCTTTCACCCTCCCAGCTGTCAGTGTACCTGTGTGTTTCCCGGCTGTCAATGTACCTATGAGTTGTGAGCCTTCCTCCTGTCACTGTACCTGTGTGCTTCGTGCTGTCACTGTACCTGTGTGCATCCCGGCTGTCACTGTACCTGTGTGCTTCCTGCTGTCATTGTGCCTGTGTGCTTCCTGCTGTCACTGCCTGTGTGCTTCCCGGCTGTCAGTGTACCTGTGTGCTTCCTGGCTGTCAGTGTACCTATGAGTTGTGAGCCTTCCTGCTGTCACTGTACCTGTGTGCCTTCCTGCTGTCACTGTGCCTGTGTGCTTCCTGGCTGTCACTGTACCTGTGTGCTTCCTGCTGTCACTGTACCTGTGTGCTTCCTGGCTGTCACTGTACCTGTGTGCTTCCTGCTGTCACTGTGCCTGTGTAGTTCCTGCTGTCACTGTACCTGTGTGCTTCCTGCTGTCACTGTGCCTGTGTGCTTCCTGCTGTCACTGTACCTGTGTGCTTCCTGCTGTCACTGTACCTGTGTGCTTCCTGCTGTCACTGTACCTGTGTGCTTCCTGCTGTCACTGTACCTGTGTGCTTCCTGGCTGTCACTGTACCTGTGTGCTTCCTGCTGTCACTGTGCCTGTGTGCTTCCTGCTGTCACTGTGCCTGTGTGCTTCCTGGCTGTCACTGTACCTGTGTGCTTCCTGCTGTCACTGTGCCTGTGTAGTTCCTGTGTCACTGTGCCTGTGTGCTTCCTGCTGTCACTGTGCCTGTGTGCTTCCTGGCTGTCACTGTACCTGTGTGCTTCCTGCTGTCACTGTACCTGTGTACTTCCTGCTGTCACTGTACCTGTGTGCTTCCTGGCTGTCACTGCCTGTGTGCTTCCTGGCTGTCATTGTACCTGTGAGCCTCCCAGCTGTCACCGTACCTGTGTGCTTCCCGGCTGTCACTGTACCTGTTGAACCCCCCAGCTATCACCATACCTGTGAGCCTCCCAGCTGTCACCGTACCCTTTTGAACCTCCCAGCTGTCACCGTACCTGTTGATCCTTCCTGCTGTCACCGTACCTTTCACCCTCCCAGCTGTCAGTATACCTGTGTGCTTCAAGGCTGTCAGTGTACCTATGAGTTGTGTGCCTTCCTGCTGTCACTGTACCTGTGTGCTTCCTGCTGTCACTGTGCCTGTGTGCTTCCTGCTGTCACTGTGCCTGTGTGCTTCCTGGCTGTCACTGTACCTGTGTGCTTCCTGGCTGTCACTGTACCTGTGTGCTTCCTGGCTGTCAGTGTACCTATGAGTTGTGTGCTTCCTGCTGTCACTGTGCCTGTGTGCTTTGTGCTGTCACTGTGCCTGTGTGCTTCCTGGCTGTCACTGTACCTGTGTGCTTCCTGCTATCACTGTGCCTGTGTGCTTCCTGGCTGTCACTGCCTGTGTGCTTCCTGCTGTCACTGTACCTGTGTGCTTCCTGGCTGTCACTGTACCTGTGTGCTTCCTGCTGTAACTGTGCCTGTGTGCTTCCTGGCTGTCACTGCCTGTGTGCTTCCTGCTGTCACTGTGCCTGTGTGCTTCCTGGCTGTCACTGTACCTGTGTGCTTCCTGGCTGTCACTGTACATGTGTGCTTCCTGCTGTCACTGTGCCTGTGTGCTTCCTGGCTGTCACTGTACCTGTGTGCTTCCTGCTGTCACTGTGCCTGTGTGCTTCCTGGCTGTCACTGTACCTGTGTGCTTCCTGGCTGTCACTGTGCCTGTGTGCTTCCTGCTGTCACTGTACCTGTGTGCTTCCCGGCTGTCACTGTACCTGTGTGCTTCCCGGCTGTCACTGTGCCTGTGTGCTTCCCGGCTGTCACTGTGCCTGTGTGCTTCCCGGCTGTCACTGTACCTGTGTGCTTCCTGCTGTCACTGTGCCTGTGTGCTTCCTGGCTGTCACTGTACCTGTGTGCTTCCTGGCTGTCACTGTACCTGTGTGCTTCCTGCTGTCACTGTACCTGTGTGCTTCCTGCTGTCACTGTGCCTGTGTGCTTCCTGGCTGTCACTGTACCTGTGTGCTTCCTGCTGTCACTGTGCCTGTGTGCTTCCTGGCTGTCACTGTACCTGTGTGCTTCCTGGCTGTCACTGTACCTGTGTGCTTCCTGGCTGTCACTGTACCTGTGTGCTTCCTGGCTGTCACTGCCTGTGTGCTTCTTGGCTGTCACTGCCTGTGTGCTTCCTGGCTGTCACTGTACCTGTGTGCTTCCTGGCTGTCACTGTACCTGTGTGTTTCCTGGCTGTCACTGCCTGTGTGCTTCCTGGCTGTCACTGTACCTGTGTGCTTCCTGCTGTCACTGTACCTGTGTGCTTCCTGGCTGTCACTGTACCTGTGTGCTTCCTGGCTGTCACTGTACCTGTGTGCTTCCTGGCTGTCACTGCCTGTGTGCTTCCTGGCTGTCACTGTACCTGTGTGCTTCCTGGCTGTCACTGCCTGTGTGCTTCCTGGCTGTCACTGTGCCTGTGTGCTTCCTGCTTTCATTGTGCCTGTGTGCTGTCACTGTACCTGTGTGCTTCCTGGCTGTCACTGTACCTGTGTTCTTCCTGGCTGTCACTGTACCTGTGTGCTTCCCGGCTGTCACTGTACCTGTGTGCTTCCTGCTGTCCCTGTGCCTGTGTGCTTCCTGCTGTCCCTGTGCCTGTGTGCTTCCTGGCTGTCACTGTACCTGTGTGCTTCCTGGCTGTCACTGCCTGTGTGCTTCCTGGCTGTCACTGTACCTGTGTGCTTCCTGCTTTCATTGTGCCTGTGTGCTTCCTGCTGTCACTGTACCTGTGTGCTTCCCGGCTGTCAGTGTACCTGTGTGCTTCCCGGCTGTCAGTGTATCTATGAGTTGTGTGCCTTCCTGCTGTCACTGTACCTGTGTGCTTCCTGCTATCACTGTGCCTGTGTGCTTCCTGCTGTCACTGTGCCTGTGTGCTTCCCGTCTGTCACTGTGCCTGTGTGCCTTCCTGCTGTCACAGTGCCTGTGTGCTTCCTGCTGTCACTGTACCTGTGTGCTTCCTGCTGTCACTGTGCCTGTGTGCTTCCTGGCTGTCACTGTACCTGTGTGCTTCCTGCTGTCACTGTGCCTGTGTAGTTCCTGCTGTCACTGTGCCTGTGTGCTTCTTGCTGTCACTGTGCCTGTGTGCTTCCTGGCTGTCACTGTACCTGTGTGCTTCCTGGCTGTCACTGCCTGTGTGCTTCTTGCTGTCACTGTGCCTGTGTGGTTCCTGCTGTCACTGTACCTGTGTGCTTCCTGGCTGTCACTGTACCTATGAGTTGTGTGCCTTCCCGGCTGTCACTGTACCTGTCACTGTACCTGTGTGCTTCCTGGCTGTCACTGTACCTGTGTGCTTCCTGCTATCACTGTGCCTGTGTGCTTCCTGGCTGTCACTGCCTGTGTGCTTCCTGCTGTCACTGTGCCTGTGTGGTTCCTGGCTGTCACTGTACCTGTGTGCTTCCTGGCTGTCACTGTACCTGTGTGCTTCCTGCTGTCACTGTGCCTGTGTGCTTCCTGGCTGTCACTGTACCTGTGTGCTTCCTGGCTGTCAATGTGCCTGTGTGCTTCCTGGCTGTCACTGTACCTGTGTGCTTCCTGGCTGTCAATGTGCCTGTGTGCTTCCTGGCTGTCACTGTGCCTGTGTGCTTCCTGGCTGTCACTGTGCCTGTGTGCTTCCTGCTGTCACTGTACCTGTGTGCTTCCTGCTGTCACTGTACCTGTGTGCTTCCCGGCTGTCACTGTGCCTGTGTGCTTCCCGGCTGTCCCTGTACCTGTGTGCTTCCTGCTGTCCCTGTGCCTGTGTGCTTCCTGCTGTCCCTGTGCCTGTGTGCTTCCTGGCTGTCACTGTACCTGTGTGCTTCCTGCTGTCACTGTACCTGTGTGCTTCCTGCTGTCACTGTGCCTGTGTGCTTCCTGGCTGTCACTGTGCCTGTGTGCTTCCTGCTGTCACTGTGCCTGTGTGCTTCCTGCTGTCACTATGCCTGTGTGCTTCCTGGCTGTCACTGTACCTGTGTGCTTCCTGGCTGACACTGCCTGTGTGCTTCCTGGCTGTCACCGTACCTGTGTGCTTCCTGGCTGTCACTGCCTGTGTGCTTCCTGGCTGTCACTGTACCTGTGTGCTTCCTGCTTTCATTGTGCCTGTGTGCTTCCTGCTGTCACTGTACCTGTGTGCTTCCCGGCTGCCAGTGTACCTGTGTGCTTCCCGGCTGTCAGTGTATCTATGAGTTGTGTGCCTTCCTGCTGTCACTGTACCTGTGTGCTTCCTGCTGTCACTGTGCCTGTGTGCTTCCCGGCTGTCACTGTGCCTGTGTGCCTTCCTGCTTTCACTGTGCCTGTGTGCCTTCCTGCTGTCACTGTGCCTGTGTGCTTCCTGCTGTCACTGTACCTGTGTGCTTCCTGCTGTCACTGTGCCTGTGTGCTTCCTGGCTGTCACTGTACCTGTGTGCTTCCTGCTGTCACTGTGCCTGTGTAGTTCCTGCTGTCACTGTGCCTGTGTGCTTCCTGGCTGTCACTGTACCTGTGTGCTTCCTGGCTGTCACTGTACCTTTGTGCTTCCTGGCTGTCACTGTACCTGTGTGCTTCCTGGCTGTCACTGCCTGTGTGCTTCCTGCTGTCACTGTGCCTGTGTGCTTCCTGCTGTCACTGTGCCTGTGTGCTTCCTGGCTGTCACTGTACCTATGAGTTGTGTGCCTTCCCGGCTGTCACTGTACCTGTCACTGTACCTGTGTGCTTCCCGGCTGTCAGTGTACCTATGAGTTGTGAGCTTCCTGCTGTCACTGTACCTGTGTGCTTCCTGGCCGTCACTGTACCTGTGTGCTTCCTGGCTGTCAGTGTACCTATGAGTTGTGAGCTTCCTGCTGTCACTGTGCCTGTATGCTTCCTGGCTGTCACTGTGCCTGTGTGCTTCCAGGCTGTCACTGTACCTGTGTGCTTCCTGGCTGTCACTGTGCCTGTGTGCTTCCTGGCTGTCACTGTACCTGTGTGCTTCCTGCTGTCACTGTACCTGTATGCTTCCTGGCTGTCACTGTACCTGTGTGCTTCCTGCTGTCACTGTACCTGTGTGCTTCCTGCTGTCACTGTGCCTGTGTGCTTCCTGGCTGTCACTGTACCTGTGTGCTTCCTGCTGTCACTGTGCCTGTGTGCTTCCTGCTGTCACTGTGCCTGTGTGCTTCCTGGCTGTCACTGTGCCTGTGTGCTTCCTGGCTGTCACTGCCTGGGTGCTTCCTGGCTGTCACTGTACCTGTGTGCTTCCTGCTTTCATTGTGCCTGTGTGCTTCCTGCTGTCACTGCCTGTGTGCTTCCTGGCTGTCACTGTACCTGTGTGCTTCCCGGCTGTCAGTGTACCTGTGTGCTTCCCGGCTGTCAGTGTACCTATGAGTTGTGTGCCTTCCTGCTGTCACTGTACCTGTGTGCTTCCTGGCTGTCACTGTACCTGTGTGCTTCCTGCTGTCACTGTGCCTGTGTGCTTCCTGCTGTCACTGTGCCTGTGTGCTTCCTGCTGTCACTGTGCCTGTGTGCTTCCTGGCTCTCACTGTGCCTGTGTGCCTTCCTGCTGTCACTGTGCCTGTGTGCCTTCCTGCTGTCACTGTGCCTGTGTGCTTCCTGCTGTCACTGTGCCTGTGTGCTTCCTGCTTTCACTGTGCCTGTGTGCTTCCTGGCTGTCACTGTACCTGTGTGCTTCCTGCTGTCACTGTGCCTGTGTGCTTCCTGCTGTCACTGTGCCGGTGTGCTTCCCGGCTGTCACTGTGCCTGTGTGCCTTCCTGCTTTCACTGTGCCTGTGTGCCTTCCTGTTGTCACTGTGCCTGTGTGCTTCCTGCTGTCACTGTACCTGTGTGCTTCCTGGCTGTCACTGTACCTGTGTGCTTCCTGCTTTCACTGTGCCTGTGTGCTTCCTGCTGTCACTGTGCCGGTGTGCTTCCCGGCTGTCACTGTGCCTGTGTGCCTTCCTGCTTTCACTGTGCCTGTGTGCCTTCCTGTTGTCACTGTGTCTGTGTGCTTCCTGGCTGTCACTGTACCTGTGTGCTTCCTGCTGTCACTGTGCCTGTGTGCTTCCTGGCTGTCACTGTACCTGTGTGCTTCCTGCTGTCACTGTGCCTGTGTAGTTCCTGCTGTCACTGTGCCTGTGTGCTTCTTGCTGTCACTGTGCCTGTGTGCTTCCTGTCTGTCACTGCCTGTGTGCTTCTTGCTGTCACTGTGCCTGTGTGCTTCCTGCTGTCACTGTACCTGTGTGCTTCCTCGCTGTCACTGTACCTATGAGTTGTGTGCCTTCCCGGCTGTCACTGTACCTGTCACTGTACCTGTGTGCTTCCCGGCTGTCAGTGTACCTATGAGTTGTGAGCTTCCTGCTGTCACTGTGCCTGTGTGCTTCCTGGCTGTCACTGTACCTGTGTGCTTCCCGGCTGTCAGTGTACCTATGAGTTGTGAGCTTCCTGCTGTCACTGTGCCTGTGTGCTTCCTGGCTGTCACTGTACCTGTGTGCTTCCTGGCTGTCACTGTGCCTGTGTGCTTCCTGGCTGTCACTGTACCTGTGTGCTTCCTGCTGTCACTGCCTGTGTGCTTCTTGCTGTCACTGTGCCTGTGTGCTTCCTGCTGTCACTGTACCTGTGTGCTTCCTCGCTGTCACTGTACCTATGAGTTGTGTGCCTTCCCGGCTGTCACTGTACCTGTCACTGTACCTGTGTGCTTCCCGGCTGTCAGTGTACCTATGAGTTGTGAGCTTCCTGCTGTCACTGTGCCTGTGTGCTTCCTGGCTGTCACTGTACCTGTGTGCTTCCCGGCTGTCAGTGTACCTATGAGTTGTGAGCTTCCTGCTGTCACTGTGCCTGTGTGCTTCCTGGCTGTCACTGTACCTGTGTGCTTCCTGGCTGTCACTGTGCCTGTGTGCTTCCTGGCTGTCACTGTACCTGTGTGCTTCCTGGCTGTCAGTGTACCTATGAGTTGTGAGCTTCCTGCTGTCACTGTGCCTGTGTGCTTCCTGGCTGTCACTGTACCTGTGTGCTTCCCGGCTGTCAGTGTACCTATGAGTTGTGAGCTTCCTGCTGTCACTGTGCCTGTGTGCTTCCTGGCTGTCACTGTACCTGTGTGCTTCCTGGCTGTCACTGTGCCTGTGTGCTTCCTGGCTGTCACTGTACCTGTGTGCTTCCTGCTGTCACTGTGCCTGTGTGCTTCCTGCTGTCACTGTGCCTGTGTGCTTCCTGCTGTCACTGTACCTGTGTGCTGCTGTCACTGTGCCTGTGTGCTTCCTGCTGTCACTGTGCCTGTGTGCTTCCTGGCTGTCACTGTACCTGTGTGCTTCCTGCTGTCACTGTGCCTGTGTTCTTCCTGCTGTCACTGTGCCTGTGTGCTTCCTGGCTGTCACTGTACCTGTGTGCTTCCTGGCTGTCACTGCCTGTGTGCTTCCTGGCTGTCACTGTACCTGTGTGCTTCCTGGCTGTCACTGTACCTGTGTGCTTCCTGGCTGTCACTGTACCTGTGTGCTTCCTGGCTGTCACTGCCTGTGTGCTTCCTGGCTGTCACTGTACCTGTGTGCTTCCTGCTTTCATTGTGCCTGTGTGCTTCCTGCTGTCACTGCCTGTGTGCTTCCTGGCTGTCACTGTACCTGTGTGCTTCCCGTCTGTCAGTGTACCTATGAGTTGTGTGCCTTCCTGCTGTCACTGTACCTGTGTGCTTCCTGGCTGTCACTGTACCTGTGTGCTTCCTGCTGTCACTGTGCCTGTGTGCTTCCTGCTGTCACTGTGCCTGTGTGCTTCCCGGCTGTCACTGTGCCTGTGTGCCTTCCTGCTGTCACTGTGCCTGTGTGCCTTCCTGCTGTCACTGTGCCTGTGTGCCTTCCTGCTGTCACTGTGCCTGTGTGCTTCCAGCTGTCACTGTGCCTGTGTGCTTCCTGGCTGTCACTGTACCTGTGTGCTTCCTGGCTGTCACTGTACCTGTGTGCTTCCTGCTGTCACTGTGCCTGTGTGCTTCCTGCTGTCACTGTGCCTGTGTGCTTCCTGGCTGTCACTGCCTGTGTGCTTCCTGGCTGTCACTGTACCTGTGTGCTTCCTGGCTGTCACTGCCTGTGTGCTTCCTGGCTGTCACTGTACCTGTGTGCTTCCTGCTGTCACTGTGCCTGTGTGCTTCCTGGCTGTCACTGTACCTGTGTGCTTCCTGGCTGTCACTGTACCTGTGTGCTTCCTGCTGTCACTGTACCTGTGTGCTTCCTGGCTGTCACTGTACCTGTGTGCTTCCTGGCTGTCACTGCCTGTGTGCTTCTTGCTGTCACTGTGCCTGTGTGCTTCCTGCTGTCACTGTACCTGTGTGCCTTCCCGGCTGTCACTGTGCCTGTGTGCTTCCTGCTGTCACTGTACCTGTGTGCTTCCTGGCTGTCAGTGTACCTATGAGTTGTGAGCTTCCTGCTGTCACTGTGCCTGTGTGCTTCCTGGCTGTCACTGTACCTGTGTGCTTCCTGGCTGTCACTGTACCTGTGTGCTTCCTGCTGTCACTGTACCTGTGTGCTTCCTGCTGTCACTGTGCCTGTGTGCTTCCTGGCTGTCAGTGTACCTATGAGTTGTGAGCTTCCTGCTGTCACTGTACCTGTGTGCTTCCTGCTGTCATTGTACCTGTGTGTTTCCCTGTTGTCAGTGTACCTGTATGCTTCCCTGTTGTCAGTGTACCTATGAGTTGTGAGCTTCCTGCTGTCACTGTGCCTGTGTGCTTCCTGGCTGTCACTGTACCTGTGTGCTTCCTGCTGTCATTGTACCTGTGTGCTTCCCGGCTGTCACTGTACCTGTGTGCTTCCCAGCTGTCAGTGTACCTATGACTTGTGAGATTCCTGCTGTCACTGTGCCTGTGTGCTTCTTGGCTGTCACTGTGCCTGTGTGCTTCTTTGCTGTCACTGTACCTGTGTGCTTCCTGGCTGTCACTGTACCTGTGTGCTTCCTGGCTGTCACTGTACCTGTGTGCTTCCTGCTGTCACTGTACCTGTGTGCTTCCTGCTGTCACTGTGCCTGTGTGCTTCCTGGCTGTCAGTGTACCTATGAGTTGTGAGCTTCCTGCTGTCACTGTGCCTGTGTGCTTCCTGCTGTCACTGTGCCTGTGTGCTTCCCGGCTGTCACAGTGCCTGTGTGCCTTCCTGCTGTCACAGTGCCTGTGTGCCTTCCTGCTGTCACTGTACCTGTGTGCTTCCTGCTGTCACTGTACCTGTGTGCTTCCTGCTGTCACTGTGCCTGTGTGCTTCCTGGCTGTCAGTGTACCTATGAGTTGTGAGCTTCCTGCTGTCACTGTACCTGTTGCTTCCTGCTGTCATTGTACCTGTGTGTTTCCCGGCTGTCACTGTACCTGTGTGCTTCCTGGCTGTCACTGTACTTCTGTCCGGCATCTTCTTCCCTCTTCTGCTCCCATTTATTATGCTTCATTTTCTTCTGTAGCTTCTCCAGAGTCTTCTTGTTGCGCAGTTTTTCAAATTCTGATTCTCTGAAACCTTCGGCCACAGGGGGTGACTGTTGCTGGGAAAAGTTTATTTTAAAGTTAACCTTTCTACTGATGTAGAACTGGAAGGTTTGTAACGAGATAGGTATCGGTTGGTAAATCGACCTGTGGTAGATCGACAAGACATACATCGACCACCGAACATCGACATCATCTAGGTCGAGAGCTACCTTAGGTCGACAAACCATTGATCGACCGCACCTCTAAATTGACAAACACGAGCTTGACACAGACATTAGATCGACACTACAAGTGATCGAAATGTAACATACCGATAACACGAAGATCAACAACACACGATAGACATAACAAAAGATCGACGTGTCCAAGATCGAAACTAAATAGGTAGACAATTAATAGATCGACATATCAAAGATCAACCAATCATAGATCGAAACTAAATAGGTTGACAGTTAATAGATCGACAATAAAAAAGGTACAGTTAATAGATCGACAAATAAATGATCAACACGTTGCCCCCCTAGTATCGCATCTCCCACCGCTAATTTCAACCGTGGTACTACAGGTCCCAGCCAGCCCTTTCAATACCCTGCAAGTGCTGCTGGCAATGCACGCTCCAACATCCACCCTGCAGCCCTTGTCCCAACGAATTGCTGGGCACCCCCATCCTCTGCAGTGCACGCCTTCATCAACCCCCCCTCCCCTGTGCTCCCCGCTATTTCTGGATGCCTGCACCTAGGCGCATCTTCACCCCAGCAATAACAAGCCGTCTAGGTTAAGACGATGCTCGCTGCTGGAGTGAACTTGCGTCCAGGAATAGCGGAGAGCACGGATGCATAGGATGCATTATCAGTGATGTCACTGGATCCTAGTGAATGGATGGGCTGCATCCTCAGTGATGTCACTGATTTCTAGTGAATAGGCTGCATTTTCAGTGATATCCCTAGTATGTGGATACTGTAGGCCGCATTCTCAGTGATGTCACTGGCTCCTAGTAAGGGGATAGGCTGCATTCTCAGTGATGTCACTGGCTCCTAAATTTAGTAAGGGGATAGTCTGCATTCTCAGTGATGTCACTGGTTTCTAGGTAATAGATAGGCAACACTTTGCTGTGATGTAGCGGGTTCCTAGTGAATGGATAGGCTGCATTCTTAGTGATATCACTGGTTCCTAGTAAGGGGATAGGCCACTTTCTCTGTGAGGTCACCGGTTCCTAATGAATGGATAGGTTGCACTCTTACTGATGCCATTAGATCCTAATGGCATAGGATGCATTATCAGTGACGTCACTGGATTCTAGTGAATGGATAGACTGCATTTTCAGTGATATCCCTAGTCTATGGATACTGTAGGCTGCTTTCTCTTGACTATTGGTTCAACTTCACACCTCAACATGACAGTCTCAACAATTTAGGCAACTCATGCACTGTTTACTTACTTTCTCAGAGGTGTTAAAATCTGTATGAGTTAGAACATCTTTCATGGATAGGTGCCTTGCTGGCGTATTTGATATGGTTTCAAACATAGCACTCTGATTGGAAGATCCAACAACGTCAGATAGTGTGGCCCTCGAATCCAATGTGGATGCTTTCTTCTTGGATTTAATAATTCCTGCAACAGACAGAATGCTTTCGCCATATTATTTGTAATGACCAGTTGCTGCATGGATTTGTCTTTACTGGATCGTTGCTGCTGCAGAATTAAATATCGCTCTCCTCTAATAGACCCTTATAGTGGGCTCTGCCCTCACCGACAACTAAGGTGTCATTGGTCGGAGAGCTCCTTAGTAACTGACCTTATGTTGATAACTTAACTTTGCAGTAAAGTGCATTATTTTTTTCAATGAGAAGACGTCACATACCTGGCTTCCGATAGAAGGGCTCTGGCTGGCTATGCTTCCAGTACTTCCAGTCAGGTCGGTCACTTATGTCCAGTCTTGGCTTATCCCATAGGCTGGAATCTGTGTTCACAGAACTGTCCACCATCGTGCTCTGCGTGGCCTTAGACAGGCATGTCTCGTTATCACTCTCCTCATCGTCCAAAGACTCTTCCTCTTCAGCCTCAGATGTCGATGAGAGTCGGCGGCCTCCTCGTCTGGGGCTCTCTTTGCCTTTCGTGATTGAATACATTTTTTCTTCATTGTCGGAATCTTTTTTACCCTGGATGTAAACACTGGTCTGAGGTGAAAGGGGCCACCAGTCCTGGCACTTGGAGTCGTAGCAGCAAGTACATGAGGAATGGATCGGGAAGCAGCAACAGGAGCAGTGCTGATGGCTGGGAAGTGGATGGACAGTGCAATGGTTCCAGCGGTGTTTGTGGACGTGGTTGGCTGAGCACATTGGGACAGGTAGCGGGGTGCAGCGGTCGGTGATGACGTAGGTTGTGGCGCTCGGCTCACTGTCCTGGTGATACTGGTGGCTGCTGATGGGACAGTGAAGTCTATCTATGATCCTCCGGTGAAGAGATGGGGAGGTCCACACAGCCACGATAAGAGGGACCTTGGTCTTTTTGCCATTCCAAAAACTAATTGTCAGCTCCTCATCCTCAGTGGCTGCATAAAATATTTAAATCAAATTATACAATTGAATATCGACACAGAAATATATCAAAGGGAAGTATGTGGTGAATATCAGGTAATACTACACGTGGACATTTAAATTAACTTTAGCGATCAGTAAAATTATTTTGTTGATTTCAGTGCAGATTTTGGGATTTATTTATAGTGGTTAATTTACAGAAGTGACGTCATTTATTTATTTATGTACTTTATTCTTTCTGCAAATGACAAAATGCTATTTTTTTTTTTACTTGATGTGTTATTTACAGTATGTGCCCTGATAGACTTAACACGGGATGCAATTATAATGTCCACATCTGCAGAATGCCGACATGTTCACAATGTCGATGAGGGAAAAATGTCGACATTCTGCACAGATTAGGGGGTTAGAGTTGGACGCTAGGGGGAGGGTTAGGCTGCTGGAGGGGAGGTTACGGTTAGACACTAGGGTAGGGTAAGGCTGCTGGAGGGGAGGTTATGGTTAGACACTAGGGTAGGGTAAGGCTGCTGGAGGGGCGTTTACGGTTAGACACTAGGGGAGGGTTAGGCTGATGGAGGGGAGGTTATGGTTAGACGCTAGGGTAGGGTAAGGCTGCTGGAGGGGAGGTTACGGTTAGCCAATAGGGTAGGGTAAGGCTGCTGGAGGGGAGGTCACGGTTAGACACTAGTGTAGGGTAAGGCTACTGGAGGGGAGGTTATGGTTAGACACAAGGGTAGGGTAAGGCTGCTGGAGGGGAGGTTACGGTTAGACACTAGGGGAGGGTTAGGCTGCTGGATGGGAGGTTACGGTTAGACACTAGGGGGAGGGTTAGACACTAGGGGGAGGGTTAGGCTGCTGGAGGGGAGGTTAAGGTTAGACACTAGGGGGAGGGTTAGACTGATGGAGGGGAGGTTACGGTTAGACACTAGGGGGAGGGTTAGGCTGATGGAGGGGAGGTTACGGTTAGACACTAGTGTAGGGTAAGGCTACTGGAGGGGATGTTATGGTTAGACAATAGGGTAGGGTAAGGCGGCTGGAGGGGAGGTTATGGTTAGACACTAAGGGGAGGGTTAGGCTGCTGGAGGAGAGGTTATGGTTAGACACTAGGGGGAGGGTTAGGCTGATGGAGAGGAGGTTATGGATAGACACTAGGGGGAGTGTAAGGCTGCTGGAGGGGAGGTTACGATTAGACACTAGGTGGAAAGTTAGGCTGCTGGAGGGAGGTTACGGCTAGACACTAGGGGGAGGGTTTTGCTGCTGGAGGGGAGGTTACGGTTAGACACTAGAGGGGGGGTTAGGCTGCTGGAGGGGAGGTTAAAGTTAGACACTAGGGGAAGGGGAAGGCTGCTGGAGGGTAGGTTACGATTAGGCACTAGGGTGAGGGTAAGGCTACTGGAGGGGAGGTTACGGTTAGGCACTATGGGGAGGTTACAGTTAGGCACTATAGGGAAGGTTAGGCTGCTGGAGGGGAGGTTACAGTTATGCACTAGGGGGAAGGTAAGGCTGCTGGAGGGGAGGTTACGGTTAGGAACTAGGGGGAGGGTTAGGCTGCTGGAGGGGAGGTTACGGTTAGACACTAGGCGGAAAGTTAGGTTGCTGGAGGGAGGTTACGGTTAGACACTAGGGGGAGGGTTAGACTGCTGGTGGGGAGGTTATGGTTAGACACTAGGGAGAGGGTTAGGCTGATGGAGGGGAGGTTACGGTTAGACACTAGGGGGAGGGTAAGGCTGCTGGAGGGTAGGTTACGATTAGACACTAGTGTAGGGTAAGGCTACTGGAGGGGAGGTTATGGTTAGACACAAGGGTAGGGTAAGGCTGCTGGAGGGGAGGTTACGGTTAGACACTAGGGGGAGGGTTAGGCTGCTGGAGGGGAGGTTGCAGTTAGACACTAGGGGAGGGTTAGGCTGATGGAGGGGAGGTTATGGTTAGACACTATGGTAGGGTAAGGCTGCTGGAGGGGAGGTTATGATTAGACACTAGGGTAGGGTAAGGCTGCTGAAGGGGAGGTTATGGTTAGACACTAGGGTAGGGTAAGGCTGCTGGAGGGGCGTTTACGGTTAGACACTAGGGGAGGGTTAGGCTGATGGAGGAGAGGTTATGGTTAGACGCTAGGGTAGGGTAAGGCTGCTGGAGGGGAGGTTACGGTTAGACAATAGGGTAGGGTAAGGCTGCTGGAGGGGAGGTCACGGTTAGACACTAGTGTAGGGTAAGGCTACTGGAGGGGAGGTTATGGTTAGACACAAGGGTAGGGTAAGGCTGCTGGAGGGGAGGTTACGGTTAGACACTAGGGGAGGGTTAGGCTGCTGGAGGGGAGGTTACGGTTAGACACTAGGGGGAGGGTTAGACACTAGGGGGAGGGTTAGGCTGCTGGAGGGGAGGTTAAGGTTGGACACTAGGGGGAGGGTTAGGCTGATGGAGGGGAGGTTACGGTTAGACACTAGGGGAGGGTTAGGCTGATTGAGGGGAGGTTACGGTTAGACTCTAGGGGGAGGGTTAGGCTGATGGAGGGGAGGTTACGGTTAGACACTAGGTGGAGGGTTAGGCTGATGGAGGGGAGGTTACGGTTAGACACTAGTGTAGAGTAAGGCTACTGGAGGGGAGGTTATGGTTAGACACTAGGGGTGGGTTTAGGCTGCTGGAGGGGAGGTTACAGTTAGACACTAGGGGAAGGGTAAGGCTGCTGGAGGGGAGGTTACGATTAGGCACTAGGGTGAGGGTAAGGCTGCTGGAGGGGAGGTTACGGTTAGGCACTAGGGTGAGGATAAGACTGCTGGAGGGGAGGTTACAGTTAGGCACTATGGGGAAGGTTAGGCTGCTGGAGGGGAGGTTACAGTTATGCACTAGGGGGAAGGTAAGGCTGCTGGAGGGGAGGTTACGGTTAGGCACTAGGGGGAGGGTTAGGCTGCTGTAGGGGAGGTTACGGTGAGACACTATGCGGAAAGTTAGGTTGCTGGAGGGAGGTTACGGTTAGACACTAGGGGGAGGGTTAGACTGCTGGTGGGAGGTTATGGTTAGACACTAGGGGGAGGGTTAGGCTAATGGAGGGGAGGTTACGGTTAGACACTAGTGTAGGGTAACGCTACTGGAGGGGAGGTTATGGTTAGACACTAGGGGGAGGGTTAGGCTAATGGAGGGGAGGTTACGGTTAGACACTAGTGTAGGGTAACGCTACTGGAGGGGAGGTTATGGTTAGACACAAGGGTAGGGTAAGGCTGCTGGAGGGGAGGTTACGGTTAGACACTAGGGGGACGGTTAGGATGCTGGAGGGGAGGTTGTGGTTAGACACTAGGGGAGGGTTAGGCTGATGGAGGGGAGGTTATGGTTAGACACTAGGGGGAGGGTCAGGCTGATGGAGGGAATGTTACAGTTAGACCCTAGGGGGAGGGTAAGGCTGCTGGAGAGGAGGTTACGATTAGACACTAGGCTGAAAGTTAGGCTGCTGGAGGGAGGTTACGGTTAGACACTAGGGGGAGGGTTTGGCACCTGGAGGGGAGGTTACGGTTAGACACTAGGGAGGTTAGGCTGCTGGAGGGGAGGTTACAGTTAGACACTAGGGGAAGGGGAAGGCTGCTGGAGGGGCGGTTACGATTAGGCACTAGGGTGAGGGTAAGGCTGCTGGAGGGGAGGTTACGGTTAGGCACTAGGGTGAGGATAAGGCTGCTGGAGGGAAGGTTACTGTTATGCACTAGAGGGAGGGTAAGGCTGCTGCAGGGGAGGTTACGGTTAGGCACTAGGGGGAGGGTTAGGCTGCTGGAGTGAAGGTTACGGTTAGGTACTAGGGGGAGGGTAAGGCTGCTGGAGGGGAGGTTATTGTTAGGCACTAGGGGGAGGGTTAGGCTGCTGGAAGGGGAGGTTACGGTTTGGCACTAAGGGGAGGGTTAGGCTGCTGGAGGGGTGGTTATGGTTAGACACTAGGGGGAGGGTTAGGCTGATGGAGGGAATATTACAGTTAGACACTAGGGGAGGGTAAGGCTGCTGGAGAGGAGGTTACGATTAGACACTAGGCGGAAAGTTAGGCTGCTGGAGGGAGGTTACGGTTAGACACTAGGAGGAGGGTTTGGCTCCTGGAGGGGAGGTTACGGTTAGACACTAGGGAGGTTAGGCTGCTGGAGGGGAGGTTACAGTTAGACACTAGGGGGAGGGTAAGGCTGCTGGAGGGGCGGTTACGATTAGGCACTAGGGTGAGGGTAAGGCTGCTGGAGGGGAGGTTACGGTTAGGCACTAGGGTGAGGATAAGGCTGCTGGAGGGGAGGTTACTGTTATGCACTAGAGGGAGGGTAAGGCTGCTGCAGGGGAGGTTACGGTTAGGCACTAGGGGTAGGGTTAGGCTGCTGGAGTGAAGGTTACGGTTAGGTACTAGGGGGAGGGTAAGGCTGCTGGAGGGGAGGTTATTGTTAGGCACTAGGGGGAGGGTTAGGCTGCTGGAAGGGGAGGTTACGGTTTGGCACTAAGGGGAGGGTTAGGCTGATGGAGGGGAGGTTATGGTTAGACTCTAGGGTAGGGTAAGGCTGCTGGAGGGGAGGTTACGGTTAGACAATAGGGTAGGGTAAGGCTGCTGGAGGGGAGGTTATGGTTAGACACAAGGGTAGGGTAAGGCTGCTGGAGGGGAGGTTACGGTTAGACACTAGGGAGAGGGTTAGGCTGCTGGAGGGGAGGTTATGGTTAGACACTAGGGGGAGGGTTAGGGTGATTGAGGGGAGGTTACGGTTAGACACTAGGGGGAGGGTTAGGCTGATGGAGGGGAGGTTACAGTTAGACACTAGGTGGAGTGTTAGGCTGATGGAGGGGAGGTTATAGTTAGGCACTAGGGGGGTTAGGCTGCTGGAGGGAAGGTTACAGTTAGACACTAGGGGGAGGGTAAGGCTGCTGGAGGTGAGGTTATGATTAGGCACTAGGGTGAGGGTAAGGCTGCTGGAGGGGTGGTTACGGCTAGGCACTAGGGTGAGGATAAGGCTGCTGGAGGGGAGGTTACTGTTAGGCACTATGGGAAGGGTTAGGCTGCTGGAGGGGAGGTTACAGTTATGCACTAGAGGGAGGGTAAGGCTGCTGGAGGGGAGGTTACGGTTAGGCACTAGGGGGAGGGTTAGGCTGCTGGAGTGGAGGTTACGGTTAGGTACTAGGGGGAGGGTAAGGCTGCTGGAGGGGAGGTTATAGTTAGGCACTAGGGGGAGGTTTAGGCTGCTGGAAGGGGATGTTACGGTTAGGCACTAGGGAGAGGGTTAGGCTGCTGGGAGGGGAGGTTACGGTTAGGCACTTGGGGGAGGGTAAGGCTGCTGGAGGGAAGGTTACAGTTAGGCACTAGGGGGAGGTAAGGCTGCTGGAGGGAAGGTTATAGTTAGGCACTAAAGGGAGGGTTAGGCTGCTGGAGGGGCGGTTACGGTTAGACACTAGGGGGAGGGTTAGGCTGCTGGAGGGGTGGTTATGGTTAGACACTAGGGGAGGGTTAGGCTGATGGAGGGGAAGTTATGGTTAGACTCTAGGGTAGGGTAAGGCTGCTGGAGGGGAGGTTACGGTTAGACAATAGGGTAGGGTAAGGCTGCTGGAGGGGAGGTTACGGTTAGACACTAGTGTAGGGTAAGGCTACTGGAGGGGAGGTTATGGTTAGACACAAGGGTAGGGTAAGGCTGCTGGAGGGGAGGTTACAGTTAGACACTAGGGAGAGGGTTAGGCTGCTGGAGGGGAGGGTATGGTTAGACACTAGGGGGAAGGGTTAGGCTGATTGAGGGGAGGTTACGGTTAGACACTAGGGGGAGGGTTAGGCTGATGGAGGGGAGGTTACAGTTAGACACTAGGTGGAGGGTTAGGCTGATGGAGGGGAGGTTACGGTTAGACACTAGTGTAGGGTAAGGCTACTGGAGGGGAGGTTATGGTTAGACACAAGTGTAGGGTAAGGCTGCTGGAGGGGAGGTTGTGATTAGACACTAGAGGGAGGTTTAGGCTGCTGGAGGGGAGGTTGCAGTTAGACACTAGGGGAGGGTTAGGCTGATGGAGGGGAGGTTATGGTTAAACACTAGGGTAGGGTAAGGCTGCTGGAGGGTAGTTTATGGAAGGACAATATGGTAGGGTAAGGCTGCTGGAGCGGAGGTTATGGTTAGACACTAGTGTAGGGTAAGGCTACTGGGGGAGATGTTATGGTTAGTAGACAATAGGGTAGGGTAAGGCGGCTGGAGGGGAGGTTACGGTTAGACACTAGGGGGAGGGTTAGGCTGATTGAGGGGAGGTTACGGTTTGACACTAGGGGGAGGGTTAGCCTGCTGGAGGGAGGTTATGGTTAGACACTAGGCGGAAAGTTAGGTTGCTGGAGGGAGGTTACGGTTAGACACTAGGGGGAGGGTTAGGCTGCTGGAGGGGAGGTTATGGTTAGACACTAGGGGACGGTTAGGCTGATGGAGGGAAGGTTACAGTTAGACACTAGGGGTAGGGTAAGGCTGCTGGAGGGGAGGTTACGATTAGACACTAGGCGGAAAGTTAGGCTACTGGAGGGATGTTACGGTTAGACACTAGGGGGAGGGTTTGGCTGCTGGAAGGGAGGTACGGTTAGACACTCAGGGGGGTTAGGCTGCTGGAGGGGTAGTTATAGTTAGACACTAGGGGGAGGGTAAGGCTGCTGGAGGGGAGGTTACGGTTAGGCACTAGGGTGAGGATAAGGCTGCTGGAGGGGAGGTTACAGTTATGCACTAGAGGGAGGGTAAGGCTGCTGGAGGGGCGGTTACGGTTAGGTACTAGGGGGAGGGTAAGGCTGCTGGAGCGGAGGTTATAGTTAGGCACTAGGGGGAGGGTTAGGCTGCTGGAGGGAAGGTTATAGTTAGGCACTGAGGGGAGGGTTAGGCTGCTGGAGGGGAGGTTACGGTTAGGTACTAGGGGGAGGGTAAGGCTGCTGGAGGGAAGGTTATAGTTAGGCACTAGGGGGAGGGTTAGGCTGCTGGAGGGAAGGTTATAGTTAGGCACTGAGGGGAGGGTTAGGCTGCTGGAGGGGAGGTTACGGTTAGGCACTAGGGGGAGAGTAAGGCTGCTGGAGGGGAGGTTACGGTTATGCACTATGTGAATGGTTAGGGGTTAGTGATGCTCACCGCCAGAAGTGCCGTCGGTTCAGCCAGGAGATACCATCAGCTGACCACCGGACCCAGAAGACAGCTGACGAAACAAGTCACCACTACACCACCAGGAACATTTTGTTGACATTCTAATCACGACGACATTTCATCAGTGACGACGATGATGAACGTCGGCGGGATCAATGTCGAAATGCCAAGCTTCTCAACATAACGACCATGTTGACATTATGAATGTTGGTAAAATATACCAGACCCCTTATAGCAAATTATAGTGTTCATTCTAGCACCCTGCACCTGTCACAACCCGTGCAGTTCCTCTTTCTCAGGTCTGTATCTCAGCAGCTTGTTGCATCAGCCAAGTGCGCTAGAAGCACCAGAGCAGAGAGCGACACCCCAGGAAGGAAAATATGAACTGCACGCGTTGTGACAGATCCAGGGTGCTAGAATGAACACTATATTAGTCTGTAGATAACACACAGTACTACGTGCATGAGAATGTATATCTGCTGTCTGTATAGCACTCCAGTGTATGTCTGTGCAATAAGGACGATAAAGATTACATTGAGCCGTACCGCGTAGAGGATCTCTGGTCTCCAGCCCCGAAATAACCGTTCCTGGCCCATATCTGGTCAGCTCTGCTTCCCAGGGAGCTAACACGTTGTCTCCGGGAATTATACCATGTCTCAGTGCTTCGTCATACTGGATAATGTCACCAACACTTGTCTTCTGCAGCGTGGCAGAGTACCTCTCGCTCTCCGAACTCCGCTGGGTAAACTCAATTAGAAAGAGCCCCGGTTTCTCCTGGTGTGAAGAGAAATGTGGTTTAGATTAGCTGCAGTGAGCAGGTGAAGGGGTTTGGTCAGGAACTCTGCTGCAATAAATTGTAGGCAGGAATGGAGTAAGGCGCAGAATGTAAGGGGATGTGGTCTGGAAGCCGACGGTCTAAATGCCGACCCCCAGCTTTCAGACTCTCTAATCCCGGCGTGGTACTATTGACAGGCGACGAAACCTTGATGCCTGTCATTAACCACACGCCGGAAGACCGACGGCCGGCATACCGAGCGAAGGTAAGCCGGGCGCGCACAGCCGTGGCGGGGGGAGGGTTAGGTTTAGGGCTCCAGAGGGGGCTTAGGGTCAGGCACCCCTCCCCCTCCCGGGAGGGTTAGGTTTAGGCTAGGGGAATGGGGGGTTAGGGTTAGGCACCCACGGGGGGAGGTTAGGGTTAGGCACACCTAAGGGAGGGTTAGGGGGTAGAATTAGGTTAGCGATACTTACCTTAGAGACGATCGAGATCTTCACCCTTGCTGGGCTGCCGCTGTCAGGATTTGAACCGCCGGCCTGGCCCGGCCATGCATACTACACCCAATTAAAGGAGTTGTGGTTTGATGCTAGTCATGATTTCTGCAGATAAAACTAGTTGTACAGAAGGTAAAGTGGCGATTTGGTAATAGAGGATGCAAATCGCGCATACGTGCTGTAACCCATAGCAACCAATCAGATTTCGGCTTTCGCGAAGACTCCCGTACACGCTGCAATTTTAAATTGTCAATACTGTTTTACAGGTAATCGCCCTGAAATTGCCCCTTGTCTGGGCGCATAAACACAGATGGAGCCATCAGATACGAACAGGACGATGACCAGATCTGCAGGACGGTATAAGCGGCGGTTATCTGACCGACTTCTCAAACCAACCAAAGTTATATGGCTGACTATAGTCCGATTATACTACTGATATAAACTGACATCTGATTGGCTGTTATGGATTACATAGTTTCAAGACAGCGTTTATAGGGTTTGTTGGCAACTCTCTACTACAGTGATTCTCAACCTCAACCCTCAAGTTTTCCCAACAGGTCATATTATGAGGTTTTCTGTCGGTGGAAGCAGGTGGGATAATTACTCACCCGACACAATACAATAACGTACCTGTTCCTGATTAAAGACATCCACAAAACATGACCTGTCGGTGGTAGTTTGGGACTGGAGTTGAGAACCCTCAGCCTCTTAACTCTACACTTGCCCATCTGCCCACCGACCGTGGGCAGGGTCATCTTCCCTGTCATTGTCACCCTTGTGCTATCTATGCCAACATTTGCCCCCTGCCCATGTTCCCCCTCAGCGACTCTGATACTGCATAAAGCGGATTCGCCTGCTCCTCGCTGCGACTCATCTCTACTTGCCCTATTCCTGCCCACTTTCTTAGTCTACCCTGTCTGCGGTTTTACTGTCTGTGTTTTGGCTATGTCATTTTGGTGTGTGGATTTTACTGTTGTGTACTTTATGTATGCTATGTTATTTTATATATGCTGTATAACTTTACATAGTTGTGTTTACGCTTCGTACGGTGCTGTGGACACTTTGTTGCCAATTAGAAATAAAATATAATAATAATAATTTTAACATCCAATAGTGTGTCTGCCTTTATCGGTAACCTCTCTCATGTTTTATTATGACATCATATGTGGATTATTGGCTCACCTCTTGTCTCACCACACCCATGTAGTAAAATTGATCGGGATCTCTCCGTGCCAGCACTGTTTCACGTCTAATGATGGGGGTTAGACACGGGAATGTTGGTGGTAATTCCACCTTTTTACACGTCACGCTGGTGTAATAAGAAGGGTAGTGACCAGTCCAGGAGCATCTGCAAAGAAGAGAATCTGCGTGACAGGACCATTGATATTCACTATTGTCACAGTGTAATGGTTTCACCACCAGCAGATCTATCGCTGGTCACATGGGCTGTGATGTCACATGGATAATTCTCCACAAAACTACTCTGATGTCCAGTAATGATCTAAATGGAATTGATCATTTTCAGACAAGCTAATTGACACGGTGAGAAGGCGATAGCTCTGGGTCTGTGTGGGCAGGGCTGCCGAGACTAGACTGGAGGCGTGGCCAGTCTTGGGGGCCTTGCTCCGCCTCCACAGATGACCCAAGCTTGAGAGCAGGGGTCAGGGAACTTTCTTACCTTTTACCCCAAAATATATTTAGATACGCCGGCGTTACCCCCTTGATTTGATAGGAAGGAAATCATATAGTAGTGCCCCCATATAATGCCCCTGTAGTAGTGCCCCCATATAATGCCCCTGTAGTGCCGCTTGTACAAAAATAAAAAAACACCTTAATCCCCGCTCCTGCATCCGCCGCCGTCCTGTCCTCCCGGCTGCTCCTCGGAACTATGGGAGAGACGCCATGATGTCTCTACCATAGTGCGCATGGAAAGAGGCTGAAGCTGGAGTTCAGAAGAGAACTCCAGCCTCTGGCTAATGTGGCGCTGCAGGGAAGGAGCCGGGCGCCCGCTGGTAATAACATCTCAGCGGGCTATCCGGCTTAGAGCCTCCCTGCGGCACAGCCGGGCATGCATATGAATCTTTCTATATTATAGAATGATTCATATGCATGCCCGGCTGTCCGTCCATTACCCCCAGGAATTACATTTTTACCCCATGTGGGGTAATTTACCGCTGGTCCCTGACCTCTGCTATAGAGGAGTCTGGCCACCCACATCCAGTGTTCTGCACTCGGCAGTGTGTGGCCAGCTTCAGGGCTTTGATTGTTGTGTATCAGAGTGTATTAGTAGACTGTGAGCAGATTGCAGAGATTTTTAGTATGCTGTACAATAGGGCAAACTGTGAGTATCCTGCTTTAGTGGAACAACATGTCCAAGCATGCCTTGTCAGCCTCGCAGTATATGAATTTGGAGAGAGTCAATTGTTGCAGCAAAGACTTAAGATGGGTGTACACACTAGACGATTTATATATTGGACAATTTGTTGTATTGGGGCGAATCAGAATGACAAGTTGTCCGCTGTGTACGCACTACTGGGCGCTCCCGTGCGTCGTTCGTCATATCTTCAGATCTGCTTGCAGTGCAGGTCAATCTGAAGATCCGGAGAACGACACCATGCTTTTGGATGCGGCGGGGGAACGTCATATTGGGCAGTCGTACACCAGATTTCTCAGTGCGTTTAGATCACCCGATATATATTGTGTCGTCACATCTGCCGTCGCTGGGTGAACACATCATCTATGTGTACCAAGCATTAGGGCGGGTACACATCAGACGTCATGTCGTCCCATCCCGCAGATTCCAGCAGCATATCACACACATCATCTGATGATAGTACGCACTACCGTGTGCTCCCGCCCGCAGACATCGGGGTCGTCCCATCTGCTGCGCTGCACGGCAGATGAGAATGACCCGGCGGCTGACAGCATACGTGCACTATATCGTGTGTCTGCGGCCAACCAGCATCTCATCGCGCCGGTCGTGCCGTCGGTCGATGTGTCAATGTCGTTCTGATATGTACACAGTATATAACTTGTTTATAATACACAAGGGATGTGAATATACATATAAACTCCTGTAAATAATAGCTGTATACTATTAATTGGGAATTCTGATGTATTTTCTTGTAATCAGTGAGTTCAGTGTTCACTAGGAAAACTTGTGTGATATAAGGTATAAAGCTCTGCGCTCCCTAATGCACTGTACATTATTACTGATATTAGAAGTCAGCTGTCACCCTGCTACTCCTCAGTAACTCCTGATAATCATCTAATGCAGTAGATATTGCATTGTCCTATATTTCACTGTCTCAGGCATACACAGAAGATGATTTCAGATGTATAATAGTCTTATTAGAATTGACATTTATTTAACGGTTAAATTCACACAGACCCCACTAAGAAGGAATAAGGATTGTAGGTGCCGCTCTGCAGCAACAGGATGTTAATATGTAAGTCTGGCCCGTTTGGAAGCAGCATAGTAGTGTTGTATCAGGTAGGAGGTAGGAGGTACTCACCGGCCGTGGATGGAGTGGTGGGCACCACATGGGTGGGCTGTAGCAGAACAGCCACATAGAGGCTCGGGGTGGGTAATCAGACTGTGGCAGGAGAGGGTAGTGACAGGAGAGGTCACACTGCAATACTTGTGGTCCAGGCACAGCGACCTGATACAGTGATCCATCGTGAGCGTCAGCTCTGTGGGAGAGAGTTACAGGTCAGCTCAAAAATACAATTCATGAATATGGGGATAATACATCTAATAAAAAAAAAACTACAAAAGACCCCCCCCCCCTCCCTCTCCTGCCTAATATACCCAGGGAAATGCTTCAGCGTAAGGTCTCATTTATGAACTGCAAAAGTGAAAATGTGCCTAATTGTCCTCATAGCGCATTCATAGGAGTGCGCCTACCCCGAGGGATCCGGTCTAAAGATCTACTGTAAAAAGGTAGACAATGTCTAGATAGACACCAGATGTTAGACAGGCAATAGGTCGACAGTGACAGAAGGTCGACACTAAATGTCAACGGGTAATAAGGTCAACATGGGCAAAAGGTTGACATGCAAATGGTCAACATGAAAATGGTCGACACATGATTTTTTTGTTTTTGTTAGGGTTAGGCACTTACCGGAGGGTCAGGCACTAGAAGGGACGGTTAGGGTCAGGTACCTATCCCGACGGTTAGGGTTAGGCACCAAGGGGAGGGTTAGGGTGAAGATTAGAGTTAGAAAAAAAAAAAACATGTTGACCATTTTCATGTCAGCCTTTTGACACTGTCGACAATTTGCACATGTCGACACTTTGTCCCTGTCGACCTTTTGTCCCTGTCGACCTATTGCCTGTCTAACATCTACCTTTTTACTGTCTACCTTTTTACTGTAGATCTTTCAATCCACATCCCTATTCCGAAACCGTCACTTCAGAGACCAGGATCTGACCACTATAGGATCATCCCCTTCATTGAATTTCTTCCCTGAAGTGCTGTTCTGTTCATCTTTATTTAAGTCATAAGTGACTCATGCAGGACTCATGCAGGAAACACAGGACTGACGTCATTATAGGTGGGTCTGTTCGGCCTGATTCTGAGTTGGGAGCAAAGCAAAACAGGTAACTTTACACCTGAACCAACCCTGCTGCGCTGCAGGTGGGGGAGATGTACAATGCGTACTTACATTTGGGATGAGTGTGTATAAACTGAAATCTAAATTGCAGTGTAAAAATAAAGCTGCCCAGCACTATAGGTTGTAAGCTTGCGAGCAGGGCCCTCTTACCTTTATGTCTGTCTCTTACAACCCAGTTTTATTCTATTCATGTTGTTTCAAATTGTAAAGCGCAACGGAATATCCTGCGCTATATAAGAAACTGTTAATTAATATAATAAAATGTGTGGCCACATGCAAAAGCAGCCAGTATTTACCACTGCATGCAAAATAATAAATGTATTTGCACCCCTTAAATTGCAGCGTGGTTTATCCAGGTACACAGTCACTTGCTCTTTTTTCTTTGGTCCCAAATCAGAATCAACCACTTTGTGTGCTTGAATGACTATTAATTACACTGTTAGAAAATCACATTTCCTATACAGAGTGCACTAGAGAGGAGTAACAGATGTAACATTAACAGTATAGAGGGGCTGATTACTGAGACATCCTGAGTGACAGTCCTGCCAGGAGGGAAATGCTGCTCCATATACAAAGAAAGAAACCAACCGCACAAGATATTCATTCTATATTTTAGAATTCAATACAGGGTCCCCTTTTGCTGTTTTATGTATAAAATATAAGTGTAGTAAGCTATGGAGTGCGACCACTTCACAAGCAAATTATACACGAAAGAAATAGAAAAGGCAGGAAAAAATGTATAAAATATAACTTTCATTGCGCTTATTAAAATAATGTGAAAAGAAAAACTGCGATAATGCTAAAAATGTAAAGAGATGTGAATAAAGACAGAAATAGTGCTTAAAAAGACTGCAGTGTGCAGGAATGCTGCTATGTACAGGAATGGTGCTGTGTGCGGGAATGCTGCTGTGTGCGGGAATGCTGCTGTGTGCAGGAATGCGGCTGTGTACAGGAATGCTGCTGTGTGCAGGAATGCTGCTGTATGCGGGTATGCTGCTGTGTGCAGGGATGCTGCTGTGTGCAGGGATGCGGCTGTGTGCAGGGATGCTGCTGTGTGCAGGAATGCTGCTGTGTACAGGAATGCTGCTATGTACAGGGATGCTGCTGTGTACAGGAATGCTGCTGTGTACAGGGATGCTGCTGTGTGCAGGAATGCTGCTGTGTACAGGAATGCTGCTGTGTGCGGGAATGCGGCTGTGTGCGGGAATGCAGCTGTGTGCGGGAATGCGGCTGTGTGCAGGGATGCTGCTGTGTACAGGAATGCTGCTGTGTACAGGGATGCTGCTGTGTACAGGGATGCTGCTGTGTACAGGGATGCTGCTGTGTGCGGGAATGCTGCCGTGTACGGGGATGCTGCTGTGTGCAGGAATGCTGCTGTGTGCAGGGATGATGCTGTGTGCAGGGATGCTGCTGTGTGCAGGGATGCTGCACATATGCTTCTGTGTGCAGGAATACTGCTGTGTACATGAATGCTGCTGTGAGGCAGGAATACTGCTGTGTGCAGGAATGCTGCTGTGTGCAGGAATGCTGCTATGTACAGGGATGCTGCTGTGTGCCGGAGTGCTGCTGTGTACAGGAATGCTGCTGTGTGCAGGAATGCTGCTGTGTGCAGGGATGCGGCTGTGTGCGGGAATGCTGCTGTGTGCGGGAATGCGGCTGTGTGCAGGGATGCTGCTGTGTGCAGGAATGCTGCTGTGTACAGGAATGCTGCTGTGTACAGGGATGCTGCTGTGTGCAGGAATGCTGCTGTGTGCAGGGATGCGGCTGTGTGCAGGAATGCGGCTGTGTGCGGGAATGCTGCTGTGTGCGGGAATGCGGCTGTGTGCAGGGATGCTGCTGTGTACAGGAATGCTGCTATGTACAGGGATGCTGCTGTGTACAGGGATGCTGCTGTGTGCGGGAATGCTGCTGTGTACAGGGATGCTGCTGTGTGCAGGAATGCTGCTGTGTGCGGGAATGCTGCTGTGTACAGGGATGCTGCTGTGTGCAGGAATGCTGCTGTGTGCAGGGATGATGCTGTGTGCAGGAATGCTGCTGTGTGCAGGGATGCTACTGTGTGCAGGGATGCTGCACATATGCTTCTGTGTGCAGGAATGCTGCTGTGTGCAGGAATGCGGCTGTGTGCAGGGATGCTGCTGTTTGCAGGAATACTGCTGTGTGTTGGGATGCTTATGTGTGCAGGAATGCTGCTGTGTACAGGAATGCTGCTGTATACAGGGATGCTGCTGTGTGCAGGAATGCTGCTGTGTGCAGGAATGCTGCTGTGTACAGGAATGTTGCTGTGTGCAGGGATGCTGCTGTGTGCAGGGATGCTGCTATGTACAGGAATGCTGCTGTGTGCAGGAATGCGGCTGTGTGCAGGAATGCTGCTGTGTACAGGAATGCTGCTGTGTACGGGAATGATGCTGTGTACAGGGATGCTGCTGTGTGCGGGAATGTCTCTGTGTGGGAATGCTGCTGTGTACAGGAATGATGCTGTGTACTTGGATGCTGCTGTGTGCAGGGATGATGCTGTGTGCAGGGATGCTGCTGTGTGCAGGAATGCTGCTGTGTGCAGGGATGCTGCTGTGTGCGGGAATGCGGCTGTGTGCGGGAATGCTGCTGTGTACGGGAATGCTGCTGTGTACGGGAATGATGATGTGTACGGGATGCTGCTGTGTGCGGGAATGCTGCTGTGTACGGGAATGATGCTGTGTACAGGGATGCTGCTGTGTGCAGGGATGCTGCTGTGTGCAGGAATGCTGCTGTGTGCAGGGATGCTGCTGTTTGCAGGAATGCTACTGTGTACAGGAATGCTGCTATGTACAGGGATGCTGCTGTGTGCAGGAATGCTGCTGTGTGCAGGGATGCTGCTGTGTGCAGGAATGCTGCTATGTACAGGAATGCTGCTATATGCAGGAATGCTTCTGTGTACAGGAATGCTGCTGTGTACAGGAATGCTGCTGTGTACAGGAATGCTGCTATGTGCAGGAATGCTGCTGTGTACGGGAATGCTGCCGTGTACAGGAATGCTGCCGTGTACAGGAATGCTGCTGTGTACGGGAATGCTGCTGTGTACGGGAATGCTGCCGTGTACAGGAATGCTGCCGTGTGCAGGAATGCTGCCATGTGCAGGGATGCTGCTGTGTGTAGGGATGCTGCTGTGTGCAGGGATGCTGCTGTGTGCAGGGATGCTTATGTGTGCAGGGATGCTGTGTGCAGGGATGCTGCTGTGTGCAGGAATGATGCTATGTACAGGAATGCTGCTATGTGCAGGGATGCTGCTGTGTGCAGGGATGCTGCTGTGTGCAGGAATGCTGCTGTGTACAGGAATGCTGCTGTGTGCAGGAATGCTGCTGTGTACAGGAACGCTGCTGTGTGCAGGGATGCTGCTGTGTGTAGGGATGCTGCTGTGTGCAGGAATGATGCTGTGTACAGGAATGCTGCTATGTACAGGAATGCTGCTATGTACAGGAATGCTGCTGTGTACAGGAATGCTGCTGTGAATATCTCCTTTATATCACAATAAAGATTTTATGTTATTCCAATCAAGTTTTTCTGTCCTAATTTAGAAATATTGTATCAGCATGGACTCATAAAATAATTTTTTAGTAACACTGTTATACCCCTTTTACACCGATTTAAAAATCCGGGGTTGATGCACGTGAATGCGCATCAACCCGGGATTTTTGTCGGTGTAAACGGATCAACCCGGGTCCAGTGACCCGGGGATCCGACCCGGCTGGATTGCAGGGTTGAGCACGGATCTTTCCCGTGTCACCCTGCAGTGTAAACGGCGCGAGCCAGGTTACGATGACCCTGGTTGCGCCGCATGCCTCCCGATTGGCCGGCTTCAGTGGCGCTTGGAGATGACATCACCTCCAAGCGTCCACTGCCGGGCCGACCAGAATGGAGCAGCACACCCCATCTGCTCTCTGTGCCTCTGGACTGCTTCAGAGTAAGGTAAGGGGGTCGCGGAGGGGGAGGGAGGGTAAGAAGCGCTGCTCACCTGCGCCGGACAGCTGGGTCAGTGCTGACCCGCCTCCGGTGTGAACGGTGCCCGGGTCGGCGCCGCAGTGTAAAAGGGGGTCTGTCCCGGGTCTGATCCAGGATGGAAATGTGTTCCAAATCCCCGCCAGACCCGGGACTTTGATGTAAAAGGGGTATTAGTGATAGATGAGGATAGCAAGCCAAACAGGATGTCTCCACAGTGTAATATTCTATCCACTGTGATACAATGTTTATTATTATAAATTCTATGTAAATTTTTCCCTTTATAGAGTTTGTATATTCACATCTGTTAATATTATTGTTATTGGAAATAGTCTTCCTATATTGCACACAATAACTTGTATAACCATATAAGGGCCAAATTCAATTAGGGGCGAAAAGTCGAGATCGCCAAAATAGCGTCCGCCGATGCAAAGTTTTTGCTGCATTCGCCAGTTTTGATGCGTTTTTTTTGCGTACTTTCTCAATGCGCACGCCTGCTTTTTGCCCTATCCAATTGCAAAACACGCTAAAACGCAAATGTGCGAAAACTACGAATGGCGCAACTAGCAAAAAGTGCAGCACATTTTGGGGACATCAGTCTGTACCCCATAAAAAGCCTAACTGACCCTGGAAATCGTATATAGAAGTGTATTAATAGCCCTAATAAAAGTATTTTGGGTTCTTAAATTGAATCAGATGGCCGTTATATGCATATTTGCATAAGTGTGGAAAAATTATATAAAGCACTTTATTTTTGAAAAATAATTGTAGTTGGGGGTACATTAAAATGGGTGCTAGTATATTTTTGTGGCTATAAAGTGCAGTTTAAAAAAAAAAAAAAAAAAAAAAATACACCTGCAGCAACCACCTGCAATCCTAAAAACACCTGCCCCATCTATACAGCCCCCCAAAACACCTGCCCCATCCATACAGCCCCCCAAAATACCTGCCCCATCCATATAGCACCCCAAAACACCTGCCCCATCCATACAGCTCCCCAAAGTACCTGCCCATCCATACAGCACCCCAAACACCTGCCCCATCCATACAGCACCCCAAAGTACCTGACCCATCCATACAGCACCCCAAAACACCTGACCCATCCATACAGCCCCCCAAAGTACCTGACCCATCTATACAGCCCCCCAAACACATGCCCCATCTATACAGCACCCCAAAACACCTGCCCCATCCATACAGCCCCTCAAAACACCTGCCCCATCCATACACGCCACAGTAGACTCTGGACACACTCTAGTGCCCAGAGTCTGCTGATTCTGCGGTGGCCGGCCCGTGACGAGGGATTCACACAGGCCCCCTCCTCTCTAAAGACGCCCCTGAACAGACATCTAGGGGTAAATTTACTAAAGTGCAGGGTTTTTAGAAGTGGAGATGTTGCCCATAGCAACCAATCAGATTCTAGCTATTATCTTCTAGAAGGTGCTAGATAAATGTTAAGTAGAATCTGATTGGTTGCTATGGGCAACATCTCCACTTCTAAAAACTCTCCCTTTAGTTAATTTACCCCTAGAAGTCTATTTACTAAAGTGCGGGTATTTAGAAGTGGAGATGTTGCCCATAGCAACTAAACAGATTCTAGCTATCTTCTAGCAGGTGTTAGGTAAATGTTAAGTAGAATCCGATTGGTTGCTATGGACAACATCTCCACTTTTATAAACCACGCACTTTAATATACCCCCTAATGACACAAAGTAGCAGGTGCCCTGTTCAAAGTACACAAAACAATGGAAAACCAAACAAAACACAAATACACATAGTTACAAAAGCATGGAAAACCAAACACAGATACACAGTTATATCATAATTTAAACTGTATACATATATATATATATATATATATATATATATATATATATATATAAAATTTTATTTTTTGCTGCATTTGTATCCATTATTTACAAAGTATCTAAATAATAAATAAACCTAATTTGATTAATCTACTTTTTTTTTAATTTATATAACATTTTATTTCACTTATTTACTGTTAGAGCCATTACTGTTTGTTTATAACTTTCTTATAGCAGAACAGAGTCACTCATATTTAATATGTCTGTAGGAAAGGAAAATTGCATGAAGTCTAAAAACTACATTAATCCAGTATAGTATTATGAAGTCTAAAAGCTACATTATACAGTATTATACATTAAAAGATAATACAAAACAAGTTTTAGGGCTTTATTTTTTTACAATATTTTATTTTTAAGTTTGGCTTTCATTTCTATTGTGTTACACACTCTTGTATGTCAGAATAATACTGTATATTAGAGTGATGCTGTATGTACCATCATCTCATTGTATGGAAAAGTAATAAGATGAATTTGCTGTATAGAAATGACTTGTCACAGTATAAGTGTAGCAGGACAGGGATGACAGGTAATAAAAGCTGCAATATTCCCCCTTATTATACGTTGTGTTATAGACCGACCCCCAGACCTCTTACCGTTATCCCCAGCGCTGTGGTGGATTCTGTGTCTCAGTGTCCGGCCCATGGAGAGTTTCCTGGTTACTGTGTCTCATGTTTCTGGTTACTGTGTCGGTTGCTATAGGAGCAGTAGGGAACAAGAGGAGATATATATCACTGCCAGCTACTAACCAGGGGATACAGTTACTGCACAGGCTCTCCCCCTGTACTGATAACGTGCAGATTATTATTACACACCAGTGATGCTAAAAAACTCCTGTAATGTTATATTTACAAAGTTAGCTCTGATGTCATCTGTGTTCCTTAGGAAAACTCAGTTATAGACCCCCCCTCCCCCCTCCCACACATACACAGATACATAGTTATATATTCTGCAGATCATTACATTACTGACCTCTATAAAGCTCTGCAGAACATTGCTCTGTTCCATCTACCCCCTGACAGATACATAGGGGGGACTCAGAAGCTGCAGGCTCTGCATTCACACTCGGGAAAACCCATAGATACAAGCACTTTGCGTGCAGGTGCCTACACACTAGGCGATGTGCTCATGATCCGATATTGAGAGCTATTTCCCTTGCACTCTCCCCGGCAGCTCCCAAGCTCTCCAGCAGGGGCTGGCTGGCAACTTTTAGCCTGGGGGGCAAATGCATGCAGGCGGCCCTGGCAGAGGAGTAGCGTGTAGCCAGGGTGCCCGAAAGAACGTGCGTGCTACGGCGCCCCCCCTCAGGAGAGGACACCCTTATGCAGGCCTTGAGTAGTGCCCCCAGTAGTGATCGCCCCTTGTGCCCCCAGTAGTAAGCCCCTTATATAGTGCCCCCAGTAGTGGTAACCCTTATGCAGTGCCCCTTAAATAGTGGCCCCAGTTGTAGTCTTCCCCCTATGCAGTACCCCCACTATTACCCTTTATATAGAGCCCCCAGCAGTGGTCCCTCGATGCAGTGCCCCCAGTGGTAGTCCCCTCCCCCCTATGCAATGCCCCTAGTAGTAGTCCCCTTGTAGTGCCCCTAGTAGTAGTCCCCCCCTTGTAGTGCCCCCAGTAGTAGTCCCCCGCTTGTAGTGCCCCCAGTAGTAGTAGTCCCCCCCTTGTAGTGCCCCCAGTAGTAGTAGTCCCCCCCTTGTAGTGCCCCCAGTAGTAGTAGTCCCCCCCTTGTAGTGCCCCCAGTAGTAGTAGTCCCCCCCTTGTATTGCCCCCAGTAGTAGTAGTCCCCCCCTTGTAGTACCCCCAGTAGTAGTAGTCCCCCCCTTGTAGTGCCCCCAGTAGTAGTAGTCCCCCCCTTGTAGTGCCCCCAGTAGTAGTAGTCCCCACCCCCTTGTAGCGCCCCCAGTAGTAGTAGTCCCCCCCTTTGTAGTGCCCCCAGTAGTGGTCTCCTCCTTATAGTGCCAGACCCCCCGCAGTAGACACACATAATATATTAAAAAAAAAAACACTTACCTGACACCAGCTCCTGCTCCTGGTCCCGCCGCCGAGATCAGCTCCTCCGTCCGCCGCTTTGCATTATGGGAGTGACGCGTCATGGGAGTGACGCGTCACTCCCATTACCCACTGCGGGAGCCGGAAGATGTCCGGCTCTTGCAGTGGGAGCAGCAGCCGATGAGAGTCTGTCTGACTCTCATCAGCTGCTAAAGCAAACACACAGCTGCCGGCTCCGGCGGCTGTGTGTTTGTGCTCTGTAGCGCTGACTGAACTCCGTCCGGTCAGCGCTATACACGTGGTGCAGTCTGTGTCACAGTGACACAGACTGCCCGCAGCCCGCATGACACTGCGGCCCGGGGGGCACATGGCACCCTGCCCCCCGGCCCAGCCCACCACTGCTCTCCAGGACACGATTTGGTGCTAAAAAGTGTCCAATCTGACTTAAGAGCTATCTATTGCACCAAATCGTGTATGAGATTGGCAGATCTGGCCACACACATAGCGATATTTTACCCGATCTGGTCGATTTCGACACATTGGAACCACAGATGGTGTAAAATATGAGTCCCCACTCACGATCACTATGCGATGCGCGTCCTCGATGGTCGCACTTCGCATAGGCAGATCTGCCGTGCAGTAGGGCAGATCTGACAATCTAGGAGGCGATGAACTGTGAAAGTCTGACTGCAGGAGAGATCGTATGAAGATTGGACACCAAATCGTGTGCAGATCGCGTGCAGAGCTGCCGGGGAGAGTTTCAAGGGAAATCGTACACATCGTGTGGCCCTGCAGCAGGCAAGATCTGAAGATACGATGTACGACCAGCTTGTACGCGCATCGGCATGGACACTCACGATTTGGACATATTTTACATGATTTGTAGTTCCGATGCGTGGAAATCGGGCGAATCGTGTAAAATATCGTCTAGTGTCTAGGCACCTTAAGTCTGTGTATACCGATGGTTTACCGCGCTGTGAAAATGACATTAGATTGAATAGATCCTGGCATGAAACAAGGAATTATTCCCTGCGCAGCAAACCCCGCATCTAATTGAATTCCCTCATAGTGATAGTTACTGATCCCACTTGCGATGTGTGAGCACAGGGCAGTGCTGTATGTGTCAGGGGCATGGTGTGAGGAGGGGGTTGGAGGCAGCAGGAAGCCACAGAGATATATGGTGGATGGAACAGTGGGCCTGATTCAGCAAGGATCGCAGTTACTAATGCGCACGCAATTGACCGACTGTTGCGTTCCGTGCATGCGCAAACCGGCCACTGTGATCGGGACTACGATTGCAGTGACTACGCAGACCCATCGCAGAGTGATTGACAGGAAGTGCTGTTTTGGGGTGGTGACGGGTGGTGGTTGGCGAAATGCAGGCGTGCCAGTGCGCTTGAACGCCATTGCAGGAGCATGCATAAATTATCCACTGCAATGCCAAACGCAGCCTGAGGTCTCATAGCGTGCGCTGAAGTTAGCAATATCTGAGTAAGGTCAGGGCTTATGCAAGTGTGTGTGAGGCTGCGATGGTACTCAATGTTACCGATGGTTCTGCAGTCTTGCTAAGTATTACGGATGTGTGTAAGATAAGGTGGGCGTCCTTATGTAGCACTGCAGTGGCATAGCAATCGCAATGATTGTAAGCTCCTAGGAGCAGGGTCCTCCTCCCCACTGTCTCACAGCCCTCTTCTCTATGACAGCCTTCACCTTCCCAGCTGTATTGTGTATGGAGAATTGTGTTGCTAATTGTTACTTGTGCTCTGTTTATAAGTTGGTTACTGTATTGTAATGTAATGTTCTGTGTACCCTTTACTGTATGTACGGCGCTGCGGACCTCTTGTGGCGCCCTATAAATAAAATTTAATATTAATAATAATATTAATAATATACTATCGCAGTTGAACTGCATGCGTAATCGCACCAATAGCGATCCTTAGTGAATGGCAATAGCGATCCTTAGTGAATCAGGCCCCATGTCTCCAGCAGCACAGAGCAGAGAAGCGAGGTGTGTGTCACACTGACACAGGGAGATTGCGGTGTCACGCTGACGCAGGGAGATTGCGGTGTCACGCTGACGCAGGGAGATTGCAGCTTCACGCTGACGGAGGGAGATTGCGGCGTCACGCTGACGCAGGGAGATTGTAGCGTCACATTATTATTTATTTATTTATTACCAGTTATTTATATAGCGCACACATATTCTGCAGCGCTTTACAGCGCTTCACACCAGTCCCTGTCCCAGTGGAACATGTACACACACATACACACATACACACTTGGGTTAATACCTACCAGTATAGTTTTGGAGTGTGGGAGAAAACCGGAGCACCCGGGGGAAACCCACGCAAGCACAGGGAGAATATACAAACTCCACACAGGTAGGGTCGTGGTGGGAATCGAACCCATGACCTCAGTGCTGTGAGGCAGTAACGCTAACCATTACACCATCTGTGCTGCCCCATGCTCCTTTATATGACAATATTCATAAATGTACGTTGTATTGTTATTTGATAAAACGTAGACTAATATATACATACAAATTTAAAATATGTATTAATAGATATGGGAGCTGTCATGTTGAATAGACTTTGTGGGGTAAATTTACTAAGATGGGAGTTCTATTAAGAAGTTATGTTGCCCATAGCAACCAATCAGATTCCAGGTATTGTCTTCTAGAAGGTGCTAGATAAGTGAGAAGTAGAATCTGATTGGTTGCCATGGGCAACATCACTTCTTAAATAGAACTCCCATCTTAGTAAATGTACCCCTGTATGTCAGATATAATACTCACTGTAGACTTTTGTGGAACAGCCACCACAGGTGGTAAAATATTTAGAAAATGTTATAATACACCTGTACCTTTACCAAGCAGTAGATAGTGAACAAAGGGCCTGATTCAGACCCACTCGCGAGCGGCTGTCCGCTCGCAAGTGGGTCGATGTTATGGACTGAGCATGCGCACGACGGAGGGAGGGAGCTCCGTCGTGCGCATGCGCCAGACGCGACGAGCGAAGGAAAGTCCTTCGCTCGTTGTGTCCGATCAAAGGGGGCGTGCTGTCAATGTTGATTGACAGCACGCCCCCTTTGATGGGCGTGCCGGGGGCGTGCCTCCCTGACGGGGGCGTTCCTAAGGGAACGCCTCCCGTCAGAAGCCGGCCCACTGACATCACTAGTGATGTCAGTGGGAGTGATTTTGGCTCTGATAGAGCCAAAATCACTCCGGAGCTTGCGGTTGAAAACCTCAACCGCAGGCTCCGGCTCGCAAATTCGATGGTCGCGATGGTCTCGACCATCACAATGCACGCTCGTATAGCCTGTGGGTGGTGACCCACAGCTATACGAGCGTCCAGGAGGACGCTCCATGAAAATGGAGCCCGGCCCTCATTCAGAGCGTGCGCTCTGCTCAGAGCGTACGGCTCTGAATGAGGGCCAAAGTATGTTAGACATGGGAGTATTTCCATTTTATTCCATTATTATCCCATTATAAGCTGTGTGATGTCCTTTCATTTGTGACTCCTCTGATGTATATCACACACGATGCACATTATGTTGTTTTACCATGCAAACTCCATTGCTGGCGAATCCAATGTAAAGAGCCGTTCTTGTCCTCTCAGTTATGTGAACGCTATTCATGATTAAATACAATAATCTCTCCCTGAAGCGCGATGTCTTTGTACACAGTATTCTGCCTGCAGTGCGGATCGCCCAGGATTTCTATACCTTCCCATTGCCAAGGTCGGTGTATTGTCGCCTTGTACAGATTGCTGGAAACATGACACTGAGGACAATGATGGTGTTATTGTGTACGGCAGATGAGGGGGCACAATACTATCCCCTCCAGGGTGAGCTTTGTGTGGCAGTCATCACGTGTTACATGTCACACACACACACGTGTCACACGTCACCTTGTTTTCTGAATATATGGCTGATTGGGATTTATATCAGCTGCCAAGGAAACCTACAGACATCTGCGTCCCATTTGTTGGGGCTCTGACACAGGGGCAGATGTACTAAGCTCTGGAGAGAGGTAAAGTGGAGAGTGATAAACTACCAGCTAATCAGCTCCTAACTGCCATGTTACAAGCTGAGGGCCGTATTCAATTAGCGGAGGAAAGTAGTTTTCAGCGAAAAAGTTTTGACGATGACGTCATTTCGCCAGTGGAAACTTATCCCCATATTCAATTGTGGCGACTTTTCGCCGGTGCGAAAACACAATGCAATGTACCATGCGGAATCCTTTTGCCTATCAATAGCTGTCGGAAAAAATGCAGATTTGCGGTTTTGGGGTGCAAAGGTGGGGGAACTACCCTGCACCCTTAGGACAGGTCCCCAAAGGTAAACTGCTTAAAAAAAAAATCCTAAAAAAAATTAAAGAACACCCCAAAAAATAACTTTGAAAAAGGGGGCGAAAAAGTACAAAGCTGGGGTACAAACTTAAAAACTAGCAAAATAAACTTTTTTTGGGGGGGGGTCTGCAAGTATGGGGGAGGTGTTTTTTTGATTGCAGGTGCTTGCTGATGGTGCGTTTTTAACGCTTTTTAAGACCTCACTTTTGCAATTTTAGACCATGCTTGCACCCATTTTCATGTACCCCAAATTTGCTGGGACTAGTTATTTTCACACAAAAAAACCTGCTAAATGCTATTCTTCACCCCTTGTGCAAAGACGCTAATTAGGAGCTATTGAGAATATTTAAGTGCCCCAAATAGCTTCAGCAGGGCTATTCAGGGGCATCTACCTTGATCCCTAATGTCAGTGCATCTTTTGGGGGTGTGAGGCTGCTTTCCCCAAACCTGACAGCACTTTTTGCCTGTTTGAGTTTGGCCGGGACGCGTTTTCGCGTCTTTAGGAATTGAATACGGGGATAATCGGTGACGCGTGCGATACTTTTTCGCATGCAAAACCAGCGATGTCGGCGAAAAGTCCGGCATGCGAAAAGTTAGGGACTTTTCATGGCTAATTGAATACGGCCCTAAGTGACAGGAGCTGATAGGTTGGCAGTTTATCACTCTCCAAGGCTTAGTACATCTGCCACACAGTGTTTAATGGCTGCACCCACTCATAGGACGCAGTCCTATCGCCATCTACAGATAATTTGTATTAATGGGGAGATGTATCCAATCTTCTAAAGAGAACAAATGGAGAAGTTGCCATAGCGCTATGCAGTCAGTATGTCAGCAATCACTATAAAGACAGTCACTATATTGACATCAGAATGCCGATTTTTACCATACCGACATGGTTAAAATGTTGACATGTGACATGTAAATAATGTCATCAATACATATCTTAGGGTTAGTACTAAAGGTTGGGACAATGGTCCTGATACTGAGACGGACCCAATGACAATGTTTACGCAGTAGAGCAATTATCGGTAATCTGCGCATGCGTCCAGTTTCTTTACCGATGTCGCTCGCAGTGAGGTTTTGTTCGCAAAGTGATTGACAGGCTGAGACCGTATGTGGTCCATCAACGGGAAGGTGGCGACAATAGCAGACGCGTCGCAAACACAACTGCGATCCCGTACGCTGTAAAAATGGCTCCTGCGTCTCAGATCCTGTGGCCATTCTGCCCGGCCATAGAAGGTTTAATATATCTCCCCAAAAATAAACCCAACATTACTTTTAAGAGAAATACGAATATAAAAAAAACTATTAGCCCCTAGTGAATTAAAACCACAAATTAAAGACAACTTGAATCAATCATCTTGGTTACTAAACCACTAGGCAGTTTTTGTTGCAATAAATCAGTGTGTTTAACATGCAAGCACATGAAAAATAAACATACTAACATCACCTCCAAGGTGAATGGAGACCTTCCAGGTAAAATAATTGATTCATTGCAAATCAACCTACTGTGTATATGTACTAGAGCAGTGTTGGCTAACCTTGACACTCCAGCTGTTATGGAACTACATAACCCAGCATGCACTGCTACAGTTTTGCTATTAGGGCATGCTAAAACTGTGGCAGGGCATGCTGGGATATATAGTTCCACAACAGCTGGAGTGTCAAGGTTAGCCAACACTGTACTAGAGTGTCCTTGTACACTACAACACGTTGGAAGAACAACCAGTACGATCATATCAAGGTTCAGAGAACACAGAAGAAACATTCTGAAAGAGATCCAAACACGTTTCCAGACATTTCTCACAACACCATAATGGGGACCCCAAGGGACTTTCCTTTATGGGGGTGGAGATATTCCTGGAAAGAGGTGGTAACAGATTTAAGAAACTGTGTATAGGGGAATCTTCTTGGATTTTTAAATTAGACACCTCTATCCCCTAGAGCAGGGGTGGGGAACCTTTTTTCCGCCGAGGGCCATTTTGATATATATAACATTATTCGCAAGCCCGATGCATGCCACACCCCCTCAGTGTGATATCACATGGCGACGGGGCCACAATCGCCAGTGATTACCGCAATGCCTGGAGCATCCTAAGGATGCTTCCGGGCAGTGGCGGGCTGGGCCGGGGGGCAAAGTGCCATGTGCCACCCGGGCCGCAGCGCCATGCGGGCCGCGGACAGTCTGTGTCACTGTGACACAGGCTGCACCGCGTGTGTAGCGCTGACCGGACGGAGTTCGGTCAGCGCTACACAGTGATAAACATGCAGCCGCCGGCTGCGGCAGCTGTGTGTTTGTTTCAGCAGCTGATGAGAGTCTGTCAGACTCTCATCGGCTGCTGCTGCTCCCACTGCGGGAGCCATCTTCCGGCTCCCGCAGTGGGTAATGGGAGAGACGACATGATGTCATGACATCTCTCCCATAATGCAAAGCGGCCCGGGAGGACGGACGGAGGGGCTGATAGCAGCGGCGGGACCTAGGAGCGGGGTTAAAGGTAAGTAGTTTTTTTTTTTTTATTACGTGTTTCTCTACTGTGGGGGGCTACTACTGGGGGCATTACAAGGGGGATTACTACTGGGGGCACAACAAAGGGGATTACTACTGGGGGCACTACAAGGGGGGGCTACTACTGGCGGCACTAAAGGGGGAACTACTACTGGGGGCATTACAAGGGGCAGACTACTACTGGGGGCATTACAAGAGGGGGACTACTACTGGGGGCATTACAAGGGGGGGACTACTACTGGGTGCACTACAAGGAGGATTACTACTGGGGGCATTACAAGGGGGGATTACTACTGGGGGCATTACAAGGGGGAGGACTACTACTGGGGGCATTACAAGGGGGGGTTTACTACTGGGGGCATTACAAGGGGGTGACTACTACTGGGGGCACTACAAGGGGGAGAGCACTACTGGGGGCACTGCAAGTGGGGGACTACTACTAGGCCACAACAAGGGGGGCTACTACTGGGGAAACTACAAGGGGGATTACTACTGGGTGCACTACAAGCTGTAAGGGGGGGACTACTACTGGGGGCACTACAAGCTATAAGGGGGGGACTACTACTGGGGGCACTGCACAGGGGAGGACCACTACTGGGGGCACTATATAAGGGGCTTACTACTGGGGGCATAAGGGGCACTGCACAGGGGAGACCACTACTGGGGGCACTGTATAAGGGGCACTGCATAGGAGGATGACTACTAGGGGCACTACTGGTGGCCTGCATAAGGGAGTCCTCTCCTGGGGCACAGGGGGCACTGCATATGGGCACCACTACAGGGGGCTGCCCCATATCTTTATTTTTACTTTACAATTTACATTAATTCCAAATGGACACGCCTCCTCCCTGGAACACTTGAGGGGAGGTGCCTAAGCACGCACGATCTCCGGGCACCTTGGCTACACGCTACTCCTCTGCCAGGGCCACCTGCATGCATTTGCCCCCCAGGCTAAAAGTTGCCAGCCAGCCCCTGCTTCCGGGGAACTGTAAGGGCAGCAGTGTGACCATCTGAAGTGTCCTAAGGACATTCCAGGCGGCACTGTGCTGCGTAGATTCTGGCTACTGTGTGCCATTATCGGCACTCTGCTATCCAGATGAGGCTAGCAGAAAAAAGCTCAGAGGGCCAGACCAAATTATTCCGAGGGCCTTGTATGGCCCCCTGGCCTGAGGTTCCCAATCCCTGCCCTAGAGGATTAAATGAAGCCTAATGGACCATACACACGGTCAGATCAGACAATTAAATATTGTTGTCTGATCGTCCTATATGTGCTGGATGATCATTATCGAACATCCAGCACATGCACCAACACCGATCGAGGGTCCCTATAGTAACCAGGTTGGCCTGCATGCGCGGGCGATGGTCGATATTGACCATCCGTGCCCGCACATCGTTTGGTTGTTTGAGGGGGCAAAAAAAAGGACAATTTCAATTATCAAACGATATCGTTATCGTTTAAATCTGACCGTGTGTATGCACCATTAGACTATTCCTGTGTAGAGAAATAATTCATATTATTTTTTCCTGTCACCTTAATCTCATCCCACTCATTCAGTAAAGAGTATGTGAGTGGACATTTGTTGCCATTCAGCATATTATATGTATTATTGATGTATTAGTTTATTATTATTTTTATATTTATTATTTTTATTCATTTTTCTCTTTTATTACGATTATTATTACTATTTTTATAGCAAAGTCCTCTTGATGCTTATGGGTAACTACCTCTATTTTTAAGTATATTCTTCCTCTGGGGTTATCTTGAAGGATTGGCCTTGCAATTAGAGTAGTTTGTCTTTTATATGCAATATTTAAACATGGATTTACTAACAAAATGGATCTGTTCGACTATTGATGAACTATCCTTATAAATATGTATAAAAAAAGCTTCTCACGCTCAAATTGGTTTTATCATTTACCTTTCTTAGAATAAAGAATACTTTCTGAAGTATTGAGTCTAATGCAGGGGTTCCCAACCACGGTCCTTAAGGCAAACTAACAGTCCAGGTTTTAGGGATAGCCATACTTGAGCATAAGTGACTTCATTAGTACCTCAGTTATTTTGATTTAACCATCTGTACACAATCATGGATATCACTAAAACCAGGACTTTTAGTGTGCCTTGAGGACCGAGGTTGGGAATCACTGGTCTAATGAGTGTCTCAATATATCTTATCTATATTTATTTTTATTCTTGTGCGGTTATCACTATTATGGTGCATACACACGGTCAGATGAACGATTGAACGATGCAAACGATTTGACCTACGAACGATTTTTGACTGCATTAAAATAACTGAAATCGTCCAAAACTGACTGCAAACACATCAGATGTCAGATATCGTTATCTGACCATCGGGAACGCGCATCTTTCAGACATGTCAGATTTTCCTTCAGATATGAACGATTTTCGAAATCGTTATTGTTCAGATCTGAAGAAAAATCTGTGTATATGCACCATTAGTTTATAAGAATGTATTTACATTGGTATCTATTCAGGGAGATCGCTCTAGATTAACGAAATAAAAGAACACCCAGATCCTTAAGGGATAATTAATGAGAAATGTATTTTTATTTTAAATGTATTTTTATTTACTCAACTTTTTTAGGTATTTATATTGTGCATTTGTATATGGTTTTGTAATGATTTGAATCTAAAATATGAAATGTAACAGATCGGTTGCCCTCCACACGCTTAATTTGGGTAAGATGAACACAAGTTTTTAATTGAAGTAATTACTAGAGGTGGACCTCATTGAGGGTAAATACCGCTCAGGTCCCATATGCTGTCAGTCTTTAAAAAGTCTCCTTTCTAATTGAGACGAAACACATTGATATCACAGACAGCTACTTTGTATTTAACAGTACTATCCAGGGTACCTGGAGCGCTAAATTCACCTGTACTGCAGCATCTCCGTAATACCCAGCGTTAGATCTCCCATGTGTCCAACCAGACTATCTATCCAGTGCAATTAGCATGCCCTGCTCACCAGGGCCCTAACTAGGGTGGTGCGACCTGTGCCATGGCACAGGTCACTGCAGGGCAGGGGGCGCTGTTTGGGCTTGTCAATTTTCCTGTTTATTATCATTCTCACTTGTAGCTTCCTCTTCTTTTATCCCCAGCATCTCCTGGCCTCCCCTATCTCCTCCCTGGGCCTTCCCCATGAGCCCCTGGCTTTTTTTGGGTTCCCATATTATGTCCCTTTTTGAAAAATAGGGGGGGGGGGCACCAAAAAGTTTAGTTACGGCTGTGCTGCTCACTACTGGTCCGAGCAGGAGGAAGCAGCTACCTCTCATTGTGAGTGAGTAAAGGAGATAAGCCTCACCACGCTGCCAGTCCGAGTGCCCAGACGGCAGGAGATTACACGGATGGGGAGTGCTAGGGTCAGAGAGCACATCACCATTTATGGCAGTGAAAACACGCTGGATATAAGTCAGTACTATTCTGTGCTGGGACCCGTTTCCTTTTTTATGTTCCTTTTGATTTTTTTTAATCACTGTCTGATATGTATCAATGTCAATATTACAGTATGTCCATTTATTGAGATAAACAAGTGTAACTATTGATACTTGCTGCACTCGTATGTTTCAATAATTTAGACACAAAACCAAGGGGTTATTTCTGAATGCATATTATGTGTATAATTATTGACATGTGGTGCAACCTGAATTCCAGATCCCAATAAGATACATTTAGGCTGGAACCTAGCACAGTATGTACTTTTCTCATCTTCTGTATTAATATATCTCCCCCTTTATAGTAAGAGGCCAGAACATCGGGTATTTGAAATGAACCATATTATATCACTATGGCTGCCATTTATTAATGATGGCTTTTACAACGCAAACAGAGCATGCCAGTACCACCCATGATCGCATTGTAAAATGTGATCATCCCGGCTAGATGTATCACCCGGGACACTGGCTCCGAAAGGAGCCCATCTCTCTGCGATGTCTCCGGAGAACTGCCGGCCAGTGCAGGGGGTGGTGCGCATTCCCAGTCCCACAGACTGCACATGCAAAGCCACCATAGCCGGGGCGGGTTCCAGCGGATCCCTCCACCGGCTAATTATGCGTGGTGTAGCCCATAGGCTACAGCGGTTAACGCCATCGTCAGTTGGCGTTAGCTGCGGGGGCCAATATCTGGAGTGCATCGCATTCCGGTTATTGGTAAATTTGGCAGCATCGCGTCCCCCCTAGAAACCTATGAAGGGATCACAGTAAGAAGGTCTGAATGTAGTTGTCCTTGAGATCCAGCTAGGGGTAGGAGCCACCTTGGGAAACTTTTTTGCTAGCTGCTAACGTGGCTCTTAGAGCTTGGCCTCACACCTCCGTCAGACCTCCCAATGGTCCTGACTTGGGCCGTTTCTGACAGCGCAGTCTTCATTTCTAAATGGGGCGGAGCTTATAAAATAGTGGGCACAGCTCCAAGCGAATGTGACATGATTGGGCCGGATTGGGGCATGGTCTTGGCAGATGGGGCTTATTCTGTGCTGATTTAGCTCATTAAATGTCAAAGCATTGCTGCCTCAAGGTTCATTATAGTAACTCATTTTATTCTTCTACTTATATGAGAACACATTTGTCCTGCACATAAAAAATAATCATATTTTTATTTTTAAAGGTGTTAATAATTACAATAAAAATTTGGCCGAGCTGGTGCAACAGAAATCTCACCCGCCGGGAAATAAAATAAAATATTTATCCAGAAAGGGGGTAAATGTCACAATCTCTATTAACTTCAAATGGACTAACAGTACCTGAGCTAAAAGTCCAATAAATGTTGTCCTGTTATCCGTCTCCACCCTCTGGGGTATATATACTAAAGATCGATTTCAAATCGATTAAAATTGATCAACATCAATGTTGTGTTTCTGAGGCTAAATCACAAAAAATTGCCTGTTAGTAAATGTGTGATTTAGCCCCAGAAATACACCACATCGATTAAGATCGATTATAATAAACCTTTAGTAAATATACCTCTCTGTATCGATCAGAACCTGCTTAGTACATGTGAAACTATGATGGACTGAACCATGATAGATCTCACAGCATCCTTGGACTCTGTGGTTACGCAGTTTATTTCTAATGTACTAAATGTGTTCCAAGAATTCTTAGCTTCAGGGGCGCTTAGTTTTATCAGATCTACATTCAAGCATGTAGGGTACATAACAAAGTTGTTTGGCAGATGAACTAGCCACATGTAGATCAATTTAAATTGACTGTAAAATCAAATGTTTTTATTATTAAACTTTATTCATAGGGCGCCACAAATGGTCCGCAGCAACGTACAGAGGGCAAAACACTAAGACAGCACAGGGTAAAACAGTAGACAAGTTACAAATAGCACTACAAATCCCAGCACAGCCATTGATCCAAGGGGGCAATTAAAATATTCTAAAGCTGTACCTATTAGCGTGGGCGCAGATAACGGGTCTGTGTCGTCTGAAGAAACAAAAACAAGAGAAGTGGAGTCAGGGGGCAGAGATCTCTCATGCTGCCAAGGAGATCCCAATGGCTAATTTATACACGCCCATGAACTGGCGTTTAAATGGTCAGCGCAATGGCAAACAATCGCTCGATCTTTGTAAAACATCGTCATTGCTTACATCTCTGAATCAGACACTGGGTCTGGATGACTTAGGGCCTGATTCAGCTAATACGCATGCAATCGGCTATTGTTGCGTAATGCACATGCGTATTCATCGCAGTCCGCAACAGGCCACTGCGCTCGCAGTGAATACGCAGACCCTTCGCAGAGTGATTGACAGAAAGTGCCGTTTATGGGTGGTGAGGAGGGGTGGTCAGGCGAACGCAGGCGTGCCAGTGCGTTTCAACGCCGTTGCAGGGGCGTGCAGAAATTAGCCTGAGCACTCATAGCGTGCGATGAAGTTAGCAATATCTGAGTAAGGTCAGGGCTTATGCAAGTGTGCGTGAGGCTGCGATGGTACTCGATTGTACCGATGGTTTTGCAGTCTCGCTAAACATTACGGGCGTGTGTAAGGTAAAGTGGGCGTCCTTGTGTAGTGCTGCGGTGGCATAGCGATCGCAGTGGATTAGCATACTATCGCAGTTGAACTGCGTGCGTAGTCGCTATTGCATTAGCAGTTGCGATCCGTAACAAATCAGGCCCTTAGTGACCACACGCTATACTTACATTAGACAAATTTCATAGTAAAAATAAGGTCACAGGGTTAGACAGGCAGATGCATTACACACTGCACTCACAAGAGCCGCATTTCATCCATAAAACCGCTGTAACCTGAAGAACAATACTTATGGCCACCAGACCATATATATGTAAAATAATGTTGGTGGAGTCGTCTATACAAGTCTGGACTGATTGCTGCCCACACAAACTAGATTATTTCCATGAGTGCTTAGACCAGTGGTTCTCAGACTGGGTCCTCAGGACCCCACACAGGTCACATTTTCCAGGTTACCCAGCAGGTGCACAGGTGTATTCATTAGTCACTGACACATTTTAAAAGATCCACAGTGAATTATTTAACTTGTGATTCCGTGTGGAGACCTGGAAAACATGATCTGTTTGGGGACCTGAGGACCGAGTTTGAGAAACCGTGACTTCGACTGATTGGCACCAGAGATTAATGCATAGTCTCTGCTCCTCATGCCTATTTCTAACACTGTGTTGACCTTTTCAGGTCACAGAGGCGATAACTTTGGCAGTTGTCGGACTTTGTCGCTTGGCCAGGTTGTTGTACGGTGACTCTAGAACCCTCGGAATTCTCCCATTGGAGAGTGTCCTGTAGATGACAGATATACTTGATTGCGGCTCTGAGGGTTTGCACTTTGCTAAGTCTTCTCTCCATAAATTCCTGGGGAAGGTGCCTGCGGAGCTTGGCGTAGCCTTCATTCACACACTTCACTCGCTGTCTCTCTCTTTCATTCCTCTTACGGATGTAAGACGGTTCGTAATAACCTTCACAATTCCCATATTTCTGGCAGTTAGCCGGAGAAGGGAGGCTGTAGATGTTGCTGTAGTAATAGTCTAACCCAGGAGAGTCCACATAGGAGACAAGAGTCATGTCCTGACAGCGGGGGAATGTAGACATCTCCGGGGGGAGATGAAACATCATTGACTGATCCAAGCAGAATGGTGGCAGTGACAGCTGGGCCATATTCAATGAATCATTGGCAGGTGGCATCTTCTCCAGATGGTTGTAAAGGGTACAGTCCATGTCCAATCTGCACATAAATGTCACGTAACAACATGTTATCAGTGCCAAGAGAGGTTATAACTGAAGGTACAATCTATTTCCCCAGCAAAGGGAGAGAGGGAAGAGCGTAGGCCGAAAGTAAAAGGGAGAACGAGAGGGAAGAACGTAGGCCGAAAGCAAAGAGAGCGAGAGGGAAGAGCGTAGGCCGAAAGTAAAGAGAACACGAGGGAAGAGCGCATGACAAAAGTAAAGAGAGAACAGCGGTACTTTAGGTTGAAAGTAAGAAAGGGAAGAGCGTAGGACGGAAGTAAAGGGAGAGGAAAGAGCGTAGGACGGAAGTAAAGGGAGAGGAAAGAGCGTAGGACGGAAGTAAAGGGAGAGAGGGAAGAGTATAGGGGAAAGTAAAAAGAGGGAAAAGCGTAGGACAACAGTAATGGTAAAGAGGGCAGTTTGTAGGATGAAAGTAAAGATAGGAAAGAGCGTAGGACAACAGTAAAGGGAGAGAGGGAAGAGTGTAGTCCAAAAGTAAAAAGAGAGGGAAGAGCATAGGAGGAAAGTAAAGGGAGAAAGAGAGGGAAGAGTGTAGTCCAAAAGTAAAAAGAGAGGGAAGAGCATAGGAGGAAAGTAAAGGGAGAACGAGAGGGAAGAGCGTAGGACGGAAGTAAAGGGAGAACGAGAGGGAAGAGCGTAGGACGGAAGTAAAGGGAGAACGAGAGGGAAGAGCGTAGGACGGAAGTAAAGGGAGAGAGGGAAGAGCGTAGGACGGAAGTAAAGGGAAAGAGGGACAAGCGTAGGACGAATGTAAATGGAGAGCGTTAATACTGTAGGACGAAAGAGTATAGGATGGAAGTAAAGGGAAAAGAAAAAGTAGAGGGTGACAGTGACAGTAAAGGTCAAAAGTAAAGGAAGAGCGTAGTACGAAAGTAAAGGGAGAGAGGGAAGAGCATAGGACGAAAGTAAAGAGAGGGAAGAGAGTAGGATGGAAGTGAATGGAAAGAGGAAAAAGTAGAAGGAAGAGGGGCTGACGTAAGTAGAAGGTAGAGGGGCTGACGTAAGTAGAAGGAAGAGAGGCTGACGTAAGTAGAAGGAAGAGGGGCTGACGTAAGTAGAAGGAAGAGGGGCTGACGTAAGTAGAAGGAAGAGGGGCTGACGTAAGTAGAAGGAAGAGGGGCTGACGTAAGTAGAAGGAAGAGGGGCTGACGTAAGTAGAAGGAAGAGGGGATGACGTAAGTAGAGGAAGAGGGGATGATGTAAGTAGAGGAAGAGGGGATGACGAAAGTAGATAGCATTATACATTCTGCCAAGAAAGAGTAAAACCTTGTGTAAAAATAAAATATCAGAAAATAATCTATTCGGACAGAACAAGACAGGAAAACCGTTCTCCCAGCACTGGTGAGATTGGTAGAAGTCACGGTTTAGTTACATAGCAGTACAGCTGTGAGGACACAAAAACCAAGATGGAACCAGGAAAGGACAAGACCAGGCTGGGAGAAAGGAGAGGGGGGGGGGGGGGGGGGTGCAGCACAGGGGATAGTGATATAAATATCATTACAGTCACTGATCCTCTTACCTGGACGTGGCGGTAAATAATACTCCATGTATTCAGCTGAGCAATTTATACAGGCTGGGACAATGCGCTAAGTTGTGTACACACAAAGCAACGTGGGGATTCTGTGTCTTAATTCCATAAGTGTGATCAGCAAATAGTACTAAACAAATAGAAAAACAAGACGGACAAAGAGAATATTCTGCAGCTGCTGCATCACTATCAATACAGGTGTTTTATTCCAAAATAATAAAGGGGGTAAATGAGATTGTACCAGCAGCCCGAGAGCTGTGTAGTGTCTGGAGCTCGGAGCACCCCAGCGCGGCAGGTCACCTCTATGTGACTAATGGATGCCCACCTACAGTAGTTGCCATGCAGGAACCGTGCCTGTCATTCATCAGCTGCAACAGTCCCTATGGTGGGCATCTTAAACTACAATTAATGCCATGTACATTCTCTGAGAAGAGTAGGTCTGTCAGCCACCAGGATGCCAATACCCCCATACTGGTACAGCTATATAATGGGGTCAGATCTATCTCCCAGAATGCTTTGCCACAACCTAGAAAGATGTAATTCATCACCTAAAGTGCATTTCTGTGCCGGGAAAAGTAACTTATCACTGGAACTTTCTATTAAATAATGCCAAACCGTACTCATAAGTATTTAGACAAACAATTACAAATAAAGATACATGGATACATGATGATGGGGGGGATTTATTCTATGAAGATCAAGCTTCCTGCCTGTTAGATCTCTTAAGGAATAATGCACAGAATGACCAGTAATAAGGACCAGTGACCTGTACCGCTAGGTGCTGACCCAGAACTGGTCACAGTTACATCCTAAACCGAAGGTGCAGATTGTGTGTAAATGCAAAGCTGCAATTATGGAGAGATACGTGCAGGCGGGCACCAGCAGCCTATGCGCCATGCTTGCACCAGGTACAGTCTACGTCAATACTCATTCACGATTGGGCTTCAATAAAGCTGCAAATACTTCTCTAACGCAAGTGGCATAGTATAAGTTCAAGAACAGTACCAATCGATGAATTTCCAAAGGCTTCATCCCCACCTGCCCTTAGCAAGCCACAAATAATATTAGTTTCCCAGGCATATATGTATGTCCCGGTCTGCATCTGGTCACATCTGCACGACCATGTACATTAGTGTACTCAGCCTAGATTAGAAGGCCGCTTACCTCCTCCATCCTGCCTCTCCAAGCGCAAGTGCCATAACCAGGCAAATCGGCATAGGCACATGGGAGTGCGCCCACTGTTCTGGACATGCAAAAAGCAATTTCAGACATGATGCGCTGCGCAAACAGGCGTAGAAGACACGCCATAATCAGGCCATGGACTAGTGCCCGTACTACGCAAGACACCTTCAGTACAACAGGAGAGTCCAGAGATGACACACAGTTCAGTCCATCAGTTTTTATTATTCAGTCTTATATACAAAATGGTCAACAGCTATAACGTCGTCTACAAAACAGCGTTTGTAGGAGGAGAGCAAGAAACTGGCAGGTGTTATACGCAGGCAGAGATCCATCCTCTGCTATTACAGTATATTCTCTACAGCAACAAGACTCATCCACATACAGTAGGTGCTGGTGCCTGTCTACATTATCATAGAACTCCCTCCATTACAGAGTGACCTACACACCGGGCCCTATCTGCTCCCAGCAGACCTGATTACAGAAGCCAAAATGTGGAGATGGGTGTGGTTTTATGTGAAGTGGGTGTGGCATGGACAGGCTGGGCGTGGACCGGGTAGAGCGTGGGGGCATGGCTGAACCGGTCCTAACTTTCTATGGATTATGTACCAGACGTCTGTTCCTTTCCCCTCTCAGGGTTCTACAGCCAGAGAATACAGTGCATGGAAGAGATGTATTATAAAATATACAAAGTACATGAATATGATTATTCCCTGCAGTAATTATTATCAGGCTACTCAATGCTTAGTGAGGGCTTCATCTCAGAAATACATTTCTATATTATATAACTACTGACGGGACATATGACGGCAGCCACTGACCTATATGTCAGACCATTATGGGCTATTATATGATCTCAGAGAACCTTATAATTTACAGAAGGGGAACATAAAAAAAAAAAAAAAAAAAAAGAAATGATATGCATGCACGGATACACAAGTCCATCCGCAATACTGTGACAACCTATAGTGCTTTATAGAATTAGAACCGGTGACAATGACATCATTAATTTAGCATCCAGTATTAGGTACAGTAGTGTTCATTCTAGCACCCTGCACGTAATAAGTGAAGAGGGCAAATTTTAATTTTGAAGGGCAAAAATTGTATACACGACGTATCGCTACAGCTAAAGTAGCTATAGTGATACATCAGGTCTAATAGGTTACCCTCCAAAATTGAAATATGCCCCCCTCACTGATCACGTGCAGGGTGCTAGAATGAACACTAAACAGCATTTGCAGCCCTGCGTTAGAAGACAGAGAGTAGCGTTACTCCATGACATGGTATCTCCATTAGCTAGATAGGAATGATGGAATCCTATGCCTGGTCCGGCAATGCAGCACAAGTGAGAACAGAGTTACTAGTGGCACTCAGGGCACAAAGTGGCTTTTATCACGGAAAACGGTGAGATGATGACCCAACGCCGGTGTCCAGTCTCATAACACGAACTCAGTAATCAGCGCGACGCCATTTAGCTACAAGAAAGGATCGGTCATGCAGGGAGTCCGCAGGCGGCGTCTGGACAGTCCACTTACAGCCAGACGACAAATCAGGAAAATAGATATTGAGGTCCTTCAATTAACCTTTGATAATTAATGAAGATATAGGAATCACATAGAATAATACTGTGATAAAAAACAAAAATCAATCAATGCAGGAACTATATACACAGGATTACATCCGCAGTAGGAAAGAAATAATATATTAATCATCTTATTAGGAACATCCAGCTCCTCATCATCAGAGAATGAGCGTTTAACATGGGTTCCGTTCCGAGAGGGAGAGATGTTTGCACTCTGCCGCGGCACAGGCTTCGGGAAGACGGAATATTAACTACTGCGCCTTCCTCTACCAGCCCCCGCCTCTCCGCTTAGCTCAGTACAACATGGCGGTCGAATACAGACTTGCGCTGTTCTTGCACCTGTAGCTTCCAGCGCTGCTGGGCGTACTCCACTTTGTTTAATACATTGGCGCGGCTCCTGGAACGTGCCAGCACTTCATGGGCGTTGGCGAAAGGCTGCTGATCCTGAGGGCAAAAAAGCATTTAAAATTAGCATCAAACACTGACGAGGCTTCATTCCCTTTCAGCTAAATTGATTTGGAAATCAAAATCAATTATGAGATGTAGCACCAGACTGTTTGATCATTACCATAGCGGCTTGCCGAATCTAAAATACACGCCATACAGTATATAAACCAACTTCCAATGACACTACACCGGTCTCCGCAGCTATACGTAGCCAACTTGCATCCTGATACAATTCAAATCCTGTCAATGTCTGGAAACGTTTACATATTGTAATGTTATTACATGTTATTAGGGTTTAGTGATCGTTAAGGGTTCTAAAGAACAGACGGACGGTGCCATGGAGTACACATGGAGTACACAGAACATCCAGTATTTCAATAAAGCACCAGGACCCCTCCCCGCACACCTGGAAGGTAGCAGAAGAGTTTGTGGGAACAGGTGAAACGTTCTGCATTTCACCAATAATGGGATTATCCATAAACCATGTTAGCAATACCCTGATTATTTATATTAAATGTCAAGGAAAACATGAATATACAACCAACTGATCTAATGAATATAAATGTGTTCATATTAGCATGCCATCTATCCATTCCTTTACTGAAAGCAGATAAGAGATAACTGGTGCAGAGGAGTTGGTGCTTCTCTATCTTGCATCACTTTAAATAATGCCTGTATACATCAGGGTTTCCCAAACTCAGGGCTGATTCAGAGACGGGCGTTAATGCTATCGCAGGTGCGATTTCTTATGCAATGCAGCTGCGTGTAAATATCAGTAACATCGAAGCACATCGGGCGGCCTTCTTGCCCCCCCCCCCAGTAACCACCCCCGAACACTGACTACCTGTTACTCACTTTGTGTGCGTCCGTAACCACGCGAAGTGCGACTTAATCGCAGCGCATTGGCAAACAGTCGCTCGATCTGCATCCGTAATCCCCATTGCGTCCATCTCGGTACCAGGCCCTCAGTCCTCAAGGCACCCTAGCAGTCCAAGTTTTAAGGATATCCATGCTCGTGCACATATGGTATCATCAGATTGACTAAGGTACTAATTAAGTCACCTGTGTTTAAGCATGGATATCCTTAAAACCTGGACTGTTAGAATATTTATATGTTATTCTTAACTGCTTCTCAGCTGCCACCTGCCAGGGTAGGAGCACAAGTGACAGCCCAATATAAGTGGCATAGACGCCAGGGCCGCAGAGACATATGGTGGGCCTGGGTGATACAAGGGGCATGGCCACACCCACGTGCCCCGTGCAGAGCTAAGTAATTCGACTCCTACACAGCTGGCCCGGGTCCCTCCAAAAAGCATGGGTTCGGGCAATAAGTACCCAGCCCCCTGATGGTCATTTCCACAATGTTCCCCCTTTCTGGGCTGGTAGTGGTAGCGTCTAGGAACCCATCGTATATAGGTTTATTTGCATATTGCAGCACATAGAATATAAGAATATTTGGGGGCAAAGCATAATAATATAGCAAATTAGAAGCAAATTGAAGTCCTTACCATGGGGAGATTACAATCTAAATTAATTCATTTACACAACGTAAACTATAACCAAACTCCTATATTTGTTATTGAATTAAATCAGAAGCCTTCTAGACAGCAGTTGGCACCCTGACGCTCTCCAGCTGTTGTGGAACTACAAGTCCCAGGAGGCATCAGAGATTGCTGCGCTGGTCGGCGGTCACTATGAGCTGGTGTTAGACGCAAGGTGGACAGTAAAAGCGAAGTTCTCCTCCTTTATTTAATGTCCCTCTTTAGCCCAATCAGCCCAGAACCTGATGCTGCATAAAACGTGCTGAGAGATAAGAGTTACAGAACAGTCTATTCCCGACTCCATTCTGTCTCTAGCCAGTAATTACAGTTATATTGCAGCTACAAAAATAACCTCTTTATAACAAGTGACGCGATCATCCCAGTAACTGTTTATACAACACTCAGCAGCTGATGGGGAATTGGGAGCCTCCGGCAGGTGGGGATCAGGTTACCGCTTATTATAATAATCAACATGAATTAATGATAGAGCCAGGTGTCGGTACACGACATGTACTAGCCGTGGTCTTATTACCATCACAGCAAACACACGTCTACACTGCTTTGTAAACAGGGACTATTGTTTGGGGGCAAGGAGGGAGGTTATAACGTGTTTTTATTCACCTATAACGGGTCATTAACAAAAACAGCGATACCAAGAGCTACAGGCCTAAGTTATTATACAGAAACCCAGGTCGCCCCCCCCCCCACCTCACCTCAGTCTGAGAATCAGCTTTATAGTCATCAGCAGAAGGTTATATGAGAAAGACTTTGTATATTACACTTAAGAGTTGTACACTATTGGATAACCTCCGTCCTCACATCTTATTTGAAACGGATAAAAAGGGTTTGTTCCACAGATGATGCCTCCTGCCTAGAATGGCACCCTGCAGCCAGAACCTATGCAGCAGTGCCGCTTGGAGCGTCTTTAGGACGCTTCAGATGGTCACACCGCTGCCCTTACAGCTCCCCCCAGCATCCTCAGGATGCTCCAGGCATTACTGTAATCACCAGCGATTGTGGCCCCACCCCCGTGTGATGTCACATGGAGGGGCGTGGTCTGCACCAGGCCCGTGAATAATGTTATATATTTTTCTAAATGGTCCTTGGCATAAAAAAAGGTTCCCAACCTCTGTTTTAGAGGCTGGATCCCCTGTCAGAAGACATGAAACATACTTGAGTGGCGCCCCCTGCCCATGGAATGGGTACTGCATGACATGGTCACACTCACCCCAACATCGTCGTCATTCTGTATGAGCTGCGAGTGGCCGAAGAGACGTCTCTTAAGCATGGGCTCCACCAGCGTCAGGTACACCATATAGAGGAGGAGAAGGCCCAGGATGGAGAGGTAGATAATGATGGTCACCTAAAGGGCAGAAGAAGATCAGATATAGCACACCACATCTTCTGAGAGTCATTGGGGCAACTGTATAAAGCCTTCTAGTGAGTGGAAATGTTGCCCCATAGCAACCAATCAGCTTCGAGCTAGCATTTAGTAAGTGCATTCTCTAAAATGGTAGGTAGCAGCTGATTGGTGGGCAGAAGCTGATGGGACTTGATACAATCGCCCCCATTGTCTCTGCAAGACCTGAGCTTTCCATCTCACAACTTAGAGGCGATTCCACCTTCAGACAATTTTAACAGGACAGGACAAAGCATTTCTGTCTGTAATAATGCAAAGCCCTGGGAATGTATATAGTAAGCACAGTTCTTTGTGATCACTCTGGGCAGGCTGTGGGCAATCTTAGGGGCTTATGTCTGACACCTCTTTACCTGCCCTCTGACATATGTCCTGTCCTCTCCTAACTGGGCCACACCCCCATGACATCACACATATTGTTTGCCATTAGCCACTGTGTTTAAATAATTATCACAGCTCAATCAGACAGACAGGAGAGCTCTAGGACGGTATTACAGGGAAGAGAAAGTAGACAATGGAACTGTACTATAGGGTGAGCTCTACAAGCTGACTTACTGCCCAATTATAGAAACTAGGTAAAGTCTGGTAACAAAATAAATAATTGTACATCCATCCGTTAACATTTACATTAGATAAATACAAATGGCAAAATAAAGGGTTAGAGACCCTTTCATTTATTCGTTTGCACATTCTCTCTGCAACTCTTAACAAATACATTGGTTTTATTTATTTCTGGTTACTGTGGGTGTTTTCAATAAAGTCTTGGAATCATTCAGTCTGACCGGTTTACTTTCATTACCCTTGTAGAGGACACTGATGAAAACTGTTTTTCGGATACAACTGTCTCCATAGAGCAGTTACATGTTGTATCCAAGGGCAATGAAAAATATACGACCTGTTGCTATAGCGCAGAAGAGTACAAGACATAAACTTGCTCTTCCCGCGGATGTATGGGCAGCCATTGTATGTATGGGCAGCCACTTCTGTGCTTATAACTCATGTACTATTCTTTACGATCACACCCAGCTGCTGACATCTGCAGAATGAGAGACCATGTAGACACAGTAACGAACCTTGATGGTGACCGAGCTCCTCTCTTCGTATTTGCATTCACAGCGCAGGCAGTACGCCTCCACATCCGCCCCCGGCACTGGCATGGGGTTGACCACATGGAGGCAGTCACTGGATGGATAGAGCAGTCACATGTTACCATACAGGATCATACATAATGTATATACTGGTCTGATCACATTAGCACTGTGTTCCATTTGGCAATAGTAACAAGGTTGGTACACTGTATAGTGTTCATTCAGGCACCCTGCACCTGTCAGAACCCGTGCAGTTCCTCTTTTCAGCCTGGGGTGTCGCTGTCTGCACTGGTGCCTCCAGCACACTCAGCTGATGCAACACACTGCTGAGATACAGACCCGAGTGTGCTAGTCATTGGACGGAGAAGCCAGTCAGCTGACTGGCTCAGTAACACGCAGTTGGAGCGCACGGTAATGGAAACAAAGAAGCATGGAGACGGGAAGCACAGAACTGTTCCCTATATTAGTTGTTATTGCGGATGGCGATTGATTCTCACAAAGCACCAAGATAATGAGATCTGGTCAGGCTTAAGCCAAATACACAAACACATTACCTCCCCTTCCACGTCTCTATCTAATGCAGAATGATGGAAGAGTGTTACTTAAATGCTAATGTAGAACTGAGCATCTGACAGTTTATTTCAATTCTAGGAGGAAAAGGAGCTCTTTGGTGCCCCTTGTACAAACTAGCTATAGCGTGCTAAAACTGCGCACCCCCCAGTGTGTACTCTGATAGAGTGTTTAGCACAGATGGGAATACTGTGAGCAATTAGACTTCTTAACAAAAATGTATAAATACCAGTGACCACTTAAATGAACTACAAGTTGTGTGAGGAACACCGTGACAGCAAATTACAAGGGGAATCTGTAACACCGGATGGTGGTAAGGATGATGAGATTGTCAACATTGAGGAAGATGACCACTGTTTGGCTAAAGTCCATTACTAACTGGGATAAGATCCTTATTTATTATACAGTCCAAAAACCAATGCCAACTACCAAAATGTCATCTTTAGCGGGGGCCCAAACACACCAGGCACTTCAGTCGCAAAAGTGGCATTCTCTGATGCTGAACTGCTTGGTTTGTTAAACTGTGCTTGTCCTTTTTAACATGGTGGGCGTACACAAAGACAATTCCATCCTGCAAAAATTCACATTACGGGTTTTAGCCAGCTTGTCAGCGTATCTTCACTTTTAAAATCATCACTCTGCTGCTGCTATCCCTCTGCCCCGCATACATGTTGCACATGTCATTATATAACCTAATCAAAATGAAAGAAGCCAAACGTCTGCCTCAAAACATTTAATTTACCAGCTTGTTAGGTGTAGCTTTTATGTAACAATAAATCAGAAGCCTTATGTTGGTATGCCGCTGATAGTAAGGACAAACCGGGGTAACACCGAGAAATACAAAAAGGTTTGATTATGAACTTTCCCAGATAAGCTCAGTATTTTCTTAAAAGTTTAATTTCATGCTGGTAAATCCATCACTAGAAGGAGTATGAGCTCCAACACTGTGTGGCTGGGCGGACTCCGTACAATACATGGATAAAATAACTTAGCGGCCACCCCAATAAATGATTGTTACTTACAAACTTGTTTAGGCTCTTATACTGTTTTGTAGCTTTTTACATTAAAGACATGTTTATATGTGTATTCGTATTTTATACATGAGCATTATATCTGGCAGTCTTGTGTCCTAGAATTTCTTAGGTAATTCGTTAATAAAGTTATCTTGAAGAATCAAAAAAATAAAGTTATAACTGTGCCAAAGCCGTAATGCCTGAAACTATACAGGGCAGACACAATCCTCCAGATACTGAGCCACTCACCAGTCCTTCTGTGTCACGTTCCTGATAAATATGTTGCCGGGTTTATCTTTATAAGGGGGGCAGATACATTTACAGCGTATGTCTTCAGAATTCTGAAAAACACATTGAAACAAAATAGATAAAAAGGAAAAAATTAGAGGAAAAACTATTGAGTAGCAGAGAAGTGTGGACGCCTGATTGGTGATCGGAATAATGGTCATTCCTCATCAGTCATTATATATATGACTCTCATATTATTCAGGACAGTGACTACTATAGAGACCTCAAATATTCTTGGTGCACTGGCCAGGCCGGGAGTCCTCTGGCCAGGCCGGGAGTCCTCGGGCACTGGCCAGGCCGGGAGTCTCGGTGTTGCTGTTATCACAGTGTCACATATCCTGCTCACTGGATATGTAAACTTTGAGGAGTGGGATTACCTTCAGGATACTCTGGGGTCTATTTACTAAGCCTTGGATAGAAAAAGGTAAACGGAGATAAAGTACCAGCCAACCAGCTCGTAACTGTAATTTTTCAAACACAGCCTATGACATGGCAGTTAGGAGCTGATTGGCTGGCACCTTATCCTGTAAAATATTTATTCTCAGCATTTAGTGCTGAACATTGCACATGTAGGGAGGGGGCTCAGTGTCACTGTACATAAGGGAGGGGGCCCAGTGCGGTCATGGTATATATGGGGGACTCAGCGCTGATCACTGTATATATGGGAAGGGGGCTCTGTGCTGATCACTGTATAGATGGAAAGGGGGCTCAGTGCTGTCACGGTATATAAGGGGAGGGGGCTCAGTACTGTCACGGTATATAAGGGGAGGGGGCTCAGCCCTGATCACTGTATATATGGGGAGGGAGTTAGCCCTGATCACTGTATATAGGGGGAGGGAGTCAGCCCTGATCTCTGTATATAGGGGGAGGGAGCTAGCCCCGATCACTGTATATATGGGGAGGGAGCTAGCCCCGATCACTGTATATATGGGGAGGGAGTCAGCCCCGATCACTGTATATAGGGGGAGGGAGTCAGCCCTGAACTCTGTATATAGGGGGAGGGAGCTAGCCCCGATCACTGTATATATGGTGGAGGGTGTTAGCCCCGATCACTGTATATATGGTGGAGGGTGTTAGCCCCGATCACTGTATATATGGGGAGGGAGTCAGCCCCGATCACTGTATATATGGGGAGGGAGTCAGCCCCGATCACTGTATATATGGGGAGGGAGTCAGCCCCGATCACTGTATATATGGGGAGGGAGTCAGCCCCGATCACTGTATATATGGGGAGGGAGTCAGCCCCGATCACTGTATATATGGGGAGGGAGTCAGCCCCGATCACTGTATATATGGGGAGGGAGTCAGCCCCGATCACTGTATATATGGGGAGGGAGTCAGCCCCGATCACTGTATATATGGGGAGGGAGTCAGCCCCGATCACTGTATATATGGGGAGGGAGCTAGCCCCGATCACTGTATATATGGGGAGGGAGTCAGCCCCGATCACTGTATATATGGGGAGGGAGTCAGCCCCGATCACTGTATATATGGGGAGGGAGTCAGCCCCGATCACTGTATATATGGGGAGGGAGTCAGCCCCGATCACTGTATATATGGGGAGGGAGTCAGCCCCGATCACTGTATATATGGGGAGGGAGTCAGCCCCGATCACTGTATATATGGGGAGGGAGTCAGCCCCGATCACTGTATATATGGGGAGGGAGTCAGCCCCGATCACTGTATATATGGGGAGGGAGTCAGCCCCGATCACTGTATATATGGGGAGGGAGTCAGCCCCGATCACTGTATATATGGGGAGGGAGTCAGCCCCGATCACTGTATATATGGGGAGGGAGTCAGCCCCGATCACTGTATATATGGGGAGGGAGTCAGCCCTGATCACTGTATATATGGGGAGGGAGTCAGCCCTGATCACTGTATATATGGGGAGGGAGTCAGCCCTGATCACTGTATATATGGGGAGGGAGTCAGCCCTGATCACTGTATATATGGGGAGGGAGTCAGCCCTGATCACTGTATATATGGGGAGGGAGTCAGCCCTGATCACTGTATATATGGGGAGGGAGTCAGCCCTGATCACTGTATATATGGGGAGGGAGTCAGCCCTGATCACTGTATATATGGGGAGGGAGTCAGCCCTGATCACTGTATATATGGGGAGGGAGTCAGCCCTGATCACTGTATATATGGGGAGGGAGTCAGCCCTGATCACTGTATATATGGGGAGGGAGTCAGCCCTGATCACTGTATATATGGGGAGGGAGTCAGCCCTGATCACTGTATATATGGGGAGGGAGTCAGCCCTGATCACTGTATATATGGGGAGGGAGTCAGCCCTGATCACTGTATATATGGGGAGGGAGTCAGCCCTGATCACTGTATATATGGGGAGGGAGTCAGCCCTGATCACTGTATATATGGGGAGGGAGTTAGCCCTGATCACTGTATATATGGGGAGGGGGCTCAACCCTGATCACTGTATATGGGGAGGGAGTTCAGTACTAATCAATGTATATTTGGGGAGGGAGCTCAACCCTGATCACTGTATATACGGGGAGGAAGTTAGCACTGAACACTGTATATATGGGGAGGGGGCTCACCTGTTCCTCCACGGCCATCACTGACGCGAGCAGCAGGTAAACCACCGCCGTGTATCCAGGAACCCCCAGACCCCGGAGCGCAGCCATCATGAAACAATCTCCCGATTTCACCGACCCTTCTGTCAGCTGATTCTACAACACTGCCCCACTTCCGGGTCCATGTGCACCTCGCATCATCTTCCTCCAGTACCGGACAGCACTCACATTAGTTCCGGTACAGGGGCTGATTTACCACGCATGCCCCCTGCCGGCCTGGCTGTGGCTCTGCAGGCTTGTTACAAAACAGTGGGGCCTGTGGTCAGATGGTAAATTCCCAATAACTCTATACAGACCCATAATAACACTGCTCCCCAGAGCATGGTCACTGACAGCTATTTAACCAAGGGCACTAATAAAAAATGTAATTCACAATTTCTAGTCATTAGCACGAATAAAACAAACAAACAAAAAATAACAATAGACATTATCAGTAAAAATATAACAGCCTCTGAGGGTGCTAAATGTTAGGTACCGTCATTTACCAGCAGTTTTGTGTCCTACTAATAGGCTCCAAACACCTGGGCCCAGTGGCTGCCTAATCACGTCCTGCTGCTGTAGGAATCCTTATTTTCAGTCTCTGCGCCCATTTCACTAAATCATACTATTATTGTTATTTGCTTTTATACATTTGAGAATCACATATATACTGCGCCAATCACATGATGGTCATCAGTCAGCAAAACCCTGTACAATGGGCCGTAACCCTTCCTCTGATGAGTTAGTATAATAATAATAATAATATTATTATACTAATGGGGCAGCACAGACGGTGTAATGGTTAGTGTTACTTCCTCACAGCAATAAGGTCATGGGTTCAAGTCCCACCATGGCCCTAACTGTGTGGAGTTTGTATATTCTCCCTGTGCTTGCGTGGGTTTCCTCCGGGTACTCCGGTTTCCTCCCACACGCCAAAAATATTCTGGTAGGTTAATTGGCTCCCCACAAAAAAAAAATTACCATAGTGTGTATGTGCATGTCATTGGGAATATAGATTGTAAGCTCCACTTGGGCAGGGACAGATGTGAATGGTAAGATATTCTCTGTAAAGCGCTGCAGAATATGTGTGCGCTATATAAATAACTGGTAATAATAATAATTGTGTCTGTTTCTCCCTTGGGCCTCTGCTGTATGTGTGTGGAAGGGTCTATCTAGCTTTTCATGAATAGCGACATCTGCTCTCTGTATTATTATGTCCGTCAGACCCGGATACAGGAGAGACCTCCTGGAGTTATGGAAGAGCAGACAGTTCTCTGAGAAGGGCACTTACCTGGGAGAGCAGCAGTTCCTGCCACGCGCAAGCCCGCGGGAGGGCGACAGGAAAGAGCTCTCCAATCGGGACATTTGGGAGGTATGCTACATGCAAATATGAATATCCCACTGGAGTTCTATAATATACAATTTTTTTCACGTCATTGTACGTTTCACATCATGAGCCTGATTCTGAGTTGCACGGATCTCTCTTCACGGACGCAAACGGCGAGTTTTTGCACACAGCGCAAGCGCAGGAGCGCCACACGATTGTCAGGAGCCTCCCAGCCGTTCCGGGAGGGTAGGCAAGTATGAGTAAGTATCTCGGGGACAGCTGCATTTTGGAGCAGCTACTACTTGTCTACTTTTGAAAAAGCATTTTAGGTAGATTGTGAAAGCAGCACCTATGAGCGCAGCGGTAAAGTGGGCGTGTCCTGCTACATCCCAGAGGTGTGTCATAATAATGACTTATATCCAAATGTGAACGAGCCCCAAAGCTACATGTGGATAAAAACACACTGATACTTTTCAGAAAATGCATGTAGCCATAGGGATCATTGGGCCTGATTCAGGCCCACTCGTGAGCGGCTGTCCGCTCGCAAGTGGGTCGATGTTATGGACTGAGCATGCGCACGACGGAGGGAGCTCCGTCGTGCGCATGCGCCAGAAGCGACGAGCGAAGGAAAGTCCTTCGCTCGTTGTGTCCGATCAAAGGGGGCGTGCTGTCAATGTTGATTGACAGCACGCCCCCTTTGGTGGGCGTGGCGGGGGCGTGCCTCCCTGACGGGGGCGTTCCCACGGGAACGCCTCCCGTCAGAAGCCGGCCCACTGACATCACTAGTGATGTCAGTGGGAGTGATTTTGGCTCTGATAGAGCCAAAATCACTCCGGAGCTTGCGGTTGAAAACCTCAACCGCAGGCTCCGGCTCGCAAATTCGATGGTCGCGATGGTCTCGACCATCGCGACCATCACAATGCACGCTCGTATAGCCTGTGGGTGGTGACCCACAGCTATACGAGCGTCCAGGAGGACGCTCCATGAAAATGGAGGCCGGCCCTCATTCAGAGCGTGCGCTCTGCTCAGAGCGTACGGCTCTGAATGAGGGCCATTGTGCCTTATAACCAATGCAGGGAAATTATACTAATGAACCCATTTGAATGTATATATCTCTTTTTTTCATATATATAACAGCTACATAATGTTGGTAAGATGCAATCAGAGAGTTCATAGACTTTTCAGGTAGACTGTTACTATTTCAGGGAGTCTCCCTGACAATCAGGGAGAGTTGGCGAGTATGACTGCTACCCCCACATTGGAGCAATATTGAATTGCTCCAGTATTTCATTGTCCACCGCCACAAACCCACGGCAAATTGGAGATTTAGTTGTCTTGGGATAATCAGCCCCCGATACTGAATAGTGTATGTACACGTGTATGGAGGCAATGCAAATCTGCAAAAATCTCCAGTGTATGTGGCCAGCACAACTGTGAGAAAACAATAATGGGTAAAGGTTTTGTGAGTTTTAGTAGGCAAAGCTCCACTCAGTGTTAGAGAACTGTTTATCCACTAAGAGTCGAACAGGCGGAGGTTTTGTTTTCATGTTTAGTTTTGCTTATCCCCTGTGTAGGAGAATCTGCACTTCATTCCTACCATCATCTAATAATAAAATTCCTCGCAGATGGTGGAGGATGCAGGCACAAACACACAGCATAAAGTGTTAACAGCTTAAAGACAATAATTTAATGTTTTTGCAGAAAAAAACTGCTGTCCTATGCTAATAGAAAACAGCTTTTGCAGATGAATGCCCGTCTGCACCAGGTCTAAGCCGGCCAAACACTAGGAAATCAATCACCTAGTAGTGGAGACCAGTAATGCAGCTATAAAGGACCAGAGGGGGATGAAGACATTGGTACAAAGACGAGGGCTTATGTAATAGGTTGCGACTTGCAGCCGCTGCGGGGACTTCTGCGAGTCTTCCCGAATTTTTAAAGCTTTAAAACACCTATTACATAGCCTCCAAATCTGTCCCAGATAGGCTGCTTCCTTACAATGGACAGTGCATGTTTTGCTGGAGAGGATGACGCTGAAAGATGATGTGGAAGTATTCCTTACTGTCATTGCAAGAGTGGCTGAACATGAGAAACTCTCAGCAGAGCAGCGGACCATTGTTGTGGCTCAATTTCTGACAGATGAACCACAGAAGTTTATTTTGCATCATACTGTTCAGCAATATCAAGTTCCTGGTTCTATTGAGTCAGGCTTTCCAGGTTGCACACACCTAATCCTCTCACACAAACAAGCTCACTAGACCCAATCTATCTAGCCAGGAAATGGCAGGAGATGAAGTACCCGAGGGACCAAACATGCTTAGCTTGTGACAACATAAATGTTTCTCATACAGGGAAGAGTTGTGGAGTAGTTCCCCAATCCCATAGATAGGTTGTGTTACACTTGTCCCATTCAAGTGTTGTGGGGCACATGGGGTATGAGATGGCCAATGAACACATTTCAAAAGGTTCTTAATACAAGTTCTACAGATAACTGCTCCCATGACTAATGTTAGAAACCTATTGGTGCCACGTTTTGTGATTGGTGCCACTGTCTATGTAATCCTCCAGAGAGCTAGACTTGTAGAACCCCTAGACAAGACTACTAAAGTGCACCAACATATACCGGTTTACCTGAGGCTAGAACTCACTATCCGGAGGTGATCGCTTTAAGAAGTATATCCACTAGGGTTATAGACAAGGAATTATTCCCAGTGTTAATATGCATAGGGGTAATTAGTGGTCCCTTATGGGTAAGGGGACCTCAATATGTCAATATAGCAAAAGTCACACAAAAAATGTGCAAATTGGTGAAAATTAGAAATTTTTGTCCATCGGTTTTCTGTCAAGAAGCTGATGGCTTGGTAGAGTGCGAGAACGTGAGAAGGTTGATAGACAACCATTGGAAAGCCTGGCATTGTCTGTTACCTTATGTGAGCTGTACAGGCTTTTACGGGTTCAGGGTTGGACTGGCTCACAGGTGTACAGGGAAAATCCCCAGTGGGCCCCAATGCCTGAGGGCTCTACCCCCTCCTCTAGGGTACAGTACCTTGGTGAAGCAGGATCATAGATGAACCTGGGTGCTTGCTTTGCTTCTATGAAAACTACACCCAGATTAGCCTCCTGCCAATCAAAATGGGTGGTACTGACACACCCGTGCCACCTTTATAAAGGGTCCCTGTTCTTTGCATGTCCTTTCTAATGGTTGACCAAGTCCCTTTGTGGTGGCTGGCCACACCCTCTCTGGTAGCTGACCACACCCATTATATTGGGCACTTACTAGTGTCTTCCCTGGTGGGCTCTTCATGCCTTAATCCGACGCTGTGTGTCTGTTTGTTTGTTCTGGGATTTTAGTTGGTTACTTTTATTCTGAGGTTTTATTTCTTTATTTCTTAGTATTTTGTAAGTCTTAAAAACAGCCATACATTGCTCCTATGTATTCTAGAATTATTTTACTATACGACTGCTGGAGACTGTTCCACATATCTCTCACCATTCTGTGTAAAATTCTTCCTTGTGTCGACTCTCTGTCCTTCTCTGTTCTGTGTCACAGGGGGGTATATTTACTAAGGTGCGGGTTTTTAGAAGTGGTTTTGTTGCCCATAGCAACCAATCAGATTCTACTTAACATTTATCTAGCACCTTCTAGAAGGTAATAGCTAGAATTCACTTCTAAAAACCCGCACCTTAGTAAATATACTCCAGAGTCTCCTTGGAGTAGGTATCATCTTATGGATATAGACACTGCTGATATTAATGCTTTTCTGTCATATCCTATTATCCCTCCTTTGTCCCTTCTCCCCAGACATGTTGTCTTTCCTAATAAGTTGTGCTATGCAGCCTCTGCACTATCTCAGTCACCCTCCTCCATTTTATTTTTATTTTCTACTTTAATAACGTCAGTTTGGACACAGAGGGCCTGACTTTGAGGGGGTAAATTTACTAGAGTGAGAGTTTTTAGAAATGGAGATGTTGCCCATAGCAACCAATCAGATTCTACTTAACATTTAGCTAGCGCCTTCTACAAGAAAATAGCTAGAATCTGATTGGTCGCTATGGGCAACATCTCCACTTCTGAAAGATCTCACTTTAATAAACGTACCCCTGAGCCTCACACAAGACGCATCTCTCCATCTTTAGAAAGTGCGCATTTGTTGCAGGCTATTTCCACATATTTGCAAACTTATGAGTGATCAGAGCCATACGCTCAGCTATTTCCCTCTGGGCACTGAATGGGCGTTACTGGGTGTCAGCTGGGACTGGGAGGCGACAGGACATTGATGTGTATCCAGCGTTACTCATTAGTGTAAGTCATATGCAAAGCAGACGCCAAAATTAGTCACATCTCCGGCACCTTAGCATGGGATAGCTGTAACTGCCGGAGATAGTGATCACGGCTGCTCTTGCGGACAGGGGTGATAGATACGTAGTCACATAGCATTTAATTTGCAGCGGGCGTCCAGAATTATGTTCGTATTACCTGCGACTCATAATCAGGCCCAGAACCTCCAGAACTGTACACCGTACTCAAGGTGGGGGTCTTGTATGTGACCTATAATGTGGTACTATAACCCCCATCTTCCTGCTACTAATATTTCTTCCTATACAACCAATTGCTGACTTCTCCCACTGGTGATTACTCCCCTGACGTTCACATCTTCTGAGACAAGATTTCCAAGTAGAATTGTCCATCGAAGGGTCAACCATTTATGGTCGATCAGAAAACCATTGATGGTTGGACCATCGATGGTTCATGATAACGATACTGGATCAGAACCTCTATACACTCCTTCCTATACCTTCTAATATCCTGCCTATACCTTCTAATATCCTGCCTATACCTTCTAAAGATGACGCTAATTTGCGCAGTCATACAGTAAATAAAGACTTAAGACCTGGAATCTGTGGTTCCAAAGCACAAGTATTATTCAAGTAAAAGTACAGTCAGTTACACGCTATTGATCCAGACACAATTCGGCGCAAAGGAATTATACAGACCCATGTACAGTATACATACGCAGCGCTTCCGGACCAGATGTTAGGCATCAGCAAGAAACCCCTCGTCTATCAGCATTCAGCACGAAGACTAAAATCCCAGTGTTTGAGCACACATATTTATACCCCCCCAGAATAGACCAGACAATAGAGAAGTTTGTTGCTGATGTCATTGGTTCCCAGGGAGGAAGCATCTGTTACAGAGAGTTTAACAGGCTGGTTCAAATAGACTCACCCAGCCTCTAACAACTGGGTATCTCTGCCCTCCCGCTCCCATGCAAAATCCTAACAGTTATACATTTTGTTGCTTGAAGTCTCTGCGGTCCATAAGTTGAGAATGCATGATGCGATCTCCACACCGATAGTACCGGAATTCTGTTGAAAGAGTACGCATCAGTACGAAACCAAACACGGCTTTCTTAGCATGTATAAAACCCTAGTTATCAAATATATTTATTTCACAGCATTTATACTAACTGAACTAACTTAAATCTTATACTTTAAAGCTTATGAAACCTTGTATGTGAATATGTAATGTGTGAGTATGCAGGGTTTGATATAAAGACGCTAGTTAACTTGGTGCGGGTGCGTGCGCATTTAGCTACTAAACGGTGTTTTCATATAGGAATTTATGCATTCGCTAATATGCGACTAGTTAACAGCGCAATTGTGCGAATTACTGTGTATATGAGAAATTATAAAAGATACAATCGCATGGTGCTAATAGTAATATCGCCATATGTACTTAAATGTGAGTTTATCTAAAATGGCGCTTGGGCGGCCATTCGCAAGATGGCGTCTTGTGATCTCATTTCCAAGATGGCTTCTAGCGGCCAGTCGCAAGATGGTGTCGCCACGATTCAATTTTAAACTGATATTGTCTCAGCCAATTTTCCAGCTTCGACAGTCCACCGTTTGATAGCAAACAGCATGCTATCACAATCTGTTATTGGAATTTTTATCTTAGGCTTACATTTACATATTATTTCGTGTTATTATGGGATGGCACAAGGTGGTTCTTAATCCATCAATAATGTGTCTCTGGGTGAGGACATAAAACTACTATTATACGCACACCGCGGATCTTGGAAGATCATGTGAAAGGTGTGGGAATGCACCAGTCTTATAAAAGCAGTCTTGGAGGGGAATTGAGACTTTACATTATCTGAGGTGTTCTAAAAATAACATTTCAATGCACGTCTAAATATAATATATCAAATTATGGTATTTCCTAGTTCAGGGTTGTAATGCAGTTCTATATTTACCTCGGTATTCATATTGTCATTACTGACCACCATCATAGTTTCGTTCTTGCGTTTTATTCTATTTTTACATTTTCCACACTTCAACACAATAGGAACACACCGGGCGCATATGCCAATTATTATGATGACAATTAGTATAAGGATCAAGAATTTGCCTATGCTAGCGATCACTTCCTGGACCCATTCCCCTAGACCTGAGAACCATTTTACTGGGTTCAGCCATGAAACCCATCCTTCTATCTCTTCCCCTACTTCAGCCACTGAAGCGTTATGGTTCTTACGAAACTCCCATTTTAGCTGCAGAATTTCATCCAGCTTTCGGTCTATCACCTCCTTGGGGTCGCTGGTATCATTGGTGACATAGGTACAACATTTTACTCCAAACTGGGTGGCTAACATTACGCAATACCCTCCAGTAACAGCAGTTAAATAATTCAACACTAGCCTGTGTTGCACCAGTTCTTTCTTGTACGCTTGCAATTCTCTCCCTGTGTACCTGAATGTGTCATCGTATATCTCGGTGATATTATCTATCAATTTAGCAAGTTCCTGAATATATCTAAAATTTAATGTACCCCGAGCAATCCTGGTGGGATCCAATGCGACCAGAACTTGAAAGCCAGTTGTCTCACTGATTAACTGAGTGGCTTTATGCACGTCACCAGGTATCATATTTCTTTTGCCTCTGTGTTCATATTGTGTGTGAAGATATGGTGATGGTGTATTTTTATGTATACCAAGCATTTCAACATGTGTGAGGGTCATAACCTCTGGGACTACTCTTCCCAGGTAATACAAACCTTTGGAACTCGGGGAGAGCCATTTATACGCTTTTCTTCCACATATGAAATATACATTATCAGGGAGAACATAAGGAATGGCATGCATCATTATCATTAAGCACATTTCCCTTGCAAACAATCCTATTTCTGGGTCTTCCATCTGGTACATGCTAGTTTCTGGCTGTATTATTTTAGCACAATAACCATCTGGTACTTTACCAATAATTTCTTTGATGGAACGCAATGTATACCTATACCTAAAATGTTTCCCACCAGACTTAATGGAGTGCAGCAGATCATGGTTTATGGACTCATTATCAGCTCTTTGTGAGAAGATCATCGTCTGATTATTCCCCGTCACTTCCCAACTCCCGGGTTTATTGGGGTTGGTTATGTTTAAACACAAAAGTGACCTATCTACTTGGAATTGATAGAGTTTGAAATGAGGTGGTTTGGATGAGAGAAATTTTCCATCCAATGTTTTCCCTTTCTGTAATTCTAAAATTTCCGTGGTATTCAGCGGAAATGGCACCAACCCTATGTTATGCTGTCCCTGTGGCACGTGTGAGCACACCCAGCAATCAGTTTGATTTAACACTTTGCCTACCATGCTATGATAATCCTCTAAAGGATACCCACCCCAGTACGGGTTATATATAGGTTGGCACCGTTGGATACAGTTCTCATCAACTAGGGACCCACAAAGCTCACAAATTCAGGAATCTTCAGACAATAAACCTCCACACCGTCCCCGAGTATCCGGAATGACAGCCCTTTTAACAATAACAGTACTAAGATTGGTCAGACCCTCCACCGATTGGCATTGCACTCCTCCTGACTCCACTCCATCAGCACTGCCATCAGCTCCCATTTCCTCGATCGGTCTCCCATCACAGAAACTGGATATCCCCGAACCGACCAAGATGGTGAACACTCTAAAAGAGAATATGAAAATGAACACAGCAGGCCTGTCCATTGTCACAACAAAACCTGCAAGTTTCTTTTAGTTCAGGTATCTCACTACAACCAGTGGTCGAAGTGGGGCGGTATACGGCGGTATGACATACCGCCACTTCCCTGCCCCACTTCATGTTAGCCGCAGAAGAGAATGCACCAGCGCTGGGATGCAGTATGGCATCCCAGCGCTGGAGCAGCGGCGGCAATGTGTAGCGATGTGTCCCGCAGGGGACACATCTCTATCAGCGGCTGGCATGTAGCCGGGACAAAGCAGCCATTTGGTCCCGGCTGCATTGTAAGCAGCGCACTCTGGCTGCCAGCCAATTACAGGGTTTGCGGCCGCCAGCCAATCACGGGGCTCGCGGCCGCCAGCCAATCACTGTGCTCGCGGCCGCCAGCCAATCACGGGGCTCGCGACCGCCAGCCAATGAGAAGCTTCCAAGTGGCAGCTTCTCATTGGCTCGCATTACTACAGCAGCAGCGAAGACCCGGTGCTCCTGGCAGCTCCGTTTCCAGCAGCACAGGACAGCAAGTAAGAAGGAAGTAGAGAGAGGTGAGGATGTGAGAGAGGGAATAGAGAGAGGGGCAGACATAGGGAGGCAGGCAGTTAGGATTGTAGGAGGTGAGGGAAGAGAGGGATTCAGTTAGAAGGGCAGGGTGTGAGAGAGGGGAGCGGGCAGGGAGAAGTGTGGGGGTGGGGTGAGAGATGTACAATGGGGTGATATGGAAGCAGGGGCCCAGGGGGGAAATTCAGTCTCCATACCCCCACCTCTAAATTCCCACTTCGAGTACTGACTACAACCTTTTGAATCCTCCCAGAACAAGCTCGCGACAGGTCCACACTATCAGCCTTGTCTCTGACTTGTTTCTCCACCGGTTGATTGACCTTTTTGCAGTGAGTGGAATGGACCCATGTATCTCTCTCGGCCACCTTCAAAGATGTAGTACTCGTCAGCAGCACCTGGTACGGACCTTCCCACCGATCAGTCAAACAACCTGAACGCAAGAAATTTCTGATCATTACATATTCTCCTGGTTCAGCATCATGACAGTTAGTTTCAGGCATATCATTAGACAACAATTTCAGTTTCTGCTGCTGTTGCTTTAACTGCTTACTCATTGACATAAGATACTTTACAGTTACCTCGTTGTTACCCTTCAGGTCTTCCTGTGGACTTATAATCAAATGAGGTTGTCTACCGAACAATATTTCAAATGGGGACAGATTCAGAGGAGGTCTAGGAGTGGTCCTTATGCTATGTAGGACCAAAGGTAACGCTTCTGGCCATCCTAGTCCAGTCTCTGCCATGATTTTACTTAACTTATTTTTAATAGTCCCGTTCATCCTCTCTACCTTGGCACTGGCTTGCGGTCGGTAGGGGGTATGAAGTCGGCTATTAATACCCATCAGCTTACACATATTTTGAAAAACTTCACCTGCGAAATGAGTACCCCTATCACTCTCGATGATTTTAGGGATACCGTACCTGCATACAAATTCCTGAACTATTTTCTTGGCAGTAAACGCAGCAGTATTAGTGGCCGCTGGGTAGGCCTCAACCCAGTTAGAAAATATGTCTGTGCACAGTAATACATACTTAAGGTTCCTGCAGGGTGGTAATTGGATTAAATCAATTTGTATCACCTGGAAAGGTCCATCAGTCGGTGGAATGTGGGACGGTTCGATAGGGATCGCTTTCCCTATGTTCTTCCTCAAGCAGGTCAGACAGGACATTGCTATCTTTTCTGCTTGTGAAGAAAAACCTGGTGCGCACCAGTATGCCCTCACCAACTTGCACATACCTTGTTTACCCAGATGAGTCAGACCGTGTGCTGCCTCAGCCAGGCTGGGGTAATATGCCTTGGGGGCTACTGGCTTACCTTGTCCGTCCCTCCAGAGCCCAGAGGACTCTTGCCCACATCCCTTGGACTTCCAAATGGATTTTTCCTGAATTGAACACAAATTTTGCATCTCAATTAATTTCAGCATATCAATTGTTTGGAAAGACATAATTTTTTCAGTTGGAGACATTTTTTTTAACCCTGCTGCACATTTTGCAGCTTCATCGGCTCTGTTGTTGCCCAGTGACACCGGATCATCCTCACATGTATGGGCTTTACATTTAATTACTGCCACCGCTTTGGGCAGTTGGATTGCTTCTAAAAGATGTTTTATGTGTCGGGAACGTGCAACTGGTGTGCCTGCTGCTGTCATAAAATTTCTCAGACGCCATAGAGCCCCAAAATCGTGCACCACCCCGAACGTATACCTCGAGTCAGTGTAAATGTTAGCAGATTTGCCTGCTGCCAGTTCACACGCTCTAGTTAGTGCTACTAACTCTGCCACCTGGGCTGAGTGAGGAGGACCAAGAGGCTTAGCTTCTATGATGTCTGTGTCATTTACAACAGCATAACCTGTACATAATTCACCTGTGTCTGTTTGTCTATGACAACTCCTATCCATATAAAAAGTCACATCCACATTCTCTAAAGGTGTGTCATTTATGTCAGGTCTAGCAGTAAAGGTCTGATTCAGATATGTCATACAATCGTGCGTATCATTATGTCCGCTGAACTCACCTCCCGCCAGCAACTCGTCTCCCTCCACCCTTTGTACATCATGTTGTACATATGGTAAATACGTTGCTGGATTCAGCGTGCTGCAACGTTTAACAGTAATGTTTGCGGGTGCAATTAGGGCTAGTTCCCATTTGGTAAACCTAGCTGAAGAGACATGTCTGGTTTGAGCTGAGTTCAACAGAGCAGATACAGCATGGGGAGTGTAGACAATCATATCATGGCCCAGTACTACGTCCTCACTTTTACTCACCAATAGAGCGGTAGCTGCTACACTTCTCAAACAAGTGTGGAGTGATCTTGCCACAGTGTCCAATTGGGCACTGTAGTATGCTACGGGCCTACTGGCATCACCATGTTTTTGTGTAAGGACACCTGCAGCACAACCATCGGCTTCCGTACAATACAAATCAAAAGGTTTTTCATAATCAGGTATTCCCAATGCAGGAGCTTTTGTCAGGCTAGCCTTAAGATTAAGGAAGCCTGCTCTGATTCCTCTGTGTGTATGACACGATCAGGCTTTGAGGAAGAGACTAATTCCTGTAAAGGCAAGGCCAAAATAGAAAAACCTGGGATCCACATTCTACAGTATCCACATATTCCCAAGAAGGTACGAATTTGCTGTTGATTCTGCGGCAGTGTCATGTTTTGTATGGCCTGGATTCTATCTGTTGTAAGATGTCGTAAACCCTGGGCTAGGCAGTGTCCCAAATATTTTACTCTGGATTGGCACGGCTGTAGTTTGTCCTTAGCCACCTTGTGTCCTGTTTGCGAGAGATGAAGTAACAAAAGTTTAGTATCATTCAAACATGACATAAACGAGTCAGAACATAGCAATAAATTGTCCAAATATTGAATTAGAACAGATCCATTGGCAGGTTGGAAAGATTGTAAACAGTCATGCAATGCCTGGGAGAAGATACTGGGGCTGTCTATGAAACCTTGGGGTTACCATGTCCATGTGTATTGTAAACCTCTGTATGTAAATGCGAATAGGTACTGACAGTCAGGGTGGAGAGGCACAGAGAAGAAAGCAGAACAGAGGTCAATGACAGTGAAATGGGTTGTGTTTGGTGGGATCTGCATCAGAATGACAGCTGCATTTGGCACTACAGGGAATTGGCTCTCTACCACCTTATTAACACCTCTAAGGTCTTGTACCAGCCTATAACCCCTCCCACCACTCTTTTTCACTGGAAAAATGGGACTGTTGGCTATACTAGCTGTACGGACTAAAATTCCCTGTTGCAATAATCGCTCAATTATTGGAAAAAACCCTAATTCTACCTCCTGTTTTAGTGGGTACTGGGGAATTTTTGGAGCTTGCCTACTGCCTTTTAAATTTACCATTACAGGGCTTACGTTTGCCATTAATCCAGTGTCCTGTCCATCCTTAGTCCAAAGGGAATCTGGAATCTGGGACAACATTTCATCTACCTGGGATGGATTTTCATTTAAACTTGTAGAGTGATACATTATCCTTTGGGGAGTGTCCAACATATCCCGCACCTCTTGTGCAACCCTCTCTGGGATATCTAAAAATACACCATCAGGGGTGCAGTATATAACACATCCCATCTTACATAACAAGTCTCTTCACAGCAAGTTAGTAGGAGCCGCAGCAGCCAGGAGGAAAGAATGCCTGGTATGCAACGGCCCAATAGTAAACTCTGTGGACTTTGTTAAAGGATAATGTTCCACTTTACCTGTTACACCCATTGTTGGTACTGTCTCTTTGGTCACCTGTAAATTAACGGGAGATTTTATCACTGACCTGGTCACCCCTGTGTCTACAAGAAAAGGATATTCAGTACCAGCTACATCAACCATCATGACCGGTTCTTCCCTAGTACTTCCCGTTGACCTGACTATCTGTAGACTACAGGTATGACCTGACCCCTAGCATTGGCTACCATTCTCCAATAAAGCATTTACGGCCACAATTGGAGCTGGTGCCTGTTGGACATTTGCTGGTCTCTGTGCATATCCCTTTTGGGGATATCCAGGTCTTCCCTGACTTGGGGTTCCTACTCTTTTTACTGTACAGTTTCTACTTAAGTGTCCTGTTTGTTTACAGTTAAAACATGTTCGTGTATCGGGTGAAGACATGTGCTGTTGTGAGGTTTGAGCAGAGGGTAAAGGTGGTGGATATGGGTAAGGATAGGGAGGGTAAGGGTATTGTGGGGGATAAGAGGTTTGTGAGTAGTATGGGACCTGTGGTTGTGTCGGGTTAGTGGGATAGAGCTGTGTTTGTTGATGCGTGGGGTTAATGAGGGCACATACTTGTTCAGATGTAAGTGTGTGTGCAAGTGCAAGTGTGTCGGTTGGCTGTGATGTTACTGTCATTCCCTCCAGAGCTTGGATACTAACAGCCATTTGTTTTTCGCTCTGGGCTTCTCTCTTCTTGGAGATGTTTTTATCATGTTCGATGGCGGTTTCTATGAGGGTATCTATTGTGAGTCCCCGCCAGCCAGGCTATGAGGTCTGAACCCGGGTTTTTAAACTCTCTTTCAGACCGTCCACGAGTATCGTGACTATCATTCCCCTGTGGTGAGTGCTATCTTTAATATCCTCTATCCCAGTGTACTGGGTGATAGCCTGCAGTGCCCAGTCGCAATAATCTTCTGCAGATTCACTCTCCTTTTGCTTAATGGTGAAAATTTTGTTCCAGTTAACTACTACTGGAAAATATATACCCAATTGAGTTACAATGTGGGAAATGTTACCTTGGTTTACTTGGTCGGTTAAGGGAACGTCACCATCCAATACACAATCCGTGATAAATTTTGTCACGTCGGTATTGCGTGGTAGGCAGGCCCTTAACACCATACGCCAATCTTTATTAGTGGGCTCATGTGAACTACCCAAATTTCTCAAAAATCTTTGACATTTGGCTAGTTCCTTTTTGGGATCGGGGAAATAATGTATGATGGAATTTAGTTCTGTTCTCGTCCAAGGACAATGCATTACTACTTCCCTCGTGGGCACTATACCATTCGCATCTGCATTTTCATTTGGAACGGTTATTGTCCGAACGGGATGCAGACCGGTAGCGCTGCTACCTTTGACCTGGTTACCTGGCTGGGGGTTTAGTCTGCTGCTGCTACGTATGGTATGAACAACTTCCTCTACGGGTGCAGAGGGTGTTAACACTTCCCTTGCTGTTACCGATGGAGATGGCGGCACCACTCGTGATTGTGGTGATGCAGCATCTATCATCTGCACAGCATGGGAAATGGCAGACATTACAATAGGCTCATCATCCACATCATAAACATTTTCTTTATGGTTGCTTAAGAGAGGGTACAAATTGCTTGTTACATTTTTATGAGAATTTTTGGTAACTGTACTTGCACCTCCATCCACATAAGGTGGGGGAGGTGAGCGTGAACTGCTGGCAATACTCTCCACAACGCTACCTTGCCATTTTGCGGCTCGTCGTATTGCAATTTAGCGTCGCGGATGTATTCTATGGCAATGTGCTCGCGACGCTAGTTTGCGTCGTTTGCACATTTTTAAGCAACGCATCCCATTCATGCTGCCACAGTTTTAAACATTCATAATATTTAACCTTTTTCTCTCGGGAGCGCATCAGACTGATGTGATCCCGGACATTATCTAGTACATTTCTATCAAAACTACCAATTCTGGGAAATGGTCTAACACTCTTCATCGTCTTTTTAAACCATACATCACAATACCTTATCGCATAAGTACCGTACTTAGTATGCATAATACGACGAGCTGATCCGATCGGCACCTCCATTAGCAGCACATCATTGTCTAACATCTCTACTGTTTGCGCGGCTCCCATTTTGAGACAAAATCCTATGCTTTTCAATGAAGATTTAAACTGGTGAAAGACAATCAAGATACTTTCACTTACTAGTGGACGATTTAAGTCGGCGGCGCCCACACACCTGGATAAGATTTGAAAAAGGCAACTTCCACACCCGGATAAGATTTAGTAAGGCAACTTCCACACCTATGAAAGTTTGTATGTCGGCCACTTCCATGCACCTCTCTACAACAAAGACAACATGTACACCTGCTACTGTGTATAGAACGGTAAAGCTGCTTACCGAGCGACTAGCACTTAGCACTTAAAGGTCATACGGTACCTTTAACTGTAGGGAACAGGTTACCCCTACCAACAAACACTCACTGTTACACTTCCTGCGCAGAAAAATACACGTTAACCCAGATATTGATAATAATTGAAAAATGTAAACCTCAACAGCTTTATCTAAAACACGTGGCAGCACAACTGGAAGTACGTATACGCTATTGTGCGACCAGTCGCATACACAATAATGCGACTACCACACAACCGTATGATAACCTTTAGCTGCGTACACAAAAGTGCATATTTGCTGTGCGCAAACCTGCGACTCAGCCACATACTCAGTACTGTGGCACCCCTTTAAACGTAAGGTTCTATCAACAGAGGAAAACAAACTTTTTCCTCTCTTGTCCCTGGATTCTAGTCAGCTACCTTGATTCACACGGAGATGGATAGCGATCTTTCAGCACAAAGTGGTTGCAGGTAAACCCTGCATGTGGCCATTCCACCCTTTGCTGAAATATCGATAGACGTATGTACCGTGTGAGCAGGTAAGTGACTTCACTACGAGCCCCCAACTAACGATACTGGATCTGAACCTCTATACACTCCTTCCTATACCTTCTAATATCCTGCCTATACCTTCTAATATCCTGCCTATACCTTCTAAAGATGACGCTAATTTGCGCAGTCATACAGTAAATAAAGACTTAAGACCTGGAATCTGTGGTTCCAAAGCACAAGTATTATTCAAGTAAAAGTATAGTCAGTTACACGCTATTGATCCAGACACAATTCGGCACAAAGGAATTATACAGACCCAAGTACAGTATACATACGCAGCGCTTCCGGACCAGATGTTAGGCATCAGCAAGAAACCCCTCGTCTATCAGCATTCAGCATGAAGACTAAAATCCCAGTGTTTGAGCACACATATTTATACCCCCCCAGAATAGACCGGAGAGTTTGTTGCTGATGTCATTGGTTCCCAGGAAGGAAGCATCTGTTACAGAGAGTGTAACAGGCTGGTTCAAATAGACTCACCCAGCCTCTAACAACTGGGGGTCTCTGTCATCCCGCCCCCATGCAAAATCCTAACAGTTATACATTTTGTTGCTTGAAGTCTCTGCGGTCCATAAGTTGAGAATGCATGATGCGTCTCCACACCGATAGTACCGGAATTCTGTTGAAAGAGTACGCATCAGTACGAAACCAAACACGGTTTTCTTAGCATGTATAAAACCCTAGTTATCAAATATCTTTATTTCACAGCATTTATACTAACTGAACTAACTTAAATCTTTTACCTTAAAGCTTATGAAACCTTGTATGTGAATATGTAATGTGTGAGTATGCAGGGTTTGATATAAAGACGCTAGTTAACTTGGTGCGGGTGCGTGCGCATTTAGCTACTAAACGGTGTTTTCATATAGGAATGTATGCATTCGCTAATATGCGACTAGTTAACAGCGCAATTGTGCGTATTACTGAGAAATGATAAAATATGCAATTGCATGGTGCTAATAGTAATATCGCCATATGTACTTAAATTTGAGTTTATATAAAATGGCGCTTGGGCGGCCATTCGCAAGATGGCGTCTTGCGATCTCATTTCCAAAATGGTGTCTTGCGGCCAGTCGCAAGATGGCGTCGCCGCAATTCAATTTTAAACTGATATTGTCTCAGCCAATTTTCCAGCTTTGACAATGATCACACACTGCACAGAAATAGTGAGATCACAGACGCACGTGTGCAAAGAAACAAATATGTAACTCTGCGCCATCAGACCTATGCCATTAATGGTAAAACCCTCAACAGCAAGTCATCAATGGTTGCTAGTCATCAATGCCGATAATCAACTGCTACCTCCAGGTCCCTTCTAACTTTTGCTACTACCTCTATGTACTATGCTTTCGACAAACAACTGGGTACATTTTATAAGTAGACATTTAGGGGCCCATTTATTAATGATCTAATATGCAATGCGATCTGGGAATGAGAGTACCGTCCATGATTGCATTGCAAAATGCGATTATAATGCTGGGATGTATCATCCGGCACACGTCGGCACAGGATGCGATGTGCCCGGAGAGCTGTCGAGGCTACTGTGCATGTGCACTCTCACTTTGGAACCCTCTCCCGGTAAGTTTTGCAATGTGTAGCCCATTGGCTTCAATGGGCTAATGCCATCTTCAGATGGCGTTTAGCAGCGGGGGCCAATATCAGGAATGCATCGCATTCAGCATGTTGGTAAATCTGGTAGCATTGAATCCCCCATAGAAACCCATGGGGTATGCAGCTGCCTGCAGGAATGGAGGGATCACAGCAGCTTTTGGAGCTGGAATGGGTATGGGATGCCGTGGCATCCCAACAGGGTTAGAATACCGACACTTGTTGGTGAGTATTCTCTCTCAACCCTAACCCTCCCTCCCCGGTGCCTGACCCTAACCTCCCCCACTAGGGCCTAAACCTAGCCTCCCATTCCCTGCACCCTAACCCTCTCCCCTTAGTGCCTAATCCTAACCCTCCCCCTAGTGCCTAATCCTAACCCTCCCCCTAGTGCCTAACCCCAACCCTCCCCCTAGTGCCTAATCCTAACCCTCCCCCTAGTGCCTGATCCTAACCCTCCCCCTAGTGCCTAACCCTAACACTGCCCCTAGTGCCTAATCCTAACCCTCCCCCTAGTGCCTAATCCTAACCCTCCCCCTAGTGCCTAATCCTAACACTGCCCCTAGTGCCTAATCCTAACCCTCCCCCCTTAGTGCCTAATCCTAACCCTCCCCCTAGTGCCTAATACTAACCCTCCCCCTAGTGCCTAACCCCAACCCTCCCCCTAGTGCCTAATCCTAACCCTCCCCCTAGTGCCTGATCCTAACCCTCCCCCTAGTGCCTAACCCCAACCCTCCCCCTAGTGCCTAATCCTAACCCTCCCCCTAGTGCCTGATCCTAACCCTCCCCCTAGTGCCTAACCCTAACACTGCCCCTAGTGCCTAATCCTAACCCTCCCCCTAGTGCCTAATCCTAACCCTCCCCCTAGTGCCTAATCCTAACACTGCCCCTAGTGCCTAATCCTAACCCTCCCCCCTTAGTGCCTAATCCTAACCCTCCCCCTAGTGCCTAATACTAACCCTCCCCCTAGTGCCTAACCCCAACCCTCCCCCTAGTGCCTAATCCTAACCCTCCCCCTAGTGCCTGATCCTAACCCTCCCCCTAGTGCCTAACCCTAGCACTGCCCCTAGTGCCTAACCCTCCCCCTAATGCCTAATCCTAACCCTCCCCCTAGTGCCTAATCCTAGCCCTCCCCCTGACCCCGCACCTTACTGTCGGGATGCCAGCACAAGGATTCCAGCGCCAGCATTCTAAGATTTGGCATCCCGACTGTCAGGATTTTTACCGCATCCCATCAGAGATATCTGCTGCAATCCCTGCTTCATACATGGGATAAATGGGCCCCTTAATCCTGCATATAGTACACCACTCAACTGTAATCCTGTCAAAGTCCTGCTCCTGATCCATCCAGTCACACCCCTCATTCACCTCCCCATGACCCGCACCCATTTCAAGTTCCACCAATCAGCACAGCTGGCAGTCATGTGATTGTGTTTTGGTGACAGTCAGCACATTTTGACTTAGCTCCATGCTGAAGGCCCTTATTAGACCATAGAGGGTTGGAAAATTAAATTACCAGGAGTCGTATTTTATTTTATTTTTTTATTTATTTATAACAAATGTCATTAACTTTTGTACTCTAGTAAATGAATTAAGCCTTATTTTACGTGTGCCGCAGCTGCACTAAGGACATCGGTAACTACGTCTGTCACAGAGAGGCTATAACCAGATCAGTACCATTATCTCCCAGTACAATACATCATGTACGTTCCTCTCAGACGCATTGTGATGTAGGAGCCTCATAGATTCAGCGGCTCAGCTTCCAAGTTCCAATCTGGAGTTAATGTAACCACAGTGATGAGTGCAGCCTGTTCCAGGCGTCCGCCGCCCTGCGTGCTATTGCAGATCTTTTATCGTAAATGAAGCCGCCGTGACAAAGACGACACAAGACTAATTGGATGGATGTGCAAAATGCACTAAAAACTCAACACATTTATCCTCAGCTGGGGTTTTGCAAATCGCTCAGTCACCACTGGCTTCTGCTATTGATTTTCTGGACGCACAGTGCCAGTGGGGGGGGCGGTACAGCCATCGTGGCCTAGTTGTGCAGGATTACCATGGCGACCATAAAGAAAATGCTCTGCTCCCATTTTCTGCTCTCAGCCTCATTACACAGACAGAAATATCAAGGCCGGGATTGCATTCTGCTCGCCTGCTCTGGCCTCTGAGTTTTCTCCAATAGAGAAGCCTAATTAGACTAAGGGGGCAAATTCAATTAGCCACGAAAAGCCGGGATCGGCGAAAAACAAAAATGTTTTCACCTCATTCGCGTGTTTTGAGGCGAAGTTTTCGCCTGCTTACTCAATGCGCACACCCGCTTTTCGCCCTACTCAATTGTAAAACAGGCGAAAACGAATATTGGCAAATGCAGTGAATAGCGGAACTGCTTAAAATGTCAGTTTTTTTGGGGGGGAAATCAGTCTGTACCGCCAATAAAGCCAAACTCACCCAGGGAATCAATATAGAAGCATATTAATAACCCTAAGAAAAGTAATTAGGGTACCTAAATTAAGTCAAAGGGCTGTTATATGCATATTTGCATAAGTGTGAAAAAAAAGAAAAAAATTATGTAAAGCATTTGTGTTGTGAGGGGGGGGATTTATTGCTGTAGTTAAATTGGGGGTACATTAAAATGGGTGTTAGTATATTTTGATGTCTATAAAAATTTTTAAAATACACCTGCTGCATCCACTTTAGAGTAGACCCATTTTCCAACACTTTTTAAATTTTTCGCCCCAAAAATTACATGTCTTTTTTTGGGGTGAATTAAGATAATTTTTCTTTTCCCTAATTAGTAATTAGGGGGGTTGTCCAAAGGGTTTTGAACCAAGGGCCTGATTCAGAGCTGTGCATTCGCAAGCGGGCTAATGTTGTGCGTACATGCATGCGCACGCTTCGTTCTGTGCGTGCACGAACTACTCACTGCGATCGCAACCCTCTCGCTCACCCAGCAAAGGCAGCCCAGGGGAATGAGTGACAGGAGAGGCCATTTGTGGGTGGTAACAGGTACAGGACACTAATAACGGGGGGTTGGAGATGCGAACGCAGGCGTGCCTGGGTGTTTCAACGCCGTTTTAGAGGTGTGCATAATTACCAGGCAGCGTCATAGTACACGTCACTTGCCATTTTTTTTACACTGATTTCCTCACAATGATTGCGGTAGGGTAAAGCTACCTCAAGCACTGCGTTCGCATCCGATGGTGCTCGATGTACCAATGTTTTAATACACTTCCTGGAGATGACGTGTTGCTGGTGGGCGGCTCTGCCTGTGCGATTGGGCGTATGCATACACAAAGTGGGCACTTGCTAAAACATGGTGGGCGTGCTTATGCCTCGGCGAGCGATCGCTTCCCGTGGTGTCACTTTGAAAAATTTGCATACGCATCTAGCAAACATACACAGATAGCGAACGGGTCTGAATCAGGCCCCAAGTCCCAACATTTGTACCCCAAAATATGGATTTTGCACTTTCTCCTGCATTTTGGTGGAGAAACTTTTTCACCTGTTTTTGCCTATGGAGTTTTTTGCCTAGCCGAAAACGTCCTGGAATTGAATACTTTGGAAACAGGCGAAAACCGCGGCTTTGAATTGAATTCGGCCCTAAGTCTCTGTGTGTGGAATATAATGATATTGCACTCAGGGCCCGATTCAGACCCGTTCGCTAGGGTGCGCTCGTTCGCAGCCTTAAGGAAAGAAAATATGCAAATTATGCGATCGCACACTAAGGCATGAGGACGCCTCCTATGTCTGAACGTGCGATCATCGGGTGAAGTTAGACGCACACCAGCCTGGAGAAAAGACGCCCACTTTCAGACGTCATCACCAAGTGTATGAAAACATTGGTAATATCGGGTGACATAGAACTACCACGCAGTGCTTAATTTATTTATCTAGTATGACGCGTATGCTGACACTACGTGTTAATTATTCACACCCTTAAGTTGGTGTAAAAACGCCCAGCCATGCCTGCGCTAGTGCAAGCACACCCCATTTACACAGACCTTCCCCAGTCTCCACCCACAGACGCCCCGTTTTGTCACTCAAACTAGCGCTCTGGAAGTATGCACTACCCCCAGTCCACATTATGTTACACTGTACAGTCTAGCATAATGTCAACTATGGGCACTACAGTCTAGCATAATGTGGAATGGGGGCACTAAAATGTAGCATAATGTGGACTGGAGTCACTATAGTGTAGCATATTGTGGACTGGGGGCACTACAGTGTAGCATAATGTGGACTGGAGTCACTACACTACAGTGTAGCATAATGCGGACTATGGGCACTAGAGTGTAGCATTATGCGCCCTATGGGTATTATAGTGTAGCATAATGTGAACTGGGGGCAGTACAGTGTAGCATGATTTGGACTGGGGGCACTACAGTGTAGCATAATGAGGACTGGGGGCACTACAGTGTAGCATAATGTGGACTGGGGCACTCAGTGTAGTATAATGTGGGATGGGGATATTGCAGTGTAGCATAATGTGGGCTGGGGGCACTCAGTGGCATGATGAACACATTTGTGGTGCTGAGAGTATTCATACATTATACTTTGTAATGCCAATATATAATTTTCACTTTTATTGGTAGGGGACCCCCACAAGTTAGTTGGCCTGGGACCCTATGGGCACTACAATGTAGTATAATGTGGACTGGGGGCACTACAGTGTAGCATAATGTGGGCTGGGGAACTAAAATGTAGCATAATGTGGACTGTTGGCACTACAGTAGCATAATGTGAACTGGGGGCACTCAGTGTAGCATAATGTGGACTGGGAGGGAGCACTACAGTGTAGTATAATGTGGGCTGGGGGCACTACAGTGTAGTATAATGTGGACTGGGGCACTACAGTGTAGCATAATGTGGACTGGGGCACTACGGTGTAGTATAATGTGGACTGGGGGCACTACAGTGTAGCATAATGTGAACTAGGGGCACTACAGTGTAGCATAATGTGAACTAGGGGCACTACAGTGTATCATAATGTCAACTAGGGGCACTACAGTGTATCATAATGTGGGCTGGGGGCACTACAGTGTATCATAATGTGAACTAGGGGCACTACAGTGTATCATAATGTGAGCTGGGGGCACTACAGTGTATCATAATGTGAACATGGGGCACTACAGTGTAGCATAATGTGAACTAGGGGCACTGCACTGTATCATAATGTTGGCTGGTGGCACTACAGTGTAGCATAATATGGACTGGGGGCACTACAGTGTATCATAATGTGAACTAGGGGCACTGCAGTGTAGCATAATGTCAACTAGGGGCACTACAGTGTATCATAATGTGGGCTGGGGCACTACAATGTAGCATAATATGGACTGGGGGCAATACAGTGTATCATAATGTGAACTGGGGGCACTCAGTGACATGGTGAACATATTTGTGGTGCTGAGAGTATTTGCACATTATACTTTGTAATAACATTGCCAGTATATAATTTTCACAATTTTATTGGTAGGGGGTCCCCACAAGTAAGTTGCCCTGGGACCCCCACAAACCACCTTAACCCAGATCCTGTATTTACTACTAGCATATTGGACCCAGAATTAGCCAAGTTGAAAATGTCTCCCCCCTTCCCTCAACACATGGCCCAGCGTAATTTCTCAGGGCCACTTCTCCATGTCCTCCAGTAGTGGGAGCCACTAGCATGGAGGGTGGCTCCCACTGCACATGTCTGACTCGTGACAGACCTTGTAGAATTATTATATGTAGATAATGACAAGAGGAGGATATAAAGTTGCAGGAGAGTGGACTTTGATGTTGCGTTGACACTTTTGCACAGTGCGTCAATGGAGATTTGTTCAGCTCAGTGGCCTTTCAGATGGGAAAGGTATGTCAGAGAGGTGAGGCATATACAGTAAAGTATTACACACAGGGCGTCTATGTATGAACACCAGCCCAGTAATCAGCATAGCAGTCTATTCATTGGAATCAGTGACATAGCAGAAGTTACCATTGCTCATCCTGTGCTTTTGATTAGTACAGGGAGAGGGGCAGCAATGAGCCTAGAACCAGCACCATCCGCCAATCAGTGTATTTAGCAAGCAAAAGGTCACTTAAATCCTTTCCGCATGATTTACGTATCCCAGCTAAGAGCCGTATTCAATTTGAGCGGACCCGCGATACTTTTCCGTCTCCCGGACTTTTTCGCCTACATCGCGTGTTTTGTAGATGGAAAAGTATCGCGCGCGTGCCCGCATATCCCCGTATTCAATTTGAAAGTACGCAAAAACGGGACCCGGCGAAACTTGAACAGGCGGAAAGTACTATCAGATTTGGGGAAATCAGCCTGACACCCCCCAAATTATGCTCTGACATGGGGGTTCCTATGGTACCCCCCGATTTGGCTTGTTGAAGGTATTTGGGGTTTTTAAACGGGCTCAATAGCTGCTAAATAGCATTTTTGTATAAGTGATGCAGAATAGTATTCAGGAGTATTTTTTGTAGAAAATAACTTATCCCAGCAAATTTGGGGTACTTTAAATTGGGGGTCAGCATATTTTAAAGTTGCTAAAGTTAAGTTGAAAAAATCGTGAACAATCCACCTGCCGCAAACCCCTGCAATGAGAAAAACCACCTGGGGTATACTTGGGGGGCAGAGTCAAGTTCGCTAGTTTTTATCTTTGTCCCCCACCATTTTTTTTTTCGCCCCCAAATTCAAAGTGATTTTTTTTGGGTAATCTTAAGGGTTTTTTTTTTTTTAAATTTGACACATTTTACCTTTGGGGGACTGTCTGAAGGTTGCACGGGGGTTCCCGCAACGTTGCACCCCAAAACCCCAATTCTGCACTTTTTTCTGCCTGCTATTCATAGGCGAAACTTTTCCTCCTATTACATTGCATTGACTTTCCGCCTGGCAAAATTACGTCATCGGCGAAACTTTTCCCGCGGATTCCAGCTTTTCACCTCAAATTGGATACGGGCCTAAGTAGGAAATGATCTTCTCCGTTAATGCCCGACTACTAATATTGCACTGTGCAGAGGAAGTCATCTCTCTACAGCGTTTAATGTTTTCTGTTGTGCAGCAAGCAGAAAAACATGAACAAAGGCCCTCATTCAGAGCCGTACGCTCTGAGCAGAGCGCACGCTCTGCATGAGGGCCGGGCTCCATTTTCATGGAGCGTCCTCCTGGACGCTCGTATAGCTGTGGGTCACCACCCACAGGCTATACGAGCGTGCATTTTGATGGCCGCGATGGTCGTGACCATCGCGACCATCGAAATTGCGAGCCGGAGCCTGCGGTTGAGGTTTTCAACCGCAAGCTCCGGAGTGATTTTGGCTCTATCAGAGCCAAAATCACTCCCACTGACATCACTAGTGATGTCAGTGGGCCGGCTTCTGACGGGAGGCGTTCCCGTGGGAACGCCCCCGTCAGGGAGGCACGCCCCCGGCACGCCCACCAAAGGGGGCGTGCTGTCAATCAACATTGACAGCACGCCCCCTTTGATCGGACACAACGAGCGAAGGAAAGTCCTTCGCTCGTCGTGTCTGGCGCATGCGCACGACGGAGCTCCCTCCGTCGTGCGCATGCTCAGTGCAGACCATCGACCCACTTGCGAGCAGACAGCCGCTCGCGAGTGGGTCTGAATCAGGCCCAAAATCCTTAAAGCCTTACCTTATATACTGTAACGCCATCTGAGAATGGCGGCCGCGTTATATGAGGAAAATCCTTATTTCAGCCCGAAAACTGCAGTCCCTACAGGCGGCTGAAGCACCTTCCACTCTTTGCACCTCATTCGGCAATTATGCTGCCAGTAGTTTCATTATATGATGTCATCCACATCCATCCAATGGAAGGCCCGGAACAGGCTCCATGGGTCAAAGTTTTTCCCGGTACACTCTGCCTTGAGGTCTGACGGGGACCCCAACCACTCCATTAGGCATCCCAGACCAATTGCCTGTGAAGTTTTCATCCAAATCCTCCAGTGTAAGGCCCAGAACAGGCTCTCCGGGTTCTTACCAGCGTACACCAATGGGACGGCCGCCCAGGACCTGAACCCAGGGGCGTATCTATAACGGGTGCAGGGTGTGCGGGGAACACAGGCCCCTGGGTCCAGGGGGACCCCACACCGCACATCCTGCACCCATAATATTACTTACCTCTCTGAAGTCTCACATCGGCGCAGGGGTGCGGCGCTGTAAAACGACTGGAAAATGGCCACGCCAGTACAGGGAAAATGGTTGCCGCAACCATTTTCCCGGTGACCTCTGTATACATTATAGACTCTGGGCACACTCTAGTGCCCAGAGTCTATAACTCCGGCGCTGGCCGCGCATAGCTCAGTGCGCTGCCGGCCGCCGTGCGGAGAGGAGGGGGCCCGTGTCAGAGACTGCACACGGGCACCCTCCTCTCTAGAAACGCCCCTGCCTGAACCCCCTAGTATGTCTTCTGGGATCCAATCTTACCACTCGCCTCCCTGATGGTATTGCATGATGGATAAGTACCTGCCTGTATTTCTCAGCACAGTATTTTGCCAAGCATGTACACGCAGCCTGGGGGAGAGCTAAGGAGCCACTGCCACATTGTAAACTATGCCTCACCGTGATGCCACTAGCTCTTAGTATACTGACGCTGGTCTGCATCTCATACATAGGAGTATATTTACTAAGATGCAACAGCAACTGTCAATATGTACGGCTGGTGCTAAACAGGTTACCGCTACTATTCACTAAAGATCTGACCTAAGGGGGATGCATTTCAAGAGCTCACGTCAGTACAATAATGGCTTTGTGGCAGGAACCTTATAAAAACATACTGCGCATGCGGAGGACAGAGAGCCCACTGCCCACATCGCCAGTCATTATCTTCACCCATCTAAATACTTAGCGTGCATTAGCCGATAAGGCCACGCATGCCCATTGAAAAGATTATGGGTTCGTCATACTGCGCATGCCCACAGTACATGGCAACGTGATATCGCACTGGCACCGCAAGACTAGTTTATCTCCGTTTTGTAAATGGCCCTAAGACCGCAATCCCTTTAACATTTTATAGGAATAATACAGTAAGAGGCTTACGATTTTTGGGGTAACCCCCCGCACACCCGGTAGAGAAGGCACTTCTTCCGCATTCCTGGGGAATGGGGAGAATTTTACAGCGAATTTTCACCATGAAGGGGCTGGTCTTAATTATGTGAAAAGTCAGGTCACACCCCCCATCACCGTCCAAATGCTTCTCCTCCCCGGGCTTCTCCCGGGGAGGGATAAAATAAAGTGCGCAAGTGTGCAGTAACCACATGAGAAATGACGGACCATGGGGGTAGATGTACTAAGCCTTGATGAGAGATAAAGTGGACAGAGATTAAGGACCTCATTCAGAGTCGGTCGAAGTGGCCGCACGGTCGTACGCCACCGATGTTCGCTAAACTGCACATGCGTAAAGTTCGCAATGCGCGTGCGCAGACTAGCCGCTACGATCAGAAATTTCTCTCTCCTTGAACACAGCCAGGTCGGTAGTTTGAGTGACAGATTGAGGCGTTTGTGGGTGGTAACAGGGGAAGGTGCTTGAAAACGGGGGAGTGGAGATCCGAACGCAGGCGTGCCTAATTATGCGAACGGCGTTTTATGGGAGTGCATAATTAACAAAGTAGTGTCATGGCACACGTGACATGGGTGGTTTGTACACTGACATGATCGTAGAGTTTAAGAGAGGGTATGGTCAACCTTAAGCTCTACGACCAGTTCCGATGGGTCCCGATGGTCTCGATTAATCCTTATATGCCCGGAGATGATGTGTAATGCGTATGAGAAGGGGGCGTATTTTTTGTCTTCCGGCCGCTTCCTCCCCTTGGTCGGCCAGCTGCCGATCCGATCTTAGGGACGCAACATGCGAGTGCATCATTTGCATATCCGGCCCCTTTTCCTGTACGACCGTGCGGCCGCTTCGACCGACTCTGAATGAGGTCCTTAATACCAACCAATCAGTTCTAACTGTCACATTCAGGGCCTGTGCTACCATTAGGCAACCTTAGGCAGCCGCCTAAGGGCACTAGCCACTGGAGGGCGCCGCTGAGTCCACAAAAAAAAAAAGAATGGCAAATTCATGGCTTAGTGGCATATAATGAATTTGTGGCACAGCTGTGTGGCATATTAAGAATTTGCGGCAGTGTTATGAGGTACATTATGATGTTGGCGCTCTCCTGTGTGTAATATTCTATATAGTTTACTATGAATTTGGAACATTGCTGTGTGGCATGTTATTTAACTGGGGAGACTGATGCGCAGCATATTATAAATTGGAGGGAGCAGGGGCGGTTGGTGAAATGTTGCCTAGGGCGCCCGGAAACCTTGCACCGGCCCTGGTCACATCATAAGGTGTGTTTGGAGATATTACAGTTTGGAGCTGATTGGTTGGTCCTTTATCTCCGTCCAAGGCTTAGTAAATAGACACCATAGACTGTAAAGTGACAGTTAGGAGCTGATTGGTTGGTACTTTATCTCCGTCCACTTTATCTCTCCATGGCTTAGAACATAGACCCCCCCATGTCTCCTGCGCCCCAGTGATGTCACTAGATCTTAGGTTATGGGCAGACTGCAGTACATGGATTGTGTCATTATGGTTACAGAGATCTGACACAGAAGCAGATCACAGATCCGCCCTCTCCCGTTGTTCAGGGATAATTACAGCCATTTACCATTCTCTATCCCCTCAGACTGTTCTCCACATGTCCCAAAATAGAACCTTCTGAATAAAGGAAGTTGCTACATTGAATTCTAGTTGCTGCTATGGGCATCACCCAGAGGATTTAATGCGCCTCTTCCACTGTTCTCCACGCTTCGGCTGGTCTGATGTCCGCGTGCTGCCTCCACGCTGAGCCGCGCAGCGGGATTTCCAGGTTACCTGGGAAGTGCTATATCACTGGGATAAATCTGACTTTTATCAGTTCCATGGTGTAAAGGCCACAATCTGCTGTTTATTCTGTCTGATTAATGAGATGGGCCTACGCGTGACAATCGCCCTAATTATCAGCGCAGTATGGAGACCGCTGCTGCTGGGCTATTTGTCATTGATGAACCCTAGGGATGCTGAGAGGATCCACTGCACACAGCAATTAAGGGCATTGGGGAAACAGCATGTTCTTTGGTTACATCACCGGATAGACAGATTGTTCTGCATCTATTCTGCATGAAAACACATTTCTGTGTCCTGTAGATAGAAATAATATATTTATAAAAATGTTTATTTGTCCTCCAGTCAAACGTTTGTTGCTACTCCTTCTTCAGGCAGTACCATAGTTGGTGAGAACGTCAGGTGTTAGCATGGGTGTAGCTATAGTGCAGGGGTGGCCAACCCGCAGCTCTCAAGCCGCATGAGGCTGTTCCGAGTTTCCGATGCGGCTCCTGGCTCGCGGCTCGGCAGACCCTCATTAGTTCTGAGAACGCTGGTCTCTAAAGCTATCAGAGACTAAAGAAGCCCCTGATCGCTTCAGAGGCCAGCGTTCCCAGTAATGCAGTGCGCGGGTGACGTCATGATGTGAGGAGCCCGCGAGCCTGCTGGATCCAGTTAGATCCAGCATGCAGCGGCAGCAGCAGCGATGGCGGGACTCGGGAGCCCTGACGGCGTGGAGTGGTACAAGCATGAAGGTAAGTTTCTCATAGGGGTGTGGGCGGGGATGGGGAGCTAGTACTGGGTGCGCTACCTTAGGGGCCATGACTACAGGGAGCATTGCAGAAGGGGCACAACTAATGGGGGCAATGCTTAATAGGCACAGCTAAAGCGGCCATTGCAGAAGGGGCACAACTAATGGGGGCATTGCTTAATAGGCACAGCTAAAGCGGCCATTGCAGAAGGGGCACAACTAATGGGGGCATTGCTTAATGTGCACAGTTACAGGGAGCATTGTAGAAGGGGCACAACTACTGAGGGCTTTGCATAATGGGCACAGCTACAGGGGGCATTGCAGAAGGGCCACAACTACTGGGGGCATTGCAGAAGGGGCACAACTACTGAGGGCATTGCATAATGGACGCAGCTACAGGGGGCATTGCAGAAGGGCCACAACTACTGGGGGCATTGCAGAAGGGGCACAACTACTGAGGGCATTGCATAATGGACGCAGCTACAAGGGGCATTGCATAAGGGCCACAACTAATGGGGCATTGCTTAATGTGCACAGCTACAGGGAGCATTGCAGAAGGTGCACAACTACTTACTGGGCATTGCAGAAGGGGCACAACTACTGGGGGCATTGCAGCAGGGGCACAACTACTGGGGGCTTTGCATAATGGGCACAGCTACAGGGGGCATTGCAGAAAGGCCACAACTACTGGAGGCATTGCAGAAGGGTCACAACTACTGAGCTCATTGCATAATGGGCACAGCTACAGGGGGCATTGCATAAGGGGCACAACTAAATGGGGCATTGCTTAATGGGTGCAGCTACAGGGGGCATTGCATAAGGGACACAACTACTGGGGGACATTGCTTAATGGGCACAACTACAGGAGGCATTACATAAGGGCCACAACTACTGGGGGCATTGCAGCCTATTTTGTGAGTCTCGGGGCCCCACAATCTCTGATGGCAGCCCTGACTGGGAGCACAGAATGTGGCATAATATGTAATGGTAAAACTGAGGGTACTGTGTGGCATAATGTCTACTGGCAGAACAACAATGTGGCATACTGTGAACTGGAGGCACTACAATGTTGCAGCATCTGAGCTGAGGGTACTATGTGGCATTATGTGTACTACAGCACTACTTAGATTCACAAAATTAAGTTGGGGACTACTGTGGGGCATAAAATGCCCTTAAAAATGTTGCTAAGGAACCACAAAGCTCTAGTTATGCCCGTGGGTGCTAGGTTTAGTACAGTAGCTGAAAATCTTAATGGACCAATTTTGCCCATAAGGCTGGCCTGACTCTCTGGCAGTTTCACTGTGATAATTTAATATTGATATAACGTAAGAACCCGCGGGCTGGGCAATGCCGCCTTACAAGCCACGTCTATTTTTGCATGTATGTGCCCTAGTTTCACAAAAGCTTGTACAAGAAAATGTCGGTTTTCCATGGCACTGCCAACTGAGGGCCAGACTCTGAGTGGGAAGCTTCTACGGGCGCTATTCCCTAAGGTCGCGGCATTATACTTACTTTCATATGCTAACGCGACAATCCACCAAAGTGAGTTGCAAATATGTGCGTCTGAAAGTACATGCCTATCCCACCCACAGTTCTAGCGCCATCATCGGTATCGGCACTTGCACTGACACCAGGCTAGGTGCAAGGGATCCGTCAGTAACAGGCGTCCCTTCCCCGTACATACGAACAGCACTGAGCTTTAGATACAGACCCAATGCACTCCCATGAGAAACAGCTGCTCCCTGCACCTTGATACTCGCTGACATTCAGAATGACAGCAATGGTCACAGTGTCGACATATGGTCAGCATTTTTTTTAAACCCTAGCCCTAAAATGTACTATCGACATTCAGAACATGTTGATATTCTGGTGTCGACATTCGAAATGGCGACACGCCGACTGGGTACCATTTACATTAAGCTACTGAAACATTTCTTGTGAATGCAGTTATGATGTAGGCCTTTATATCCTCCACTAATGGACCAGCCCTACAGGGCATAATGGTAGCTACAAAGTCTCTCATGTGAGCCTCAATCTCTATCTACCACTGAATAAGTTATAGGTCCTGATTGTCAGCCATTGTGTTATCTCAATAGATAGATGCCACCGTCCATAAGCATTAATCAATGTAACAATAAACCTGAGCTGGACCTGCATCTGGGATTCTGATGTTGCCCCAGGGATTGAGGTGATGTTTGATGAAGTTATTGATGTGGAGTGTAGTTTGGATGAGTGAGCAGGTGGTTCCACGATTGTTGGACAGTTAGATTCAATGGACTGAATGGACCTATATGACAGGACCAAACATTGGGGACATTTATAAAAAAAACGCTGCACAGAACAACTGTAACCATCACATTTTGGCAATTTCCTAGAACAGTTTTGGGTGCAAATGATTGGTTACTATTAGAGATGTGTGGTTCGCTTTTCCTGAAATACGAATGCACCCGAACTTAGGGTTCCCGAGTGTAATCGAGTTCCAGTTCAGAATCACTTTGGGGATCCAAGTAGTACAGAGTCCCGACTCGGGTCTGCTGTCAGTTCAGAACTGGGATTTAAAAACCGAACTCGGGTTTTGGATTGCATGTAAGCAGGTCCAAATTTTAGCTGTTTTTATTTTTTTATCGATTTTTATTGATTTGTATGAGATCCAAAATCAAACCGAAACACTTGAGGGTAGTTTTGATGGTGATTTAGAACCAAAACCCGGGGGTCTGCGCACGTCTCTAGTTACTATGGGCTACATCACCTTTCTCCTGTGCGCCAGCAGTTACCTATTCATCTCATGCTTGCCTACTAGCTTTTCAGGGAGATTGTGAAAGCAACAGCGTGTACTGCTACATATGAGAGGCGTACCAAAAAACTGACTTACATCCAAATGTAAATGATCCCAAAAGCAGTTAGTAATATCTCTGTTTTGATAAAAACATACTGATATATTACAGAAAATGCATGTAGCCATAGGGATCATTATGCCATAACCAATGCAGGGAAATTATACTAATGATCCCATTTGAATGTAAATATCTCTATTTATTTTTATATATAACAGCTACATAATGGGGGTAAGGTGTAATCAGGGAGATTGTTAGGCTCTTCAGGGAGACAGGGAGATTGCTACTGTTTCAGGGAGTCTCCCTGACAATGAGGGAGAATTGGGAAGTATGATTCATCTGTATCCTGCTGAGGTTCTCCTGTAACCTGCAGAAAGTCTACAATATAAGCCTTTTATAGAAGTTGTATACAGTATAAACTAGTGATCAGCCTAACCTTCAATTTGCTGAACTTACACAGTTCTGAAATTTACTTTAGATCATTACAAATAACTTTAAACAGAATAGTTGCTTGTATCAGTCTCCTGGGACGCTCTGCAGGAACAGTGTGTTACTGTGTTATGTCTGTCTCCAGGTCTCGTCACCTATCATTACACATTCTGCAGGTGAATAGGATGGGTGAGAGCTTCTTATTGCCAATATCACACAGAGGAAATGTACATGATAAACTGGCCACAATTCCAGCATCTTCCATTAGTGGCAGCTGCGTTTAGGCACAGGAGACCCAGTCGCTGAATTAGACAGGCCAGCAGGCAACCTATGCAACAGAGAACATTTATCCGCAGGGTGTCGCACATCAATCAGATGGAGAAATAAGACAGAGGGAGACATACTGAGCACAGTCATTACTTTCATGTCAGAGTTATACGCCCAGCTCCAGCACCGGCCCGAACACAAACACTTTATCTCTCATTAATATGAGGGACGATCCGGGTATCCAGCCAATGGGCAGATCTGTCCCAGATAAACCTGACATAATGTTATTCACATCTGTACTTGATTTCACTTTTCTTTTTTTTTTAAACTTGTTTTTATTCAGAAAGGAGCAAATAAAGATTTTACAAAAATCGTACCGTAACAAATATAGTGTATATAAGAGCTACCATAGTTGACTATTACACAAGATCATATAATATATATCAAAAAAGACAAAAAAAAAAGAATAAGAATATTAATAACTAGGGGAACTTCTAACCCAAGAAGTAATATTCAGTATTTATGATAACTGAATTAACTGCTTGGTAGAATTACTCTTTAAGTATCTCTGTAAATTAGTAATTTATGCTCATGACCAGTACTTCCAGTAGGCAGCTGCCTAGGGTGACAGGATCTTGGGGGAGGCACTGCCCAAGCTACATAGTAAGTACAATATAAAGATGAAGGAAGTCTCTGACATTTCTTTTTTACAAAAATGGAACTGCCCTGGGCACCAGTGGAGTCTGGACAGTGTCCTGGGCAGCAGTGGAGTCTGGACAGTGGCCCTGATTCAGAGCCGGACGCTCTGACAGAGCGCTCGCTCTGAATCAGGGCCGTCCCTGCTCCTTTTTGGAGCTGCCTCCTGGTCGCTCGCATAGCTGTGGGTGACCACCCATAGCTATAGCGAGCGGGCAAAATGATGGTCGCAATGGTCAAGACCATCGCGACCATCGGGCTTGCGACGAGACCCTTGCGGTAGGATCTCGCTGCCGCAAGCCCTGGAGTGCTTTTGGCTCTATCAGAGCCAAAAGCAGTCCCACTGACATCACTAGTGATGTCAGTGGGGCCGGCCCCAGACGGTAGGCGTTCCCATGGGCACCCCCACCAAAGGGGGCGTGCTGTCATTCACTATCGACAGCACGCCCCCTTTGGTGCGAGACCCATAACGACAGCTTGGCCGTCTTTATTCGGGTCTCGCGCATGCGCACGACAGACCCGGGTCCGTTGTGCGCATGCGCACTTGGGCAACATCGACCAGCTTGCGAGCGCTCATCGCTCGCGAGCGGGTCTGAATCAGGCCCAGTGTTCTGCATTTGGACAACAGTACATATAGATCGTAGCTATGACAGCCAGGAGATGGGGGTAATTTTTATTTTATTTTAGAAAAGTGTGTTTGTTAGGGACTGGGGTAATAGGGGTGGTAGTTTGAAACTTTGTTTAGGGTGCAGAGAAATCGATGCGCTCGGCATTCCAGTGGTCTGGATGCAGACACTTACATTATTGGAGCCGAAATCCCAATGCCGGTCAGAATCCTAGCTCCGGCATCCCAACTGCTGGGATGCCGAAGGTAAGTAGCGGAGTTGGGGGGAGGGTTAGTTTAGGCACTAGGGGGAGGGTTAGGCACTAAGGGGGGAGGGTTAGGTTTAGGGTGCTAGGAGGGGGCGGTTAGGTTTAGGCACAAAAGAGGGAGAGTTAGGGTTAGGGTAGGGATGGTTAGGATACCCAACAACAGGTATCTGTATGTTAAACCTGTCGGGATCCCGGCTGTCGGCATTTTATACCTAACCCCTTTTTATTATGCCTATAACATTGTGCACCTATTACAGACCTCAAACCTCTATTATGCATCCAGCTCTATGTACTGAGCAGCTGGCTACCAGTCACTTGTAGCAATGGCAGCTTACACACCTTTGCGTAAAGCGCTGGGGTTCAGCTGATAATGAAATACAATGCTGTATGGGAGTTGGCAGCTCATATAAGATACACTGGAAATGATTTGATGACAAGACAACTCAAGTCCCAATGGCAGAATAAGACACAAAGACACATTTCAACATGCAATAATGTTTATTGTCACAATTTGCTGCAACAAATATTAGCAATTAAAGTGAACATTGGCACATTTCCATAGGAGGCAGATTGTCTGTGCATTGATGGCTTGTAGCAATAGGTAAAGTGCACCCGTCACCGACGAACAGAGGCGGCAGCCATTTTGTGGACCGACCCAATATTCATCCTTTATATTACCTAGGACCCAGTGACATCACTGAGGCATAAGGCACAGAGGGACGTCACTAGTTCCCAATGACTTGATAGACTGCATTCTCCTGAATATTGGGTTCGCCGTGTAAAATGGCAGACATCACCGGGTGTAGGTGACACGTCCAGTTTAAAGGCATAGCTAATTACAGTGTATACAGTAGAATGTACTGTAACTCACAGCAACCAATCAGATATCAGCTTTCATAAGGGTAACTTGTAATAGACTGACGAAAGACGATCTCCTGGTGGCTGTAAGCCAGATAGATCATTCACCCATTCAGCTCCAGAGACTCTCTGATAATGTATAGCACATGATGATATTAGAGGGTTTTTGGTAAAAAATCTAAAATTATGCTGGTTGTCATGAAAGGGGTGGGGGGTCGGCCATGTAGTATGATACCAGACCATTATTTACTATCTTTCCAGCTAAACAACCCTGAGATAATCCGTTCTATATCTATATACTGGTCTGATAACCAGTATTACAGTATAAATTCTTTGCCACCACATTTGCTTAGAGGAGACTGGGGCAATTTTTACCACTTCAACTATTGTGGAACTACAACTCCCAGCAGCTGGCAGGAATGGTTAGGACAGTCAGTGTTATATCGAGGAAGAATATGGCTTATTCTTTAGTTTTGCAGACACAGCAAAGAGTAGTGAGAATTTCTCAGGGGCCCCAGAAAGATTACAGTCATAACTAAACTGCAATAATCACCTAGCAAAACACCATTCCTAAAAAAAACAAAAAAACACATAAATCCCCTCTATATATTTTATATTGTTATATATCTTACTCTCTCCTAAATTTGCAGATCATTCCCCTGAGATTGTGAATTACACAGTGTGTGGAGAATTTGAGTTACCCTTCAGCCCGTAAAGAGCCCTGAATGACATAAATTGTTCTATTGAAGGAAAACAATGCTTTCTGCTCTCTTTCTACTTTCTGCTACTCAGGGGCACTAATTGCAATATAAAAGAAGTAATTCTCACTTTTATGGGGTTTTTTCAGAGTAAATCTTACTTTAGTTACTATAGTTTGCATTTATATCTTATTATTGTATCAATCAGTATACAAATATTCTTTATAGGGAATTTGGGACAACTGATGCAGTGGAAATAAACCACAGGGTTAATCTATCACTGGGGTGATGTCCTAGTTGCTCTATATATAAATGTACGCCTTCTTTTTGGGTAAGAAATCTATTGTTAGATCTGTAGTATTTTCTGCATCCGGGAATTCTTCCGCCCTTACCTCCACTAGAAGTGCTCCCAGCAGGTCATGTTTTATATGTCAGTAACCATCTCACATTCCCACACAGGTAAATCCAGAAAACATGGCCTAGTAGAGAGCGATTCACACATAAAGCTTTGCTGCTTCTTCACCATGTTGCCCTTACTAAAGCGGTTGGCGACTATCAAGAGAGTATAGGAGGACATTGGGGGAGGGAGTCGGAAGGGGGTGGCTGGTACAATGAGAGTTATTCATGCTCACGGGCGCCATAGTAGAGAGCTGAGGAGCAGCAGCAGGAGACCGGTCCAGGTTACTGTGTGTACAATTATCTTTTCTATAAATAGCAGCATATTAAAATACATCTAGTAAAAAAAATCTCCAGTTAATAGTGATATTATCAAGGATGGGACAAGTATAAAAAGCACAGAGAGAGACTAATGCGTCATAGGACTCAGTACACACGATGACGATGTTTGGATCTGGTGAGAGAGTTGTCCCTCCCTTGCTCAGCCGAGGCTCCTCCCATTACGCATCTGATGAACTGACACAAAGAAGAGCTGCGGGTTATTCCGGTACTTATTTTTGTGTTTATAGCCAGATGGGCAGAGACTCAACACAATGCACACATGCCAAAACAAAGAAAAAGGCAAGGTTGATTTGTCAAACGCACAATTAGATCCAATAATTATTTTCTGACAGAAAATCTCTAGAAAAATATATTAAAATTATTTCTTTATAAATTATTATTTAAAAAGATAATTGTCCACAAGTGGTTAGGCGAAATATTATAAAATAAAATAAAAAGTTGTATAGTTTAAAGATGTATATATAGAATTAAGAAAAAGTGATATAGATTTAAAATTGATTCCCACTATTGTCGGACTTGTTTGAATATAATATAAGTACTTTAAGTATCACAAAAATGGGGTGATGTTATATGACATCAGGGTATATATTTGTCCAGATTAAATAGAATACAATGAGCTTACTTTTTTGCAGAATAACAGTATAATTTAGTTTGGCTAAATGTGTTGTTGTATGATATTACTGTGTCAACACTGGATCAGTGAAAAGTGATATTTATTTCCCCCAAATTAGGGCTATGAGGATCAGACCGTATTTTTTTCTTTGTGATTCAGAAAAAAATATTATCATAGTCCCTGTACAAATGTATCATCCGTTCTTTTAGTAGCAGAATACTGACACTTTGCAACAGTATCCAATTGTATCTTCTCACTCATACAACTCTGCCATTATTTTGTTATATTGCAATTTGACACTCTCTTTCCTGTTACTGCGATACCTCCGTAACGAGTGTCCCTCTGGGGAACTGAAATCCGTGCAGTACTTATTTTGTTCTGCCTATTTCTATTTGTTATCAAATGACATACTTATTACTGGACAATTATCACCCCCTATATTTCAAGTTTTTCAGGTACTGTATATTCAAGACAATAAGGGGTCTATTTACTAAGCAGTGTTAGGAGACAGAGTGAAAAGTGATAAGAAAGTGATAAGGTGCTAGCCAATCAGCTCCCAACTGTCATTTTTCAAACACAGCCTGTGAGATGACAATTGGGAGCTGATTGGCTGGCACCTTATCACTTTCTTATCACTTTTCACTCTGTCTCCTAACACTGCTTAGTAAATAGACCCCTAATTATCAACACAGTGTTGCTGTGTCCGGCGGCAGAGTGGGGAACGCCGATGCGCGTTTCGCCGAGTGGCTGCTTTTTCAAGGCAGTGACCCGATCGTCTTCCATGTCCTCCTTTTAAACGATCTCTATGGAAGTAATTCGTCTGTTTGAATTTCGTTCTCCCGCTCCTCTCCTGATTGGCTGTTAAATCTCACTCTGTATGTCAAGGTGTGTTTATGTCATTATGTCCGTTGTGTTAGCTGCGTCTCTACCCTGTATTGATTAAATTACCATATAAATTAATTGAGCATAATTTGTATATTATATGTTGCTTTTGTTTAATTCCAGACAAATTTCCCACATTTATGTTTCTGAGACATCGCTGCTTAATTCATTTCTTTTAATAATAAAAGGAAAATCATTCTTCTTATTATATAATAGTTTTCATAATTATGATGTCAATTAGTATACTTGCGTGGCTCATCAGCATGCGTTTAGATTTTAAGGATAATGTAATTTATTATTTCTATTTTAATTTCTCTAACCATCTTATCGCTATGGTGTCAAAATATTTTTATTAATTATTTTAGAGGTATATAATGTCCATGATGATTGAGAATTCAGAAAAGGAGGGGGGGAGAGAGAAAAGATTGCATTCAGGGATAATATATCCTTCTAGGTTACAATGTTATTCTGTTTGATATTTATGATTACATAGATATATTACTGATAAAATTATTTATGCACGTTTTATATTATTTATGAATATTCTACAACCATTTTGATATATATTTTCTTTATTTTGTCAGTATGAGAATACCTTTTATTTATATGTGTTATTATATAGTGCTAATTATTAATCTGGATAATCCTTGGGAAATTAGGATCAATAATATTATAAATTGGTATTCTTTTAGCATGGTGTTTATGATCCATGCTAATTGTTATATTCATATGGTATCCTCATACATTATATACATGTTACGTTAGATACATATCTCATATCAAAATTATGCCAAATATATAGTAAGGGGGGGGGGGACAGGAGAGAATAATAGAGGAGGGAATGTATTCTTGATTTTAATTGTTATACAGTGAGTATCTATACTGTCCTTCATGTATAATATATTATCTCTCCTCTTATATATGGATAATCTCATACTTTAATATGTAATCTCTATCTTCATAGATGTAATTTCCATTCTGTTGTACTAAGATAATATTATGGTTGTCTTAAACCCCAAGATTTGTCTATCCAAAGAGTAATAATTTATTGTGTAATGTAAATACAAAGGTGAAAAATAATATATAAAAATGTGTTAGTTCAAATTAAAAGTAATAACCATTAGGTGAATTATTCTCAAAATATGTGTTCACTAGTGATTGTGTATTTTTATGTATGTGTTTATCCATGATTATCAAATATAGCTATTAATTACTTAATGTGCTTGTGTATAAGTGTGTGAAATATGTGAATGAATGTGTATTACTCCCAGTGTGTGTATACAAGTGTATATATTGTACTTTGTAAAATCTCTAAATGGTAAATTCTCTATTCCTTCAATTATTCTACCTATTGTTATTAAATATTGTTGGTGTGTCGATTGTGTATTGTTTTATCAATTGTGTATTAAATCCATATGTATTTTATCTATACTTTTATTTTCTTACATCATCCATTTCTTATTATCTCAGAGAGTCCATCCATCTCTATATTGCCCTTCCCTAATCCATTTCATTATGGTAAGTGATGTTCTCTCTCTATAATAGTTATCTTATACAGAAAAGAATGATAGAGGAGGTTGTATATTCTTGATTTTAGTTGTTGTGCAGAGAGTATCTATACTATCCTTCATCCATATTATATTATCTCTCCTCTTGTATATGGATAATCTCCTGCTTTAATATTTAATCTCAGTCTTCATGGATGAAATTTTCATTATGTTGTTCTAAGATATTATTATGGTTGTCGTTCTTTTTTTTTTTGCACACATGCCGTCACCATCGTCAAGGCACCCACCCTCATACCCGAACATGCACAACCTGTCGATATCAACAGGTTGGCCTGCATGTTCAGGCGATGAAAAATGCAGTCAACGACCAGCGGGAGCGCACATCGCTGGTCCTTGCCGGCATTTTACTGCACGGTTTATGAACGATAATTGAGCAATATCATAATTGTTCAATCGCTAATTTTAACCGTCTAGTGGATACGCACCTCTAGGGTTAGGCACTAGGAGGGAGGGTTCGGCACCAGGGGGAGCATTAGGGTTGGCTTGAAGATTAGTGTTAGAAAAAAAAAAAAATAACAGTTGTCGACTATTTTTGGTATGTCAGCCTTTTGACCATGGCAGGCATTTGTACATGTCGATCTTCCTACATGATGACGTTTTTATCCCTATTGACTTTTAATCCCTGTAGACCTACTGACTGTCTAACATCTAGTGTCTATTTAGACGCTCTCGACCTTTTTACTGTCTATCTTTTAATCTACGCCCCCTTGGTGGAGTCCCTCGCCATTCGCTGTACTGAATAGGATTCTGACACTTGCATACAGCCAGGAGATCTCTGATCATCCCCTCTGCCCCAGCTCAGGCCTCTCTCCATCGTAGGAGACATATGACTTCATGGTACTAATTAAAGGCCCTTAAATTGCTGCAACAGATACTCCTGCTACAATAAGACATACTGTAAGTAATGACGGAGGTCATAGGCAGACTCCAGGTTAAATACGGCTAATGGTTAAAGACCCCCCTCCAAAGTGCTGTAATTGGGGGAGTTAAGTAAAATTAGCATTTTGGGGGATGATTCAGAGTTTTGCGCAATTCGTCCGTATTTGTGTCAGCATTGCATGGCGGGAAATAATTGCACTGCTTCGCCTGTATTCAGTTTTAGCCGCGTCTATGCGGCTGGATCTCCCCCATAGGTACTTGTGTACTTTATGGACTCATTGCAGAGAGAACCCAATGAATTTTTGAAATGGTACATGTATACTTCATATACACAAGTACCGAAAGTTGTCCCCACCTAAAGAAGAAAGTTGTCCCCTTGTGGGCTCGCTGCGCTCGCCACGCTTCAGGCTCGGTGGTTCGCTACAAGGTTATATTCCCCCTCTATGTCCACTTGGATGGTAGGGAATGACACTGGACACTGGGAATGACGCCGGACACTGGCTGATGACATCAGGGTCCTCTACGTGAAGGGGATTTAGACATTACTATGACATTACCATGAATAACAATGAGTGTAGGACACTTGGGTTCTTTCTGCAATAAGTCCGTAAAGTACACAAGTACCCCCCCATACATCCGCTTGGGAAAGCGCTCATCATCACGGTCAGCACCGCTCAGATACAGCAGAGCTATATACCTGGTGCAAGGAATCCATCTGAAATCAGACGGATCTCTGCGTAAGCAGAACTCAGAATAATCCGTGATTCCGCCAACGCGACCACGGAATGCTTAGCCTACGTGCCAACGCCCAGTTACACGTGGAAATGTGGCTGTGATGCATATGACTGTAAATCTCCCGTAGCTGCATCAAGTTCCGTGTGCTCAGCTCCAACGTATACAAAAGCTGCCAAAACTCATCCGCAAAGCGGACTTGTGCGCATCTCTGATTAGGCCCTTAGTGTAAATAACCCCTTTACGGTAGGAAGGGTCCTGGGAAATCTAGTTGTTGCCTCTGTCCCTGGGAGCAGCGGGCAGGTGTTATACTCACCGGTCTTCCTTCCCTGTGCTCCTGCTCACAATGAAGGGGATGGTGTCTCTCTCTGTTCTGCCCACCTCCAGCTGGTTCTTATCCAGGTTTATCACACACTGAGAAGGACAAAGTATAACCATCACCATTAACTGCTAGAAACATGATCTTCTCCCACAAGAATTAGGCTAACGGCAAACCAGTTCCCCACCTTCAGAACACCTTGTTTGCATGTGCCCTCCTGCCACTTTTACTCCGTGCTCTTTAGCTATGAAGCTATATAATCAGAGACAGGGCTTTATTTTTTTTATCACCTTTCGGACACGACAAAAACTCGCTTCCGATACGCTCAGTGTCGTACTGTGTCTAGGACCAGCGAAAACGGCTACTGATGATATAAATACATGACCGAAAAGCAATGAGTTTCGGAAATTGTTGCAGGGAGGCGTGTGCACGTCAGTAAGATAAAGGTGCCTGAAGGTGGCACGCCCCTTTAATATGACTGAGGACCTCTCTTCAGCTATCAGACTGTTGTATGGCACTAACAATGGCTGCTGTCTGATATTGTTTGTTTGGGCCATGTTACTTGTGTTCTATCTATACACAAAATTGGGTGCTGAAGGAGTTGCCTGTGTGTGTCCCATCAGTTACATGGCCCTATGTGTACATGCTCTTGCTGAGCATAAACCACAATAGAATGGATTACTTTAAACTAGTAAAGGGAACCAGCATGTGCCAGGTCACATTGGTCGGCCCCCTGCTCAATCTCGCCCTGTCCCACCTGTATGCTTACTGTTGATCTTCTGACCAGATACCAATCATTTATCAGGTTTGATCAATAGTAGAATGAAAGCAATTGTCTGATTGGCTGCTGTAGGTACAGCACATGTGGTTGACAGAACACAATAAATGACTACTAATGACATATACTAAGAAATGTAATGTCTTTATTGTAAGATAAAATATATTCTGTGTATAAGCTGGCTTTTCACCGTGATATTGGGGGGCAGTTTCCAGCAATATGACTGAGCTGAATGGATGGGTATCATAGCGAATAGCTAACCCCAGAACACGGATACAAGTCTCCATGATCAGATTTGTAGGCACCTGCCTTCTGATATCTGTTTAAAAAGTATATAGAGAAAATAATTCTATTATTTTAAAAGCTATTCTGATTCTATGGTGTGCGGTATGTTATGTCAACAGCATACAGTCGACTTAAGAATGACGTTATAGGTGAAAGGTCAACATGGAGCCTGACCTTTTCGACATTCATCATGCCTACACGGATGACATGTCGACATGGTATAATGTCGATATAACATCCCTGGTGGCCCAGAGATCACTTACCTGGCTCTGGCGGCAGCAGCGTCTCTAGCGTTGTCTTCCGGGTCCCAGCGGTCATGTGATGAGCAAACGTCTGATGAGAAGCGCTCCGGTGAGTATTCTCCCTCTATCCCTAATATCTACTCCAACCCCCTCCCCTAGTTACTAAAGTGAGAGTTTTTAGAAGTGGAAATGTTGCCCATAGCAACCAATCAGATTCTACTTAACATTAAACTGGCACCTTCAAGAGAAGATAATAGGTAGAATTTGATTGGTTGCTATGGGCAACATCTCCACTTCTAAAAACTCTCACTTTAGTAAATATACACCCTAGTGTGTAACCCTAACCCTCCCAGCGGCACCTAAGTGTCGGCATTCTGAGATTGCCAACATTTTACATATTGGCATTTCAGATTTCGACACTGTGTATGTGTCGACATTCTAAGGATGTCGACACGGCGCCTCAAATGTGACTGGATACCAAATATACAAGGTATTGTTAGTTGTGTACTCTACTCCCCAGGCCTCGCTGTCATCTGACTTGGAAGAAATAAAGTCGGCAGAAGGGGATGCCGTCATTTTGTCCAGCCACTATGATGGAGGTGTGGAATACGGGCCAGTGTTCCAACAGAGGTATGAGCCTTGGCTATATAATAACCGCCAGGGCCGTAGCTAGGGTAGTGTGGCCGGTGCCATGGCACAGGGCACCAGAGGTCAGGGGGCGCTGTTTGGGCCTGTCAAATTTCTGTTTATTATCATTCTCACTTGTAGCTTATTTTATCCCCAGCATCTCCTGGCCTCCCCTATCTCTTCCCTGGGCCTTCCCCATGAAGCCATGGACCTTTTTTGGGTGCATTATGTCCCTTTGAAAAATGAGGGGGGCGCCAATGATCTTTCTGGCACAGGGCACCAAAAACTCTAGCTACGGCTCTGATAACCGCCTCGGCATGGAACGGATAACTGAACATGAGACTCGTACTGTGGATGTGCAGGATGATCTGTTACCTTCAGGGATCTCAGAGTCTGAAGCCCCAGCGAGATGTTCCTCTCCTTGTCATCTAGGAGGGGAGAGAGTCAGTGTTACTGACAGAGCACATGGCAATGCAGGTGTACATTATCATTGTGTCAGGGGCCATGCTGCTCTCCTCTGGTTGTTAATGAGCCGACAGAACAGCACAATCACAGTTGGGCTCGGTGAACACTGGGCCAATTACCCAGCGATGGGAGATATCTTTCAAACTTTCTTAGGTCACAGCCAATCACATGTTTCGGGCCTGGTCAGGCTGGTCAGACCGACCCACTATAATCACGCCGTGTGTTACTGCCATAACAGCTGAGAATGGATTTACAGCTGAATCTGGCAAAATAGGCTACTGAGCTTAAAGAATGAAGATATTGGGGCCTATTTATCAAATATATTTTCTTCTTCCCCTGCTCATGCCTGAGCCGGAAGCCACCTCCTCAGCTGTGGCAATATTCTTTTGATAGATGTAAGCACTCAGGGCCCCTACACGCTACACGATATTGCTAATGATTTGGCTGATTCCGACGCATCGGAGCGACAAATCGTCAATATGGTGCAGTGTGCATGCGTAGTTTGCGCTCCCATGGGGCTCTCAGCCGCATCGCCTGATCTTTTGTACATGCATGAAGATCAGGCGATGCGGCTTATGATCCCATGCAGCGCTATGCGGTGGGGGCCTGCATATCGTGTGGGTGGGATCGGCCAGTGTGTATGGAATGCCCGATATGTCGGCCCTTCGGCGCTGGGATTGTGGGTGGCATCGCTGGGTACACAATCGTTTAGTGCACTGGTTCTCAAACTCGGGTCCTCAGGACCCCACACAGGTCACGTTTTCCAGGTCACCCAGCAGGAGCACAGGTGTAGTCATTACTCACTGACACATTTTTAAAGATCCACAGTTGGAGATAGTTATTTCACTTGTGTTTCTGTGAGGAGACCTGGAAAACATGCACTGTTCGGGGTCCTGAGGACCGAGTTTGAGAACCTGTGGTTTAGTGTGTACCCAGAGTTTTTTTATATCATTGTGATCAGGTACATATTGATAAATCATCTGGTTGTACTGTTGACCCCATTGTGCCTAGTCAGCAGCCCCAACAGTGGGCCTGATTCAGGGATGGTCGCTAATGCTGGAGCAGCTGCGAGTTTGTACGCAGCGGCTGTGCACAAAGTATGCAAATGTCGCAGCCGCCGGGATTTGCACTGAGACGCCCACCGGCAGCTTTGCAAATCCAGGTGACTGCGTACAAAGACCCAGGTTGCTCGCAGATCAGGCGATTTTCGGACTTCTGAGTAACCCTACGTTCTTGCAGAATGGCAGCTGGAACTGAGACGCTTGAGCCAATTTTACAATGAGATCGCAGTTGCCGGCAGAGACACAGCCCGAAAATGGTCGCTATACACCTGTGCTTGAGTCGCCCCCTCCCCCCGTTGCCGCCCACAAGCAGTCCCTGCCTGTCAATCAATTTGCAAATATATCTTCACTGCGTGTGACATCAGTAATGAAACGTGATGCATGCGCCGTGCCTCCATCTGTGAATCAGCCCCTTGTGTTTCCCCCGTGGGTTTAACGTTTCGGGAATGATATCTGACCTATGACCGCAGCGCTGCAGTCCAGAGAGACTCTGCCCAAGGTCACCGTCATGTGGTCTATCTGCCCGATGGTCTTCACGTTATAGGGTAAAGTCATGTTCTCGTCTTCGTTCTTATATGACCTGAAATGTTCCTTTAATCTGCGGAAAAGAAGTGGAGAGAGGGGTTATATCCAGCTACTGTCCTATCACTTCAACCACAGAGCTAAAATATATCAAACATTCTAAAGTGTGAAGTTACCCATATCCACTAATCAGCTTCTGCCTACCATTTTATAAACTGTACAAGATAAATGACAGCTGGAAGCTGATTGGTTGCCATGGATAACGTCTACACTTTTCCTCTTTGGAAAGTTTGATACACCTCCCCCAGAGAACCCCAGGTGCCATACGGCTGAGCAATGAGAGATTGTTATTGTGACCCTATGTCCAATTTTGGTATATAAAGACTTTGGGTATAGCTGATATTTTTATAACAAAACGTTGATCTGATACGATATAGAAGATGACTGTGAAATTATCTCGACTTATTGGTTCGCAGTGCAATATATATATATTTATATGTATGTATATAATCTTGCATTTCTTTACTTGACCTGCATTGGCTGAAGGAGTACAGCACTACTTAAGTAAGTGTGATGTTGTAATTTATATGACCTTTTGTATTATTTGCCTTGTTTGTGTATCCTGTAGCCGCGGCAATGGACGCAGGGTGTGGACGTCATTTGTGGGCACCACACGCCGGAAGACGCGACCTTTGTGGTATGTGTAACTTTTTATATTGTGTGTATATTCCCTGAGGACGATGCAGGAAACTTAGTGCATCAAAATGTTGGAGGTTTATCCTGCCTCTGTGCCATTTATTTCAGACCTGAGTGCCGCAGAAAGTGGATTGTGTGTATATACTGTGTATATATATATATATATATATGCATTATAACGATATTTGGGTACATAATTACACCGAGACGAATGACCACCGCTAAAGAGATGACACATGAACCAACGCGGTATGACCTGGTTTTTGGTTCATACCATGAAATACAGAATAGGATCTCTGGGGCACACGCTGGGTAGTTATAATAATAATAACCATCTAGACAGACCAAATCTGCACAGTGTCCAGGATAAAGCAAAATGTTTATATAACCAGCAATAAGAGACGAGGAATCTAGATGTAACACTAAGAGCTCTCCCTGAGTCTCTGTAATCCAGCTGCTTCATACTGTATCTCCCAGATATATCTGCTGCTGCCTGGTACATTAATGCAGCCGGTGACCTCATTCTGCCAGGCGGAGAGGACGAGCTCAGCACAATTCCCACACTGCAGTGCAAGGATGTAGGACGGGTCCGCCTCACTGCACCAACCTTACTAAGTGGCACGGGGTCTCATTCACAGATGTACGCTGATGCCGCCACAGCACCGCATGTCTACACAGTTGCTGTGCGAAAATGTGTAAACATCGCAGCCGCAGGGAATTGTACTGAGACGGCCACCGGCGGCTTCGCATATCCAATCAAATGTGTGCAAAGACACAGCATCGGTCACAGGCCAGTCGTTAATTGGCCCTTTGAGTAATCCTTTGGTCGCGCAGAACGGCCAGGGGAACGAAGACGACGGAGCCATTTTGACTGCATGCGTGATAGTAGGGACAAGCCCAAAAAACTATTGTGGCACGCCTGCATTTGAGTTCCCCCATTGCCGTCCACAAACTGTCCCCGCCTCTCAATAAATCCTCACTACTAGCGACATTGCTAATAAAACGTGACGCAGGCACAGTGCGTCGCAGGCACATACTTGGACCTCCGATAATCGTTCAACTGCTTAACATCAACATTGCGTCCATCCAGGGGCGTATTAAGAGTGGAGGGGACCCGTGTTCATTCCCCGCCCGAGGCTCCCTCCTCTCTCCCTGGCGGCAGACTGATGCTTCAGACCGCCGACCGCAGCGTCCGTAGACTCTGGGCATTAGAGTGAGCCCATAGTCTGCTACGTATGCGCAGGTCACCGGGGAAATTGCACCACGGCCATTTTCCCGGCGATTTCCTCACTGTGCATGCGCAAAATGCAGGAAAAACGGCCACGGCAACCATTTTCCGGCATTTTGTGCAGGGCTGAAAACACCCGACGCGGGACCTCGGAGAGGTGAGTATTAGATAATATGGGTGAAGGGTTGTGCGGTGCAGGGCCCCCTGAACCCAGAGGCCCCTGTGCCTCCATTATAGATACGCCCCTGCGTCCATCTCTGAATCTGGCCTACAGAACGTACAGCACTGTACTCTGGACCTCATTCAGAGTCGGTCGAAGCGGCCGCACAGTCGTACGGAAAAAGGGGCCGGATATTCGAATGATTCCCTCGCAAGTTGCGTCCCTAAGTTCGGATCGGTAGTTGGCCGACCAAGGGGAGGAAGCGGTCAGAAGACAAAAAAATACGCCTCCTTCTCGTACGCATTGCACGTCATCTCCGGGCATATAAGGATTAATCGAGACCATCGGGAACCATCGGCACTGGTCGTAGAGCTTAAGGTTGACCATACCCTCTCTTAAGCTCTACGATCATGTCAGTGTAAAAACCTCCTATGTCACATGTGCCATGACGCCACTTTGTTAATTATGCACTCCCATAAACCATATGCACCCCATAAAACGCTGTTCGCATAATTAGGCACGCCTGCTTTCGGATTTCCACTCCCCCGTTTTCAAGCACCTTCCCCTGTTACCACCCGCAAACGCCTCAATCTGTCACTCAAACTACCGACCTGGCTGTGTTCAAGGAGAGAGAAATTTCTGATCGTAGCGGCTAGTTTGCGCGCACGCGCATTGCGAACTTTATGCATGCGCAGTATAGCGAACATCGGTGGCGTACGACCGTGCGGCCGCTTCGACCGACTCTGAATGAGGTCCTCTGTACTGTACAAGTGAAACGTCGGAACCTGAATACTGTGATTCCCAGATGTAATGTCAGAAATATTCCCAATACTAATACAAATAAAAAACCATGATCAATAATAATAATAGTAAGGGGCTAAACATTAGCCTTGTGCCTTTATCGGAGCAGTAATGAGCTGTACACGTATGTAAGTTGCACCTGATGTTTCTGTAGGTCCCTGGTTCGTGAGTCTCGCTGTACCCAGATGTTTGACTTTGTCAGATTAGTTTTATTGGTGCAAAATAACCACTAGACAGGGAATTCATCCAGGGCCAGATTCAGGTATGTAGGAGCCCCAGGACAACTAATTTGTGGGGTGCCTCTACCAATAAAATTGTCAATATGATATACAGCAATGTTATTAAAAAAGTATTGTGTGTAAATCCTTCCAGCACCACACTGCAGTGGCCCCAGATCACATTCATCACACAGAATCCCCAGTTAACATTATACCACAGTGCCCCCCACGCTGGTGATGTAGATAACCGTATGCTGCCCCCCCCTCACTCTCCCCACTCCTCCTCCCTCCCGCAGGACCCCAGCACAGAGACCTCTCCATCCCTGCGAGCAGCCTCCCTCCCAACCCAGTAAACAACAAGCCGGGCTGGGAAGAGAGATTGCTGCCGTTGCCGGGAAACCACAAAGAAGAAGGGAGCCAGGTCTCACGGCGCATACGCACATTACAAAATAAAACGAAAACTTCCATTTGTCAGCGCTGTTTGGAGAGAAAACACAGCGCTGACAGGATCCTCGCCGGGGAACAAACAATCGATAAATTCAAGGAAAGAAATCCTAAAAGCCGCGGCGAGCGGTAACGCTAAATAACATAGCTGCACAAACTCGTTAGTAAATGGAGCCCTATAAACCTAACTGTTACCCTAAGCACAACCTGCCCCTAAACATGTAATACCGATATTGTGACTGCGCCGTACAGGTTTTCATGAATTTTCACGAATGCGCAGTTTCAAAAATCGATCAATTACTGAACTTCAGAATTTTGTCCACCCCTCAATCAGGCCCATGCAGTGGGGTGACTATGAAAAGTGGTACAAAGAGGGAATGTGGTGTTCGCATAGTCTAGGTTACAAATGGAAAGCAAATATATGATTTGTTTGTAACAACACCCTCCGTCGTGTCCGCACTGTGGGCCTGATGCAGAGATGGGAGCTATTCCGCAAATAGTCAATGGTTTTCGTACTGCGCATGCATTCCGATGGTACTGGATGATTGTCGCAGAGAGGATTGATTTGCAAAAGTGATTGACAGGCAGGGACCATTTGTGGGTGGCAACGGGGAGCTGGCGACTCAAACGCAGGCCTGTCGTAACTGTTTTGGGGTTGTGTCACAACTGGCGACTGCACTCCCATATGCAGTCAAAATGGCTCTGGCGTCTTAGATCCATCGCTTATTCTGAATAGCAGTAGTACTTAGATGGCTGATTATCGACCCATGTGCATCCGATGATTGTGTCTTTGTGCACTGGCTGCCACATTTGAATATTTTCGCACAGCCGCTGAGTACAAAAACTCTGTGAATCAGGCCCTGTGTTTGTTAACGTTCCTGGTGCTTACCCCAGTCTGTCCAAACAAGCTGAAGAAATGATGCTGTACTGACAGGATGTGTCGATCTTGGCTTTCACCTCCTTACCAGCGCACTAAATGAGACACAAAATTAATTACTTTATCAGTTGAAAAGTGGGAAACATTCGGGTGACTGGGGACCATCTCACGACGGTGAGACAACAGGTAAATTCCCGGGACTGTCACTCTGTATGTCCAACACCGTAATTGCCAGATGGAAAAACAAGGTGAATCTTGAGATTGTTTCTGTATTTTATTTCTGGTTTATTATAAATAATTTGTTGCATTTATATCTCTGTATGTTAATATATCACATTTTGTATAGAATATTGTGACTTTTTTTGCCTTATTAAATTACATTTACTAATGTTCTGTCTTTGTGTCCCTAAATAAACAAGTCAGATAGCTTTGGTTTTTATAACACTACATAACTGCATGGAATTGTTTGATTTCTAGTAACTCAGATTACATTATGCTATGATTGTATGGGATAAACCAGGGAACAATTTTAAAGTGCAATGGAATATGCTGGCACTATATAAATACATGTTACTAAACAACCTTAGAGTATAAGATCATAACGAAAGGTCTAAATTTACTATGCAGCCCTTTACAAAGCCGTCGTGACTTTGACGGGAAATTACATTAAATACAATACTGGGCGCAAACAACCTGCTCCTGTCAAAGCTGGGTCTCTGTGACTGTATGTTGTGCACATGGCATTAATATGTCATCTCTACCTGACACCAAACAAACACAGCATCCTCCTCCTCAGTTTTCCTGGGACTCTCCACTTTCCCGTGATGCAGCTTGTTACTCTGAGCTGAGAGTTCACTCTTAGGAATCCATGCTGTTCGGTTATTCCTCAGTTTCGTCAAGTTGGTCTCCAGCAAACGCCGCTGTAGAATATTGTGCGGTTGCTTAAAAAGAATCAAACTGTCAGAAATGGTGCAGACAAATATATATATACACAGAGCCGTAACTAGACTTTTTGGTGCCCTGTGCCAGAAAGAGCATTGGCGCCCCCCTCATTTTTCAAAGGGACATAATGCACCCAAATAAGGGCCATGGCCTCATGGGGAAGGGCCAGGGAAGAGATAGGAGAGGCCAGGAGATGCTGGGGATGAAATAAGAGGAAGCTACAAGCAAGAATGATAATAAATAGAAATTTGACAGGCCCAAACAGCGCCCCCTGACCTGTGGTGCCCTGTGCGATGGCACCGGCCGCACTACCCTAGCTACGGCCCTGTATACAATACATGTACAATGTGGAAAAGGACTATAGATTAGGTACAGGCCCTTTGTGTTATACTTTGAGACAAGTGGTTTCTGCAGAATATTACGTTTATTGCTCATCTGTCTGCAGAATTTCACCAGCGGAATTTGACCTTACATGTTCCGAATAGAACGCCCTCCGCCATTTCTGTTCCACCCTGACTAACCCGCCCACAGCACTCAGCATTAAGAATAGACACCGCTTTATCCCATCTCTATATATAGACTATAATTTCTGCACAGTGTCTGCATTGTAAATTATTACTGTGCTACATCTTCATGATCTCAGTCTAGGTTTTTAGAATTGAATCTTTGAGCTTAGTCAACATCGATGGTTTGCTACTGGTGGTCAATGTTTTGCCAATGGTGGCCGAGTTCCGATGGTTGCATATCCCCCCTCCTCCCTCGGGTTGCATGTTGCATAGAGTGGACCTCCTGTCAGCCATCTTTAGCCCTAGCTCCCTCTGACTGGCTCACCATGGCCACATATCGGAATGGGTATGCGGCCGGCGGTTCGATTCCCGTCAGCGGCAGCCCGACAAGAGCAGAGTTAGAAGCAGCGGAAGCCCGACAGCGCTGGAAATCCCGATCGTGGATAGGTAAGTATCTACTAACCTAACCCCTCTAACCCTAACCCTCCTTAGGGGTGCCTAACCCTAACTTCCCCCCCAAGTGCCTAACCCTAATCCCCCCTCTAAGTGCCTAACCCTAACCACCCCCTTCCCCGCTGCCTAAACCTAAGTCCCCCGGGGGGGTGCCTAACCCTAACCCTCCCGGGGGGGTGCCTAACCCTAAGTCCCCCCCGGGAGCCCTAAACCTAACCCTCCCCCCCCCGCGGCTGTCCGCTCGCGGCGCCCGGCATCACTACGATCGGGATGCCGGGCGCCGGTCTCCGGAAATGCGGGCGTCTACATCTAGACGCCCGGCATTTCACCCTTGCCGGGATAAGACAGTCAGGAAGCCGGCTGCCGGTATTTAGGCAGTCGGCTTCCCGATTGCTTCCCCACGTACTAACAGCTCCGCTTACTTGTCACAGGACATTTCAACATAATAGAAGCTATAGGGCGCTCTCCTAATAGTGGCTGAATAATGGCTAGTAGCTCTCTTAGGGGTTCCGCCAACACCCAAAGCCTAAAAGATAATAGTACAGTAATCGGTGATAGTGCCAATTGCCTATATCGGGCCCGAGAGAGACGGAACAATTGTATGTATAACAATCTATTTATTGTAATCTTAATAGTAAGGGTATTCTTTCAGATAGTTCCTAAAAAATACACAGTAAAAATATGTATATAACTCTCATAAAAACATAAATAACATATTCTGCATGCAGAAAAAAATCACATATAAAAATCACATAAAATTAGACCCTCGACTATAGAGTCTAGTGCAGGCCTGGCCAACCTGTGGCTCTACCGCAGCATGCCTTGCCACAGTTTTGCTATTAGGGAATGCTAACTCTGGCAAGGCATGCTGAGACTTGTAGTTTCACAACAGCTGGAGAGCCACAGGTTGGCCAGGCCTGGTCTAGTTGTTAATAATATGAAGTATATCTTGGCTTTTGCCTGTTTAATCAAACCTCTGGAGAATTTCTGAGTCACAAAGTAGCAAGTGTCAAGACACAGTGTCACGGTAGTAAAATTAGATCCTCAACTATAGAGTCTAGGGGGTAAATTTACAAAAGTGAGAGTTTTTAGAATTGGAGATGTTGACTATAGCAACCAATCAGATTCTACTTAACATTCAACTAGCACCTTCTACAAGATAATAGCTAGAATCTGGTTGGTTGCGATGGACAACATCTCCAATTTTAAAAACTCTAATTTTAGTAACTTTACCCCTAGTGGTTAATAATATGAGGTATATCTTGGCTCTGGCCGTGTAATCAAACCTCTGGAGAATTTCTGAGGCACAAAGTAGCAAAGAAACAAGTGTCAAGACACAGTTAAGGTGCCCAAACACATACCGACTTTTCATCCAATTTAGCCGATTTCGACGAATCGTGACGACAGATCATGTAAAAAATGGCCAAATCGTGAGTTTCTACACTTGATCACGAGGCCGATGCGCGTCCCCGCTCGTCGTACATCGCATCTTCTGATCTGCTGTGCTGTAGGGCAGATTAGCCAATCTGGGATACAATGCACTGGCTGCACGATAGATCTTAAGTCAGATTGGACATGTTTAACTCCAAATCGTGACCACGACTGTCGGGGGAGAGTTCAGGGTGAGTTCAGGGGAAATCGTGTACATCGGCTGATTGGGAGCAAGTCGGTATGTGTGTGGGCACCTTTAATGTCACTGTAGTCAGCAATCAATGTATCCACTCATATTGAGTCCTCTAAGGATCTAGGACTCCAAAAACTTCCTTAGAACTTTCCAAAAGTCTATGTTATGCTGCGGCTCCATAAACAGTTCGGAATATATATGGTCAGCTTACAAATTCCGATAGTGACCCCAGAGCACCTATGCTAGTGCGAGGAAGTTTTTGGAGTCCTAGATCCTAAGAGGACTCAATGTGAGTGGATACATTGATACCTGATTACAGTGACACTTGCTACTTTGTGACTCAGAAATTCTCCAGAGGTTTGATTACACAGGCAAAAGCCAAGATATATCTCATATTATAACCCCTAGGGCAGTGGTCGGGGAACAGGGGTAAATTACCCCACATGGGGTAAAAATTAAATTCCTGGGGGTAATGGACGGACAGCCGGGCATGCATATGAATTATTCTATAATATAGAATGATTCATATGCATGCCCGGCTGTGCCGCAGGGAGGCTCTAAGCCGGACGCCCGCTGAGATGTTACTACCAGCAGGCGCCAGGCTCCTTCCCTGCAGCGCCGTGTTAGCCGGAGGCTGGAGTTCTCTTCTGAACTCCAGCTTCCACCTCTCTCCATGCGCACCTTCATGACGTCTCTCCCATAGTTCTGAAGAGCAGCCGGGCGGACAGGATGGTGGCGGATGCAGGAGCGGGGATTAAGGTAAGTGTTTTTTTGTACATGCGGCACTACAGGGGCATTATATGGGGGCACCACTACAGGGACATTATATGGGGCACTACTACAGGGGAACTATATGGGGGCACTACTACAGGGGCATAACTATGGGGGCACTACTACAGGGGCATAACTATGGGGGCACTACTACAGGGGCATAACTATGGGGGCACTACTACAGGGGCATTACAAAGGGGGCATTACTACAAGGGCATTATATGGGGGCACTACTACAGGGGAACTATATGGGGGCACTACTACAGGGGAACTATATGGGGGCACTACTACAGGGGCATTACAAAGGGGGCATTACTACAAGGGCATTATATGGGGGCACTTCTATATGATTTTCCTTCCTTTCAAATCAAGGGGGTAACGTCGGCATGTCTAAATACATTTTGGGGTAAAAGGTAAAAAAGTTCCCTGACCCCTGCCCTAGGTGTAAATTTACTAAAGTGAGTTTTTTAAAATTGGAGATGTTGTTCATAGCAACCAATCAGATTCTAGCTATTATCTTGTAGAAGGTGCTAGTTAAATGTTAAGTAGAATCTGATTGGTTGCTATGGGCAACATCTCCAATTCTAAAAATCTCTCACTTTAGTAAATTTACCCCTTAAGACTGTATAGTTGAGGGTCTAATTTTCTGTGATTGTTTTATGTGATTTTTTAAGTTGCTGTTTTTTTCTGCATGCAGAACTTATTATTTATGTGTTTATGACAGTAATATACATATTTTTACTGTCTATTTCTGAAGGAATACCCTTACTATTATTACAATAAATAGATTGCTATACATACAATTGTTCTGTGTCTCTCGGGTCCGATATTGGAGCTATCACTGATTACTGCACTCCATTTCAACATGTTTATAATTAGTAGTAAAACAGATGAGGCTGGCACTCCATACATACATACATACATACATACATTGCATCAAATATATTTTATTATATGAAACGCAAACATACCATCTATCCTGTACCCTCCAGATAAATGCATTTAAAACAGAATTTCAGCTCCCTCTACAGTGTTTTACCAGTTCCGTTTTGCAGTCAGCATTTCTCTTCCTCCCCAGTCTGACAATTCATATCCACTTTTCCACCACAGGGAAGGGAAAGAAACGTATCATGGGATCTCATTAACCTGCGTGCGCACAGCGCCAGAGACCCAACAGCGAGTAATAACGCTTGTGTCACCCATATCTATATTTGGGATTTAAATGGGAAATAAATAATTTTGCAATAGGTTATAAAGTGCGCTGAGGCGTTCAAGCACTTATAGCCTATAGTCCGGGTATATTAGAGATGTGACCACAGGACAAGTCATACAGGCAGATGGTAGGGACGGATAAATGGCCACTGAAGTTTCTTATGTGATTTACGTAATGGAGAAACAGATGTAAATGTTTGTACAGAGTAGTGTTATATACATTCTGTGCCTGCTACAAAGAGCCCATGCACAGCACCAGCACTATTGCTGTGTTTCCAGGTAAGAGCTTCTCCTACAGTATATGGGGGTCATTCAGACCCGGTCGTTAGCGCTGATGCGCTCAGACCGGGTCGATGGCCCCCCACAGAGCATGCGCACGACGGCGCCGGCGCCGTCGTACGCATACTTGAGACCCGCTACGACCGACAGCACCGGTCGTAGCGGGTCTCGATCCAAAGGGGGCGAGCTGTCGATGTTGATTGACAGCTCGCCCCGTTTGGAAGGCGGGCCGGGGGGGTGGCAGCCCAAACGGGGGCGTTCCCATGGGAACGCCTACCGTTTGGGGGCGGCCCCACTGACATCACTAGTGATGTCAGTAGAGAGCTTCCGGCTCAGACAGAAGCTCTCCGGGGCTTACGACAAGGGAGACCCTACCCTAGGGTCTCGTCGTAAGCCCCGATGGTCGCAATGGTCTTGACCATCGCGACCATCACCTTAGGCGGTCGTAAGGCTGTGGGTGTTAACCCACAGCCTTACCACCGCAAAGGAGGACGTCTTGAAAATTCAAGACGTCCTCCCCTCATTCAGACCGACCGCACGCTCTGTGCGACCGGCTCTGAATGAGGTTCTATGTGTGGGTTTAACCCCCTCCCCGTTCCCACCTCTATCTGCTTCATTCTTCCCTTCTGCTGGTGGAAGTACTTAGGGGAATATTTAGTATTAAATATTTGTGGAATATTCCCCCCAAAACAGTCGTTTTCGAGGGGAAACCCGCAAATATTAAGTATTGCCCAGATGTACTATGGAAGGATTGCAATATATATCTCCAATCAGTGGCGAACGCAGGATTTCTAGAGGGGGGTTTCCAAATGCTCGATTTTATAGTAAGTGTGGCCAGTCCATGAGGAGGGCATAATTAGCAGTTAACCAGCTATAATATGTGTCATACAAAGTGCATCATAATTCCAGCATATACAGGACCAGCGATCACAGTAAGCCATTCAGTGCAGCAGTAGAGCCATCCTGCCTGAGCTGAATGTTTTTATTTTAAATGTGAGCACCATTCCAAGAACATGCAGCACTAGTAAAATTCTATTGTGGTAATGGTGTGGGCTGGGGAGGGGGGTTTCCAGGCAGATGGAAACCCCCCCCCCTGTGTTTGCCTATGCCAATAACTGCAGCAGTCCCTCAATGTTCATCTACAAATGCAGCCCCCAAAGGGTTCTATGGGGGCTGCAGTTCCAGAGCTTGACCACAATAGAATAACACCATCTTTACTGCTTCCAGCTCTTCGCCAGGACAGGCCCGTCTCCTGGCAAGAGAAACCTGGTAAATGTGCTTGAAAATATTAATTTCCATGTTGCGATTTTGCGTGAAAAAATATTGACTACATTCGTATAAATAAAATGTGGATTGTAATCCATATTCCCCTTACACTATTATCAAACCACCCCATCATTTGTTTTTACCTCCAAACCACAGGATTTAATATCCAATGCTTTGATTCGCAAGTGATTTAGCCCCACACTCATGCAGGGCAAACGGCCTCCTAAAACCAGACGCAGAATAACTAGCTTATAACTAATAGCAGCATTTACACAAGGCTGATTAATTATCAACTTCATTCATTAGTGCATACGTTTCACACTGCAATAAAGATGGTTCAATACATGAGGCTCAAATAGACGACCGATTCAGACCTCCCAACCGTGGCAATTTGGTGGGACAGTCGCCGTCCCACGTGTGGGGGGGAGGAGGTTGGGAGGCCACTCACCGGCTGCACCACGTTCAGAGCAGCGGTGAATTGATGTTGCGCAAAAGTGACTGGGAGAAGCTCGGGAAGCGAAATCACACTTCCATTGTGGCACACTATGGACTGTGACCCTCAAAATGGTGCACATTCCCTATTCCCACCTAACAAATGTTGGCACTTACCACAGGCACTTATACACCTAAATTCAAAAAGATATTCTGGAGCTACTTATCTCTTTGAATTGCCAACACTATTGCTGGTTGTAACCCTGAAATGTACCGAGAAAGCTAAAAATGAGCCCTGTTATACCGCTTTTATACCTAAATTCCGGGTCTGACCCGGAGGTTGGAACAGGGTTCCAAACCGGATCAGACCCGGAATTTAGCCGGCACCGACCCAGGATATTCCCGAGTCGGCACCGTTCACACCGGAGCCGGGTCTGCAGTGACCCGGCTCTCGTGGAAGTTGGCGCTTGGAGATGACATCATCTCCAAGCGCCACTGAAGCCGGCCAATCGGCAGGCCTGCGGCGCGCTCCAGGTTATCGCGACCCGCATCTCGCCGTTTACACTGCAGGGTTTCACAGGTCATTCCCGAGTTAAACCCTGCAAGTTACCTGGGTTGCATTACTGGGTCACTCCACCCGGGAATCCAACACTGTCCCCTTTTACACCCGGGTTTACCCTGCAATAACCCGGTTTTAGCTCTGGTGTAAAAGAGGTATTACTGAAAAACATAACCAGCAAGTTAACCTGCAGGTTTATTTTTGGAGTGTGGGAGGAAGATGAAGATCTTTGAGGAACCACACACAAATACAGGGAAAACACACAAACTCTAAATACATGGCCCTAGTGGTGAATTTGGGCACTGTGAGGCAACAATGCTAACCACTGTGCGACCATGCTACATAAAAGGCTTACAGTGACAACTCCTAGCCCATACTGTCAGCCATATTAGGTGAGTGGTTCCCTGCAAGGTCATTCAACAGGGTTCCTGACCCGAGGACTGAAGTGTATATGGAAACATGCCATATAGCAAATATCTTTAATCCTTAATGCAATTTGCATTATGGGTTTAGAGGTCCATTCATTGTCGGTAGAAGGTTGAGTCAGTAAGAAAACACATGGCAGGTAATCTGGCTTAATAGCAGCCCGTGAGACCAGTTTAATTAAATTGGCACACTGGGCGTTTAATGGGAGTGCATAATTAGTAAAGGAAAACCTACCACAAGCACTGCGAGCAGTTCAGATGCCTTTCGATGTACCCGATTAATCTAATAAATACCGGAGATGACGTGTGATGCGAACGGCAAAGGGGCGTCTTTACAAAATAGCGAGCGCATTTTTCGTTCGCTCGCTCAGACATAGAGGCGTCAACAAACCGCAAAGAGCAAGCGCTCAATTTAAATAGCCGGACCCTTTTTTGGAACGACCTTCCGCAAATAGCGTCCGGCTCTGAATCAGGCCCTGAGTGTGACAGAGGTCAGAGGACAACAGCTGATGGCTAGTTGTACCTATCCCAAGGACTCAGTATGGCAGGACAGGAGATATGGATAAAACGATGAATCTCAAAGGATTGGCTGAGTTGGAATGTGGCATCTCACTGGATTGGCTGAGTTGGAACGTGGCATCTCACTGGATTGGATGAGTTGAAATATGGCATCTCACTGGACTGGCTGAGTTGGAACGAGCATCTCACTGGATTCGCTGTGTTGGAACATAGCATCTGACTGGATTGGCTGAGTTGGAACGTGGCATCTCACTGGATTGGCTAATTTGGAATGTGGCATCTCACTGGATTGGCTGAGTTGGAATGTGGCATCTCACTGGATTGGCTGAGTTGGAATGTGGCATCTCACTGGATTGGATGAGTTGAAATATGGCATCTCACTGGATTGGCTGAGTTGGAATGTGGCATCTCACTGGATTGGCTGAGTTGGAATGTGGCATCTCACTGGACTGGCTGAGTTGGAATGTGGCATATTACTAGATTGGCTGAGTTTGAATGTGCCATCTCACTGCATTGGCTGGGATGGGATGTGGAATATCACTAGATTGGCTGAGTTGGAACGTGGCATATCACTGGATTGGCTGCATTATTGCAGGTCCATAGACACACACGTTTAAGGTCCATGTGCTACTTTGAACTTTTATTTCTTTATTTTTTTTGCTACCAGCCAAGTAATCTACAAGTATGTTTTTTGAGTGTGGGAGGAAACCAGAGCACCCAGAGGAATCACACGCAAACATGTAGAGAACATACATACTCCACACAGATTAGCAATTACTGAAAATAAAACTCATGACCTCAGTGCAGTAAGGCAGTAATGCTAACCACTACACCAACTGTGCTGATGACCATTGCAGATTTTAAAGTGAGACTTATTGGTGCATGTCTTGTAGAGTGAAAACATCACTTCTACGAATGACCCGTGAACTAGTTAGTTTAAAAACATTTATATATTCCTCCCAATATATTGCTCAATATTTTTTTTTTGTACATTTTTATTTTCAGCTTTATATACAATATTAAAATAATAGTGCATACTCGTAATACAGAGATTCCCAAACGATCTCGTCAAGGTTCCCTGACTGTTCAGGTTTAGAGCTATCCATGGTTGAGCACAGGTGGTTAAATCAATTTGACTGAGGTACCAGTTAATTCATCTGTGGTCTAGCATGGATATCCTTAAAACCTGGACTGTTAGGGTGCCTTGAGGACAGAGCTTGGGAACCTCTGTGGTAGTTTATTCCGCAAGTTGCTTTTTTTAAAAAACACAATAAAAACTCAAACTGAATAAGAGCACTCTCGCCAGACCCCCTGCATGGAGTACAACTTGTGCCAAGCCCAGACCCGACGCGTTTCTTTACACCCAGACTGCTTCATAGATACAATCATTTTTAGAAAATCAGTGAAAGTGCTTCTGGGCATGTTATGTGATCTGTTGCATCGGATTGGAGTAGCCTAGGTCAGTGGCGTATCTCTAATGAGTGCCGGGTGTACGGACGGACTAGAGCGCCATCTTCCCTCACCTAATCACCTTCTCTGTGTCCAGGCCTGGCAACAGGAAGGAGGGGGGCACTTGTACCGGAATCTTGGGGGTCCAGTTCACGTGTCACCAGACCAGACAGGTTGCTGGCAGCCCACTGGCTGGCCCAATTCATTTTCCCTTTTTTCCTGGCACAGCACTGGATGGCAGAGGAGCCGCAAAAAGGAGGAGGCAGCGGAAGGTGGCCGCAGATAGCGTAGTAACATGGGCGTAATTTCTGCGTGTACGACAGCTTTAAGATTCGCTACGCAAACTATATGAATGGATTGCGGATGAATCCAGCATACAGAGCAAGGGCAGTGATACTACATATAAGGATTGCTGTTGCTGTATATAAGACTCGGCTCAATAGTTACGTGCTCCAGCAATAGGCTGTAAGTACTATGTGGGCTGTGTTTTGTCAGCTGGCAGTGGATGTAAGTGACACATGATACATAGGAAATTCCCAGCAGACATATATCACTGAGATGATTCTCTGCTCAGCGGAGGTGGAATTTAACATCTTTATTGCTGGAGCGTTAGGTCCCCTATGGAAGGTGGAATCTGTCAGTGAGAGACTAGGAACGGAATGGTTAAGAGACACAGCCGGCAGATCTGGGAAGCAATCAGTGTCTTTCATGTTGTTTCTGCTTTGAAGGTGTAACTGGGAGTATTGTGGCTGAGTTAGGAGACTCTGAATCATCCTGTAATGGGAACTGTCATATGTTTTGTCACTGACAGCAAAACATGGAAAGAAGCGCTGAGTAACTGGTTCCCTGGTGCCAGAAGTTCTGGAGATGCGTAAATATATTATTCATTATTATTAGTATCTAACACAGAATTATATAGTGGAAGGAGCAGGGCTCGCTAGCAGCACAGAGTATATCAGGAGATGAGTGATGTGTTAGTGAGGACAGGGCTCCATGTGACAGGGGCAGTGACATGATGTGAGGAGGGGAATGGAGGCAGCAGGAAGCCACATACTGAGAGTTATATAGTGCAAGGAGCAGGGTCCCCAGCAGCACAGAGTACATCAGGAGATGAGTGATGTGTCAGTGAGGACAGGGCTGCATGTGACAGGGGCAGTGACATGATGTGAGGAGGGGAATGGAGGCAGCAGGATGTCACATACTGCGAGTTATATAGTGGGAGGAGCAGGGTCCCCCAGTAGCACAGAGTATATCAGGAGATGAGTGATGTGTCAGTGAGGACAGGGCTGCATGTGACAGGGGCAGTGACATGATGTGAGGAGGGGAATGGATATAGCAGGAAGCCACATACTGAGAGTTATATAGTGGAAGGAGCAGGGTCCCCAGCAGCACAGAGTATATCAGGAGATGAGTGATGTGTTAGTGAGGAGAGGGCTGCATATGACAGGGGCAGTGACATGATGTGAGGAGGGGAATGGAGGCAGCAGGAAGCCACATACTGAGAGTTATATAGTGGGAGGAGCAGGGTCCCCAGTAGCACAGAGTATATCAGGAGATGAGTGATGTCAGTGAGGACAGGGCTGCATGTGACAGGGACAGGGGCATGATGTGAGGAGGGGAATGGAGGCAGCAGGATGCCACAGACTGAGAGTTATATAGTGGAAGGAGCAGGATCTCCCAGCAGCACAGAGTGTATCAGGAGATTAATGATGTGTTAATGACGGGCGCATTAAGGGAGGAGTGCAGTCTCCATTCGGGGCCCCCTCCTCTCTCTCCGTCAGCCGGCAGCGCACTGTGTGTAGCACTGCAGCAGTAGACTAGTCTGTGCCCAGAGTCTACTGCGCATGCTGGAAAATATCTTGGCAGCCATTTTACCTGTGATTTCCCTACTACACATGCACAAAGCGCCGTGAAAATGGCCCCAGTGATATCGCCGACGTAGGATTCCAGATAGGTGTTCAAAATTTTGGTGCAAGGAGTGCGGTGTGGGCCCCCCTGAACCCAGGGGCCCGTGTGTCTCGCACACACCCTACACCCATTATAGATACACCCCTAGTTAGTGAAGGCAGGGCTGGATGTGAAGGGCAGTGACATGATGTGAGGAGGAGAATGTTCACCTATGAATACCCGGCGGGAAAAAGTGCAGAAATTAGGTTTTGGGGTGCAATGTTGAGGGAACCATGCTGAACCCCTTGGACACCCCCCCTGACGCTAACTGCATCAAAAAAAAGCAAAAATATACACAAAGGACACCAAAAAAAGCACTTTGAAAAAAATGGGCGGTAAAATTCAAAGTGGGGGTACAACTTCAAAAACTAGCGAAATAGCCTTTGGGGGGGGTCTGGAAGTATGGGAGAGGTTTTTTTTTTGTATTGCAGATGGTTGCTGAAGGTACGTTTTTTTGGTGCAATTTCAAGATTTTTTTTATTGATTTAGAACTATGTTTGCACCCATTTTCATGTACCCCAAATTTGATGGGACTACTTAATTTCCCCCCCAAAAAAGTTGCAAAATGCTCTTCTTCACTACTTGCTCAATGACGCTAAATAGCGCCTATTGAGACCATTTAAAAAGCCCAAATACCTTTAGCAGGGCTATTCGGGGTACCCATAGTGAACCCCCATGTCAGAGCATCTTTAGGGGGTGTCAGGCTGATTTCCCCAAAACTGTCAGAACTTTTCGCCGATTTCCAATTCGCCGGGTCTCGTTTTCGCACATTTGCAAAGGAATTCGAGGATACGCGGGGACGCGGGGACGCGTGCACTAATTTTTTGCCGACAAAACCAGCGATGATGGCGAAAGGTCCGGCAACGGATTTTTCGCTCCAAATTGAATATGGGCCTGAGGGTTATATAGTGGAAGGATCAGGGTTCCTTAGCAGCACAGAGTATATCAGGAGATGAGTGATGTGATAGTGAGGGCAGGGCTGTATGTGACAGGGGCAGTGACATGGTGTGAGGAGAGGAATGGAGGCAGCAGGAAGCCACAGACAGAGTTATATAGAGGAAGAAGCAGGGTCCCCAGGCCTTGAACTAAAGTTTCAGTAATACCCCTTTCACACCAGCTAGGACAACCCGGGTCCTGGCTTGGTGTGAAAGGGTCAACCTGGGTTGTGTGTCCCGGGACTTCAACCCTGGTTGTGACCAGGGTCAAAATGGGGACCGGACCAGATACAATGCAGCCTAAAATGAGGGACCCGGGTTATTCGACCTGGATTAAGTTTAAAAGCTGCTGATTTGCTGTGGTTCACCACTTGCTCAATGACGCTAAATAGCGCCTATTGAGACCATTTAAAAAGCCCAAATACCTTTAGCAGGGCTATTCGGGGTACCCATAGTGAACCCCCATGTCAGAGCATCTTTAGGGGGTATCAGGCTGATTTCCCCAAAACTGTCAGAACTTTTCGCCGAAGGATCAGGGTTCCTTAGCAGCACAGAGTATATCAGGAGATGAGTGATGTGATAGTGAGGGCAGGGCTGTATGTGACAGGGGCAGTGACATGGTGTGAGGAGAGGAATGGAGGCAGCAGGAAGCCACAAACAGAGTTATATAGAGGAAGGAGCAGGGTCCCCAGGCCTTGAACTAAAGTTTCAGTAATACCCCTTTCACACCAGCTAGGACAACCCGGGTCCTGGCTTGGTGTGAAAGGGTCAACCTGGGTTGTGTGTCCCGGGACTTCAACCCTGGTTGTGACCAGGGTCAAAATGGGGACCGGACCAGATACAATGCAGCCTAAAATGAGGGACCCGGGTTATTCGACCTGGATTAAGTTTAAAAGCTGCTGATTTGTTGTGGTGCAGAGGCCCGCCTCAAGGGAATTGTGACCTGGGTATAACCAGAGCCCAAGCTCCTGCCCTGTGTACCGGTGAGATGGTGGCTTCCTGCAGATGTGTGTGATGTCATGATGTGAGAAACTCATGTGAAATCGTGGCTATAAAGAATAGACAATCTGATAGGCTCTCACATCTCTGAGTGGTATAGGAGACCGCAGCTCATTGGCTGTTAGCTCACTGGAGTAACAGGGTTTTTGTTTCTATGGGATTTTTGTATACTCTGGGATTTCAAAATTCCAAATGGGTAGGGCAGAAGAAAAAGCTAGAAATAAGATTCTAAGTAATTTATGATGATAGAGCCACTTTATTTTCTTACTAATTGGGTAAATATCATATTTAAACAAGAGGCACAAGATTTATTTTATTACAAAGTTAACTGGGGCATGGTTAGTTCATTTCCCTAGTACCCACTGCAATGGGTGCCAGGATGTACCCTAGCACTACACATCCAGGCCTCTCTAGGGGGTATATTTACTAAAGTGCGGGTTTACAAACGTGGAGGTGTTGCCCATAGCAACCAATCAGATTCCACTTATCATTCATCTAGTGCCTTCTAGAAGGTAATAGCTAGAATCTGATTTACTAAACTTTCTAAATCAGACAATTAGTGGTGTTGCCCATAGCAACCAGATTCTGCCTATCATTTTCTAGAATGCAATAGAAAAATGTTAGCTAGAATCTAATTGGTCGATTTGGGCAACATCACCACTTTTCTGTTTTAGAAGCTTTAGTAAATCTACCCCTAAGTGAATGTTTGCGCCCAAAGGCAGATTACTTGTTATCAGCGAGTAAGTAACCTTTTTTGCTTCCATGTTGAGGGGACACAGTATTCAGGTGCTCGATCACCTCTCCGGCAAGGCAGAATGCTTGGTGACGTTGAAGTCAGTGTACGATAATCAATATTTTAGAATTAGGCCCTTTATCCCGTTTATATAGATTGCTGACCTGGACCCGTCTCTGCTGGAGGAAAACTCTCACATGCCGATAAGATTTCATCATTCACATCCTCAATTAATATGTCCAAGACGGGCAGAATCACGTATACCAGTCTTCTGGCACTGGGCATTGTACCGATAAATTATTCAAAATAACATGGAATATATTCCTAAAAATGTTGCTTAAAAAAAAAAATAATATATTGATCTAGAATTCTATGGTACATATATATTTTATAAAATTATATTTGCTGGATCAAGTAAACCGTGTTTCGGATTAAAATAGGGTCTGTTTGCATTCTCCCCTGAAAGCAGATGAATCATTCAGTGTAGGGACCCCTGCTCACTAAAGGGCCCGAACGTCTCTGCTGCACTACACCACATGAGAGCACGTCCTGTACAATATACAATGTGCTTGCGTCTATATAGAACAATATATATTATATATAGTTACTATAGTAACAAACTGAAACACTCAGTTGCAAGTGACAAGCGACACACAGCACAGGTAACCAATCAGCAAGCAGAGCTTGGGGGCTCAGGGGGTGTCTCCCAGATGAGCACTAGGAGGAGTTACCAACAATAAAACAAAAAGGATGGCTGACAAGATGGCCGACATAGAGAGAGCTGTGTGATGATTGGGTGTAGGGACTCATAATGGGATTATCACTGTCTGTGACTGTTACTGCTGTAACCAAAGTCTGTGTATAACCCAAAGGCAGCTGTCATGGTCACCGTTAATGGGACCGTATGGAACAGTAAGCTTGTACCTATGAGCTGCCATGTATGACCCACTGCATGGAGAACGGTAGACAGAAGGTGTATGGCGCTTAGCATGAGGTATTTTTTTACAGTAGTATTGGGTGGAGGCTCATGGGATATATATAATCCAGGGCCCCAGTCCATGATTGCCCCTCTCTTAGGGGTCTATTTACTAAGCAGTGTTAGGAGAAGTGAAAAGTGATAAGGTGCCAGCCAATCAGCTCCCAACTGTCATCTCACAGGCTGTGTTTGAAAAATGACAGTTGGGAGCTGATTGGCTGGCACCTTATCACTTTTCACTTCTCCTAACACTGCTTAGTAAATAGACCCCTTAATGAATACAGGGTCCCATCGTTTGAAGGATGGTGTCCTTGGCTTCACAAATATAAAGAGACCTCTGCTATAATGTCACTTCAATTATATAATCACGTTTTTATACCTCATCTACCCCCAACGTCGGTATACCGGGAAGGACACCGGTGACACCACAGTCCCCGGCAGGGACAGGAATAAGACGTTTTTGTCATTCACCAGCTGGGAAATGATTCCGCACAGCGGGGGGTGTTGATTTTCCTTGCCTGGTTGGCAGTGGATGGCAGAGTGAAATCCCGATAGCCTGCCACTGCTGACAATGGTCAGAGCATAGGGCAGAGTCTGCAGGTGCATTAGACTCCTGTGCACACTGAATTCTCACAGATGTTATTTATACAGTATTCCAACCACTGTAATCCACTTATGTACCTGACATCATCCTGGACTTGTGCATCACTGCATGACTGAATGTATAAGAATTATAATAAAATCCAGGTTTTATATTTTCAAAATTACTAACTGCCCACTATGTATAGACAATCGTCTTCAGGTTATGTCCATGTATGATCAACTTATTATCTGACTCTCAGTCCAGAGCATTTTACCAATGTCTTCACCTGGGCAGGTTCTTTTCCCCCCTTTGGGTTTAGGTACAGAAATAATGTTTGTCTCCCAGGATCCATATTAGGGCGATTTGTCAGTACTATGACCCATTGTCTGTATTCAATTATGTACAAGATATATTCAGAATGATATATATATATACACACACACACACGTACGTACGTACGTACATATATATATATATATATATATATATATATATATAAATATATATATATTTGTTTATTTTTTATTTTTTTTTGGGGGGGGTGGGGGGAGACTGATCTCAAATCGGCACAACATAACAGAACATTTGTTGGGTGAAAACACCCCCAAAGTTAAGATTTGTGTAGGTTCTGGTCAGCACAGTGAAACATCACACACCCCTCTACCAATACCAACAGCCGTGAATTTGTCTTACTGTGTCCTTGGACGTTCCCAGCTTCTTCAGCCCATCCAGGGGCAAAAGATCCGCCGAATCCTTATGGATGAACTGGACCGATTGCTTCATCCTCCTCTGTTGCCGTAGGGACGCAGCCTCCCTGAGATCAGCATCCTTCCTGCTACCCTCCGTGAGGATCCCAGAATAAAACATCTGGCAGTGCGTTGTTCCCAGCTCCGCCGGGGGGGGATGAAATGAGCAGGAATCAGGCTCTTGTCTGATGCTTTACAGAGAATGCAATGATCTGACGTGCAGACGGGAGCGGTTATACTGTACTGAGCTGGGAGGAGGCTGCTGTGCGTCTTCCTGAGGATTCTGGTGCCACCTGTGGGAAAATGCATATTAATCTCCCTTTAATCAGGCATTCGGAAAGTGCACACGGTCAGATGTGTCAGATGAACGATTGAACGATCTGAACGATTTGATCAACGATTTGAACTATGAACGATTTTTGACTGCATTAAAATGAATGGAATCGTCCAAATCTGACTGCAAACACATCAGATGTCTGATATCGTTATCTGACCATCGGGAACGCGCATCGTTCAGACATGTCAGATATGTCAGATTTTCCTTCAGATATGAACGATTGAACGATTTTTTAAATCGTTATCGTTCAGATCTGAAGAAAAATCTGACCATGCTGTCGTTTTTCTGTTCTTTCATTTTGACAGAAATAAAAGTGTCAATATTGATAGACGAAGGAAAAATAAAATATCTTGGATTCTTTTTTAATGTCATTTACACAGAAAATCATACAAAATACTTGCTGCACATTGCCATATATCTGCAAAAGTTTCTTTCACAATATGTTATCTATAATATGTTTTGATATTCAATTAATGTGCATGCAATGTATGCAAAGCCAGTGTGAGTGTGTAGGTGATGATCATATATGATGTATGTGCTGGCTATAATTGGGGATCAATAACCTAGACTGACAGGATATTGACTATTTGTACACAGTTACCCCCAATGGTAAAAATAGGGACAATATTTTTCTTTCATTTAATTAAATTATATTGTATTGATCAGAAGTTTTTCCTCTAACATCAACGTCTATATAATTGCAATTAAATATATATAGTATGACATCTGTAGAACTATAAGTTCCAGGATTCTCTACCCAGACACGGCTGAAGCAAAGCAATGTCCTGACATCTGTGCTGGCATTACCTCCCCCCCATTTTCCGTCTTACGGGGGATTTTCATCTCACTGCCTATGAAACGTACTATTAAAGCACAAAAACAACGTATTATTAATCTCTGTGCTCATTCCACGGAGCTGACTCACAGCTGCACAGGGAAAGCTGATTCCATCCTGAGATGTGGAAGGACTATTACACCAGTACTAGGGAAGCCAGCCATTGTGGGTCTGATTCAGAGAAGGACGCACGCAAGCGGCCGATGTTTTCACTCTGCGTCATGCGTCCGATCCGCACTGCGCATGCGTAGGTGATGGTTACCGCCGGAAGCCGCAAAACAAATTTGGACACAGAGAGAGGCGATTTCAGTGGCCATTCCTGATTGGTAAGAGGGGGGTGACTGGCCAGACATGAGCGTGTTGCGGTCAGCTGCTGCGTCTATTGCTATAGTTGAACTGATCCCGGTGTCCATATTCAGACGCGTCTGAACTCGCACATTTACCTGGATATCGGCACTTTTTTTTTTTTCATAAAAAAAGAGCATTTTTTTAAAAATATATACATAAATGAATAAAGTAATATGAGTAATATAGTCAGATGAGGGCATCCATTTCCACTACCTGGCTGGGGTCCGAGAGAGCAAGATGGCTGCTAGGTTCTTCCATTTGTGTTCCTCTGGGGGACTGCGCTGCTTGTCGGAAGATGGGGTTCTGGACTATAGACAGTAGAAAGGTCAACAACGTCTAGATAGACACCTGATGTTAGACAGTCAGTAGGTCCCCTGGGACAAAAGTTCGACACATTAGAAGGTCGACAGGTACAAATTGTCGATATGGTCAAAAGGTCGACAAAAAATGGTTGACATGTTTTTCTTTTAAATAAAAGTATTTTTAGTGTTCGGCACTTACCCCGACGGGTATGGTTAGGCACCAGGAGGGAGGGATTAAGCACTTACCAGAGGGTTAGGGTCAGGCACCTACCCCAACGGTTAAGGTTATGCACCAGGAGAGAGGGTTAGGTTGAAGATTAGGGCTTAAAAAATAAATAAATAAATAAATCATGTGTCCACCTATTGTACCTGTCAACCTGTAATGTGTCGACCTTTTGTCCCAGTCAACCTATTGACTGTCTAACATCTGGTGTCTATCTACAGTAGACACTGTCGACCTTTTTACTGTCTATTTGTTAATCCACATCCCGGAAGATGATAGAAACGGTTGTTCCTATTATGAGACCATCTAACACAAGCTGTGCTGTGTAATCTAACATAAACTGTGCTGTGTAATCTAACACAAACTGTGCTGTGTAATCTAACATAAACTGTGCTGTGTAATCTAACACAAGGTGTGCTGTGTAATCTAACACAAACTGTGCTGTGTAATCTAACACAAACTGTGCTGTGTAATCTAACATAAACTGTGCTGTGTAATCTAACACAAGGTGTGCTGTGTAATCTAACACAAACTGTGCTGTGTAATCTAACATAAACTGTGATGTGTAATCTAACACAAACTGTGCTGTGTAATCTAACACAAGGTGTGCTGTGTAATCTAACATAAATTGTGCTGTGTAATGTAACACAAGATGTACTGTGTAATCTAACATAAACTGTGCTGTGTAATGTAACACAAGCTGTGATGTGTAATCTAACATAAACTGTGCTGTGTAATCTAACACAAGATGTACTGTGTAATCTAACATAAACTGTGCTGTGTAATGTAACATAAACTGTGATGTGTAATCTAACATAAACTGTGCTGTGTAATGTAACACAAACTGTGCTGTGTAATCTAACATAAACTGTGCTGTGTAATGTAACACAAACTGTGCTGTGTAATCTAACACAAACTGTGCTGTGTAATCTAACATAAACTGTGCTGTGTAATCTAACACAAACTGTGCTGTGTAATCTAACATAAACTGTGCTGTGTAATGTAACACAAGCTGTGCTGTGTAATCTAACACAAGATGTACTGTGTAATCTAACACAAGATGTACTGTGTAATCTAACATAAACTGTGCTGTGTAATCTAACACAAACTGTGCTGTGTAATCTAACACAAACTGTGCTGTGTAATCTAACATAAACTGTGCTGTGTAATGTAACACAAACTGTGCTGTGTAATCTAACATAAACTGTGCTGTGTAATGTAACACAAACTGTGCTGTGTAATCTAACACAAACTGTGCTGTGTAATCTAACATAAACTGTGCTGTGTAATGTAACACAAACTGTGATGTGTAATCTAACATAAACTGTGCTGTGTAATCTAACACAAACTGTGCTATGTAATCTAACACAAGATGTGCTGTGTAATCTAACACAAGATGTGCTGTGTAATCTAACATAAACTGTGCTGTGTAATGTAACACAAGATGTGCTGTGTAATGTAACACAAGATGTGCTGTGTAATCTAACATAAATTGTGCTGTGTAATCTAACATAAACTGTGCTGTGTAATCTAACACAAACTGTGCTGTGTAATCTAACACAAGATGTGCTGTGTAATCTAACACAATCTGTGCTGTGTAATGTAACACAAGATGTACTGTGTAATCTAACAGAATCTGTGCTGTGTAATCTAACACAAACTGTGCTGTGTAATGTAACACAAGATGTGCTGTGTAATCTAACATAAATTGTGCTGTGTAATCTAACACAAGATGTGCTGTGTAATCTAACAAACTGTGATGTGTAAACTAACACAAACTGTGCTGTGTAATCTAACACAATCAGTGCTGTGTAATCTAACACAAGATGTGCTGTGTAATCTAACAAACTGTGATGTGTAAACTAACACAAACTGTGCTGTGTAATCTAACACAAACTGTGCTGTGTAATCTAACATAAACTGTGCTGTGTAATGTAACACAAACTGTGCTGTGTAATCTAACACAAGATGTACTGTGTAATCTGACATAAAATGTGCTGTGTAATCTAACACAAACTGTGCTGTGTAATGTAACACAAACTGTGCTGTGTAATCTAACACAAACTGTGCTGTGTAATCTAACATAAGATGTGCTGTGTAATCTAACACAAACTGTGCTGTGTAATCTAACATAAACTGTGCTGTGTAATGTAACACAAGCTGTGCTGAGTAATCTAACATAAATTGTGCTGTGTAATGTAACACAAGCTGTGCTGTGTAATCTAACACAAACTGTGCTGTGTAATCTAACATAAACTGTGCTGTGTAATCTAACACAAACTGTGATGTGTAATCTAACACAAACTGTGCTGTGTAATCTAACATAAACTGTGCTGTGTAATGTAACACAAACTGTGCTGTGTAATCTAACATAAACTGTGCTGTGTAATCTAACATAAACTGTGCTGTGTAATCTAACACAAGATGTACTGTGTAATCTAACATAAACTGTGCTGTGTAATCTAACACAAACTGTGCTGTGTAATGTAACACAAGATGTACTGTGTAATCTAACATAAACTGTGCTGTGTAATCTAACACAAACTGTGCTGTGTAATGTAACACAAACTGTGCTGTGTAATCTAACACAAACTGTGATGTGTAATCTAACATAAACTGTGCTGTGTAATCTAACACAAACTGTGCTGTGTAATCTAACACAAGATGTGCTGTGTAATCTAACACAAGATGTGCTGTGTAATCTAACATAAACTGTGCTGTGTAATGTAACACAAGATGTGCTGTGTAATGTAACACAAGATGTGCTGTGTAATCTAACATAAATTGTGCTGTGTAATCTAACATAAACTGTGCTGTGTAATCTAACACAAACTGTGCTGTGTAATCTAACACAAGATGTGCTGTGTAATCTAACACAATCTGTGCTGTGTAATGTAACACAAGATGTACTGTGTAATCTAACAGAATCTGTGCTGTGTAATCTAACACAAACTGTGCTGTGTAATGTAACACAAGATGTGCTGTGTAATCTAACAAACTGTGATGTGTAAATTAACACAAACTGTGCTGTGTAATCTAACACAATCAGTGCTGTGTAATCTAACACAAGATGTGCTGTGTAATCTAACAAACTGTGATGTGTAAACTAACACAAACTGTGCTGTGTAATCTAACACAAACTGTGCTGTGTAATCTAACATAAACTGTGCTGTGTAATCTAACATAAACTGTGCTGTGTAATCTAACACAAGATGTGCTGTGTAATCTAACACAAGGTGTGCTTTGTAATCTAACAAACTGTGATGTGTAAACTAACACAAACTGTGCTGTGTAATCTAACACAAACTGTGCTGTGTAATCTAACATAAACTGTACTGTGTAATCTAACACAAGGTGTGCTGTGTAATCTAACACAAGGTGTGCTGTGTTATTAACACAAACTGTGCTGTGTAATCTAACACAAACTGCTGTGTAATCTAACATAAACTGTGATGTGTAATCTAACACAAACTGTGCTGTGTAATCTAACACAAACTGTGCTGTGTAATCTAACATAAACTGTACTGTGTAATCTAACACAAGGTGTGCTGTGTAATCTAACACAAGGTGTGCTGTGTTATTAACACAAACTGTGCTGTGTAATCTAACACAAACTGCTGTGTAATCTAACATAAACTGTGCTGTGTAATCTAACATAAACTGTGATGTGTAATCTAACATAAACTGTGCTGTGTAATCTAACACAAGGTGTGCTGTGTAATCTAACATAAACTGTGATGTGCAATCTAACACAAACTGTGCTGTGTAATCTAACACAAACTGTGCTGTGTAATCTAACACAAACTGCTGTGTAATCTAACATAAACTGTGCTGTGTAATCTAACACAAACTGTGCTGTGTAATCTAACACAAACTGTGCTGTGTAATCTAACATAAACTGTGCTGTGTAATCTAACACAAGGTGTGCTGTGTAATCTAACATAAACTGTGATGTGCAATCTAACACAAACTGTGCTGTGTAATCTAACACAAACTGTGCTGTGTAATCTAACACAAACTGCTGTGTAATCTAACATAAACTGTGCTGTGTAATCTAACACAAACTGTGCTGTGTAATCTAACACAAACTGTGCTGTGTAATCTAACATAAACTGTGCTGTGTAATCTAACAGAAACTGTGCTGTGTAATCTAACACAAACTGTGCTGTGTAATGTAACACAAGATGTGCTGTGTAATCTAACATAAATTGTGCTGTGTAATCTAACACAAGATGTGCTGTGTAATCTAACAAACTGTGATGTGTAAACTAACAGAAACTGTGCTGTGTAATCTAACACAATCAGTGCTGTGTAATCTAACACAAGATGTGCTGTGTAATCTAACAAACTGTGATGTGTAAACTAACAGAAACTGTGCTGTGTAATCTAACACAATCAGTGCTGTGTAATCTAACACAAGATGTGCTGTGTAATCTAACAAACTGTGATGTGTAAACTAACACAAACTGTGCTGTGTAATCTAACACAAACTGTGCTGTGTAATCTAACATAAACTGTGCTGTGTAATCTAACACAAGGTGTGCTGTGTAATCTAACAAACTGTGATGTGTAAACTAACACAAACTGTGCTGTGTAATCTAACACAAACTGTGCTGTGTAATCTAACATAAACTGTACTGTGTAATCTAACACAAGGTGTGCTGTGTAATCTAACACAAGGTGTGCTGTGTTATTAACACAAACTGTGCTGTGTAATCTAACACAAACTGCTGTGTAATCTAACATAAACTGTGCTGTGTAATCTAACATAAACTGTGATGTGTAATCTAACATAAACTGTGCTGTGTAATCTAACACAAGGTGTGCTGTGTAATCTAACATAAACTGTGATGTGCAATCTAACACAAACTGTGCTGTGTAATCTAACACAAACTGCTGTGTAATCTAACATAAACTGTGCTGTGTAATCTAACACAAACTGTGCTGTGTAATCTAACACAAACTGTGCTGTGTAATCTAACATAAACTGTGCTGTGTAATCTAACACAAGGTGTGCTGTGTAATCTAACATAAACTGTGATGTGCAATCTAACACAAACTGTGCTGTGTAATCTAACACAAACTGTGCTGTGTAATCTAACACAAACTGTGCTGTGTAATCTAACATAAACTGTGCTGTGTAATCTAACATAAACTGTGATGTGTAATCTAACACAAACTGTGCTGTGTAATCTAACACAAACTGTGCTGTGGAATCTAACACAAGGTGTGCTGTATAATCTAACACAAGGTGTGCTGTGTTATTAACATAAACTGTGCTGTGTAATGTAACACAAACTGTGCTGTGTAATCTAACATAAACTGTGCTATGTAATCTAACACAAACTGTGCTGTGTAATCTAACACAAACTGTGCTGTGTAATCTAACACAAGGTGTGCTGTGTAATCTAACATAAACTGTGATGTGCAATCTAACACAAACTGTGCTGTGTAATCTAACATAAACTGTGCTGTGGAATCTAACACAAGGTGTGCTGTGTAATCTAACACAAGGTGTGCTGTGTTATTAACATAAACTGTGCTGTGTAATGTAACACAAACTGTGCTGTGTAATCTAACATAAACTGTGCTATGTAATCTAACACAAACTGTGCTGTGTAATCTAACACAAACTGTGCTGTGTAATCTAACACAAGGTGTGCTGTGTAATCTAACACAAACTGTGCTGTGTAATCTAACACAAACTGTGCTGTGTAATCTAACACAAGGTGTGCTGTGTAATCTAACACAAACTGTGCTGTGTAATCTAACACAAGGTGTGCTGTGTAATCTAACACAAGCTGTACTGGGGCAGAGTCGTCCTGGGTTACAATGATTCAGCATATTACAGACTTGTTCTGGATTAGGTGAATTTGCTGTTCCTTGTCTGACCCTGATGTGAAAGTCTGGGGGAAGTTTAACCATTGTCATGTTCTTTATTTCCATGATACAGGTGAAATAAATCATCTTCTTATATTCTGCTTTCCACCTTGCCGAACAAAATTTCCCTGCAAGGTCAATGCTGATATGCCCATATACATGTTATGCTCAATGAATGACTCTATTAATAATGACTTTATTATATCTTGTTTTATTACATAATCCTGGTGAAATTAGGTGCTTCACTCCATGTTAACCTCACTTCATGTCAGTTCAGCTAAATTCATGCAAAAAATAAACTTGTTATTTGAAGAGCAAAATGAAAGTTTAAACTCAATTTATATTGAAGTCTGTACGGTAACGTCAGCACGTTCCAACACGGGTATATTTACTAAGCAGTCATTTTTCAAGGGAGAAAGGGTTTATCGTTGTTTTAAGACATTGACTAAGGGGCCTATTGATCATTACATATTTGCAGCATATTCCCTGGAATCAACCGGTTTTAGGGGGATATCTGCAAATAAGTATCCCCCAGATATTTTATGGAGGGATTGCATCAGATTCTTTGAGATATCTGCTGTGATTCCTCTATTTCCAAAAGCAGTCGCAACCCCCCTAGGTTTCTATAGGGAATGCAACGCTATCTGATTTACCAAACTCCAGATTGCTCCACATTCCAGACTTACATTGTGCCGCTGTAGCCTATAAACTGCACTTCTCAAAGTTTACCGGGAGAGGTTTACACCTGAGAAATCACAATTTCTCGCACGGTCCCGTCATTATTGGTGGTGACCACGTCCACATAAGATTTTGGGGTCTATTTACTAAGCAGTGTTAGGAGACAGAGTGAAAAGTGATAAGGTGCCAGCCAATCAGCTCCTAACTGTCATCTCACATGCTGTGTTTGAAAAATGACAGTTGGGAGCTGATTGGCTGGCACCTTATCACTTTTCACTCTGTCTCCTAACACTGCTTAGTAAATAGACCCCATTTATCAGGGATGACAGTTTTAGGGCAATTTAAAAAACTGCAATGCGGTAGTCTTATGGCAGTTTTTGAAGGATGGCATCATGTCCCCTTCTGTCTGCCACTCCCATTTAGATTGATCACATGCATAGCGCCCTTTTTTAACGTCAGATGCACAAAAATTTGCGATTGAAACAAAAAAAAACAGCTCTTCCTTTGCGGTGTGAGGACTTATGCGGGGAGCACTGGGAAGCCTTTATTTTATTGTTTATTTTTTACATATTTAATGTATAATTAGTGTTTTCATTTACTATGACTGTCTGATTGCATTTTTGTGCCAACAGCCTAATATGAAATATTATTTTAACCATTGCTCAATGTATTTTGAAACTGTAAAATTTTGGAGGATACTACTTGTTCAGTTTATATGGAATTGTATAATACTACCCGATGGTTTGCATACAACTCCGATCTTTGAAGATCTGCACATTCACATGTACAGTACCCGGACCCTGCAGCCTGATAGGCTGCGGCCATTTGGGTGGCGGTGTCAGGCAGTATTGGCCCCTGTGCGTGATGATGCCAGCGGGTGCGTCCTTTTAGCTTTGTGAACCCACCGGCCATCCTGAGTAACCTCAGCGTTACTCAGATGACCGATGGTCACGCAAAGTGATCCGATAGCAGAAGCATGCAGGGGGTTCCTATTTACAGAAGGCGCCCCCTGCAGGATTAGCATATTTTAACATGCTAATAGCGTACAACTCTGAATCAGGCCCCATATGAAGGCACATTGGGACGGGTCCTGAGGCGCACGTACTGCCGATGTTGGACGCAGTGGAGCGATGTTTGGGCACTGCTCATGGGTCTAAGTCGCACTGTGCGTGCATCCCGATTGTATTTTTGTTTTTTTTATAAACTTTTTTTATTAAGCGAATCACAACATAAAGATACAGACAGATTTCCAAAGCATTAAAGCTTAAAATATACTTATGATGAAAAAAACTGTATCAAGTCACACGACTATATACAGTGATTCAGTTTTAAATGTAAAAAAGAAATGACAGAAAACTAGAAAATATCTATCAGCAACGGTGCGGCCAACCGTCAAGGAATAGGAGAAATAGTAAAAAATAAAAATCAGTAGACAAAAAAAAGGGGGTTCGGGGGGGAAGTGGGGTGGACTCTAGTTAAAACAAAGGAATCCCTCAAACTAAACATAATAAAGAAAGGCATCCCGATTGTTAGCTCAGAGTCGCAGCACTGACTCGGATGTCTGAATTGTATTAGAAAGTTATCGGGCGTTCCAGAGCGATGGCGATTCAGACGCACGTAGATGCTGCGTCTTATGGGAGTATTTGTGTCGCTGTAAGCGGTTGCATATAAGGACACTTCATCGCCAGATTAACAATGGGGCGGATGGAGCTACAGCTCCAGGCCTTCACATAAAAATAGGCCCATTGTCATGACAACATGATGTTGACTGGCCGTCTGCTCTCCACACGGTCAGCTATAAATCATAAGTAGTAAAATTGAATTTCTTTTTACCTCACAAAATGAAGGATTTTTTTTCCTTTACATATTTAGGGAGACATTGGAGAGTATAGGGGGTGTACACGCCCACATGGCACTGGACACACCCACACAGCACTGGTCACGCCTCCTCTGCTTCTCATAATAGGCCCTTGGTCATTTTCAGCTCCAGGCCCATGTGGCCCTCAATCCGGTCCTGTTCATCGCTCACATTGTAAGCCATAGTCAGACGGGAAATATGCACCTAGCACGGGGCTGGTTCATGCGCCGATGATGTGACCGATGGTGGACTGCTAAGGACGCACCAAGCGGTATTTAAACGCCAGAAAGACGTTTAAAGTGGGAGTCACAGCACTTTCACACAACCACATGCACAGATTTACACCAGTGAAGGGTGGCAAAGAAAAAACAAAAAAAACGCAGACACGGACGCGGCTATGCCTATATCAGAGGCTCCTACCTTCCTTGCAGATATAATGATTGAGGTGAAAGTATTTGTACTCATATATAGTTATCTAACGGCGGTCTGTGTAAGGGAAGCGACGGCCGCCATGTCAGATTGTGCCTGTGGCGACAGAGAGGCTCAGCCACCCCGCCCCTGCGGAATTATGGAGAGAAACTGTTCTCACCTAGAAAGATCACTATTGGCTGATGGGGAGACATTCAGGACACTGGTACAACTGTATGTATCAAACACAATCCTATCTGGCCAGGTCTAATCATGTCCAGGCTGTCTCTCTATAATGCTGGCTGTGAGATGAGACATTACTGAGGGTGAGGGAGGTGTGTGTCCATTTGTATTTATCCAGAAGCTTCGGAAAAATCAGCTTAAGATTATGAATATTTCATGGCCACAGATGTCTGTTATATAAACTGGTGCATATTAGATATGGGAAAATGAGATTCACACTCCAGGGGCAATTCGGCTGCAGCCACTGCTCTATTATAATGGTCTCAGGCTGGTGTCACACCAGTAATTTGATCGCTTCCTTCCAGCCAATCAAGGGAGCACTAAGAACCCATCGTCACGTATTACAGTCACCGGGAAACGCAGCGCTCTTGTGACAGGGAAACGCAGTTGTCAATGTAAGTATCTGATCTCTGCGTTTTATTTTTGGTTGCAGAATTGGAGCAACAGAACGACACAGTGACACCAGCCTGATGAAATACCAGCATGGGCTCCAAATGGGAGACTTCTCCTGCTAAGTACAACAGATATGGAGGTAAAGAAACTTGGGCTGTGATATCAATTTCATTCACAGGGCAAAACAGAAACGGCTGCATCAGATACGTATATCATGATCTCACCCCAATTAACACATCCTGCCACGTTCTCTGTGGAAACTGAGCATGTTATTTATTCACGTGGTTGCTGCTTTCATCCACTGTGTGAATGGTCGCGCCATGAATAAACATGGCTATTCCTTATGAACATGGCAGGCTACGTACTTGCGAATGTGAGAACCCCCCCGTGTTCATGTGTCTGCACGTGGAAGTGTCCTGCCCACTGTTTTGTCACCTGCAGCCATCGCTGTAGTATCTGGACTTGCGCTCACCCCGGCATCCCACCTCCATCTGCACGCTACGATCGAGCAAGGAAGTTGGTCGATGGAACAGTTCTGTGGTCACTCACTGCATAGAAAAACGTCCTTTTTTTTTACAGAAAGTGTGGATTCTCGATGGACGGATAAATCTGTGTGCACTAGTGATCTACTTTCATGTGCACAAGCCCGATCCAAGCACGCACTGTCTACGTTTTCTTTGGGGCATGCGCCAAATGCTAACATTCGCAAGATACGTTCACTGGCCTCAAACTCACAATCAGGCCCATTGTCTCTCCCCTTATGGATGTATGAAATAAGAGAGTTATGGTAAAACTTACCTTCGTGAACTCTCTTTCTTCGAAGTCCATAGGGTCCACAGGGAGACATTGGGGTGTAGGTGGAAACTGGAGAACTGGACACCAACAGTAAAACTTTTCAATCCCAGGATGCTCCAGTCCTTCCTCCTATACCCCGCCCACAGCCTGAGGACACTTCAGTTTTTTTTATAAGCCACAGGCACGAAAATGATAGGAGAGAAGGAAGACTGGTACACTGAGGAATCACACTCTCACACAGAGAAGGAACCCATAGAAGTTAGGAGCATCAGGGCGGTGCCCTGTGGACCCTATGGACTTTGAAGAAAGAGTTAACGAAGGTAAGCTTACCATAACTCTCTTTTTCTTCTTCAGGGTCCATAGGGCTCCACAGGGACACATTGGGGATGTCCTAAAACAGTTGTTCCAGGGCGGGAATGCTCTTGAGCTGATAGGATGCTTCCTTCGGACGTAGGGTTCTCCTGAGAGGTAAATGTATTAAAGGCATAAAACCTATGCTTGCTTGTTTAAACGGCTTCCGTCAGGCAGGCGTTATAGGGCATTGCCTCTAAATACTTCTGGACACCAAAATGGCGTTTTTTCCCCGCAGGCTTTACGCTTGTTGAATAATTAAAGCCCGGATTTGCATAATTTTTTTTGTGGTAGTATTTTAAATAGGGCACTCTTCTTTTATTGTTTGTTACTTATGTATTGTCTTAAGTTTTATTACTGTATTGTAAATTGTCATTCCATGTGAGCTCATGGCATGCAGCAAACCGGATCTAAATTCTGGGTATACAGCTGTATGCTTGGCCAATAAAGATGATTCTGATTCTAAGAAAGGTGTGGACAGAAGACCACGTAGCCACCTTGCATAGCTGTTCAGCTGAGGTGCCACGCCAGGCTGCCCACGAGGGACCGACAGATCGAGTAGAATGAGCAGAGACTGTAGTCGGCACAGGAAGGCCAGTTTGCGTGTAAGCCTGTGAGATAGTTATGCGAATCCATCTGGCCAGAGTCTGTTTGTTAGCTGGCCATCTTTTCTGGAATCCATATAGGGCAAAGAGGGAGTCCGATTTCCTAATGGAAGTAGTACGGTCCACGTAGATCTTCAGAGCACGGACCACATCCAAAGAGGCCTCACCTGCTGAGACGTCTGGTGAATTAAAAACCAGAACCACAATCTCCTCATTCAGGTGGAAGCGAAGAACCACCGTGGGAAGGAAGCCTGGGCATGTTCGAAGAACAGCCCTGTCTTGATAAAATATTAAAAGGGGGAGAAACCGGAAAGCGACCCTAAATCTGATACTCTATGGGCAGACGCTATAGCCAGAAGAAACAGGGTCTTCACAGTGAGCCATTTGACATCCACTGATTCCAGGGGTTCGAATGGAGGTTCCTGAAGTCCCATGACAAATTCCATGGAGCCATAGGAGGGACAAAGGGAGGTTGTATATGTAGAACACCTTGCATGAAGCTGTGAACATCCGGTATAGGAGCAATTCTGCACTGAAATCAGACAGACAAAGCAGAGATCTGCACTTTGAGAGATGCTAGGCGGAGGCCTAGATCTAGTCCAGCCTGTAGAAAGGCAAGAATACGAGAAGCTTTAAAGTCTTGAGGGTCATAGCTTCTTGGAGCACACCCTTGGAAATAGGTATGCCATATTCTATGATAAATCCTGGCTGAGACCGGTTTAAGTGCTCTGAGCATGGTCTGGACCACAGAGCTGGAGAAACCCTTAGCCGGTAAGAGGGATGTCTCAAAAGCCACGCTGTTAAAGACAGATGTGCCAGGACTGGATGTAGAGATGGACCCTGAGACAATAGGTCTATTCATAGAGGAAGTTGAAGAGGAACATCTATGGAGAGCCTTCGAAGATCGGAGTACCAATGACATCTGGGCCAAGCCGGAGCTATTAATAGGACTGTGCCCCCCTCCTGTCTGAACTTCAGAAGTACTTGAGGAAGCAGGGATATTCTAGGGAAGTTCCATTTTACCATGAAGGAGTCTATGAAAGCCGTGTCGGGGTCCTTTGTACTAGCTCCATAAACTGGAAGTTTGTTGTTGTGTCTTGAGGCCATGAGATCCACTTCTGGAAGACCTCATTTGTCCAGCAGAAGCTGAAAGACTTCTGGATGTAGAAACCATTCTCCTGCATGCAAGTCGTGACGGCTGAGAAAATCCGCTTCCCAATTGAGAATCCCTGGGATGAACATTGCGGAGATGGCTGGGAGATTGTGTTCGGCCCATGTGAGAATGCAGGACACTTCTGTCATTGCTGACTGACTTCGAGTGCCCCCTTGGTGATTGAAGTAGGCTACAGCCGTGGCGTTGTCGGACTGTACTTGTACTGCCCCTTTTTTAAGAATGTTCTGAGCCAGAATGAGAGCTCTATAGGTGGCTCAAAGTTCCAGTATATTGATTGGTAGCACTGCCTCGACTGGGGACCATCGGCCCTGGAAGGAGTGCTGGCTGGTTACTGTGACCCACCCTCAGAGAATTGCGTCTGTGGTGAGGAGAGCCCAGTCCGGTATCCAAAAGGGACGACTCTTGTTCAAATTGGAAGTCTGTAGCCACTAGGCTAGGGTAGGCCTGCACTGAAACTTTGCGATTGTGGAGCAGTCTGCGTAGCTTGTGCTGCAGTGAAATGTTGTCCAATGTTCGGAAGATACTCTTAACTCGAGAGTCCAGGAGGGCTCCCAAATGTACCATCCTTGGAGAAGGTGTCAGGGAAGACTTTTTCCAGTTGATCAGCCAACCGTGCATTTGTAGAAAGGCAATGGTTACCTGCAGATGGCAGTGAAGACTCTCTGGGATGCTGGCCAACAGCAAGAGATGGGCGCAGTCTGATGCCATGATCTTGGTAAAGACCCGAGGGGCCGTTGAAAGGCCAAATGCGGAGCCTGAAATTGGTAATGTTGCTGCAGTGTAACAAACCTGAGATATTGTTGATAAGAAAGCGCTATAGGTACATGTAGGTAAGCTTCCTGAATGTCTAGAGATACCATAAAATCTCCAGGCTCCATAGCTAGGATAATAGAACGGACGGTTTCCATACGAAACCTGGGCACCCTGATAAACTTGTTCAGAGACTTGAGGATAGGCCGCTGAGACCCATTGGGTTTCTGAGCTAAGAAAAGGGTAGAATAGCCCTTGCCCTATTGTGAGGAGGGGACCCGAATTATTACTTCTGAATTCGGTAGGGACTGAATAGCTTTTTGGAGCAGCAGGGTCCTGGTTGATTCCGATTGAGGTCCTCTGCAAAAGAACTGTTGGGGTGGGGGGGTTGCCTCAGGAAGGAGAGGGAGTATCTGTGGGAGACCACTTCTCTTACCCAGGCATCTGACGTGGTTTGATGCCAAACTTGGGCGAATTGAAGAAGTCGGCCTCGCAGGGAGAGGCCTGTCCCGTCAGGCTTGTCCTCAGACTTGGCAGGTGGACGTCTAGTAGCCCAGGCTTGTTTGGCCCTAGGCTTGGAGGCTTTGGCTAGGGTCTGCTGCCGTGGAAAGGACTGACCCTTGGCTTTGCCCTGAGGGCGAAAGGATGGCATCCGTGGCTTTGTATTATATGCAGAGGGCAGGAACGCCATCTTCTGGACCAAATAGGACGTCTCCTGCATAAGGCAGAGACTATAGAGCCCCTCCTGCAAATGGCTATCTGTGGCTGCTCATAAAATACTATATTGCCGGTGACCGGAACTGTCACATATATTAAAAGAAACATCTAACATCTTGTGTTTTATTTCTGGATACATAGTGCACTTTTTAGGAAGTACTGAGCTGGCTAAATAAATCATTTCCGTTTTTTCCTGCAAATGATTGTTGGTGGCTGCACATTAGATACCATATTGCGGATAGCCGGAGGCTGTTAAAATACTGTGGACATTTGTGTCCTTTATTTGGATATACAGTGCACCTTGTTGAAAGGACCTGATTCAGACCCGTTCTCTATCGGCGTACAATCGCTGGATGCATATGCAAATTTCTAAAAGTGACACCACGGGAAGCGACCGCTTGCCAAGGCATAAGCACGCCCACCATGTCTTAGCGAGCGGCCACTTTGTGTATGCGTACGCCCAATCGCACAGGCAGAGCCGCCCACCAGCAACACGTCATCTCCAGGAAGTGTATTAAACCATTGGTACATCGAGAACCATCGGATGTGAACGCAGTGCTTGAGGTAGCTTTACCCTACAGCAAGCATTGCGAGGAAATCAGTGTACAAAAAAGGCTGTTGACGTGTACTATGACGCTGCCTGTTACTTATGCACACCTCTAAAACGGCGTTGAAACACTCAGGCACGCCTGCGTTCGCATCTCCAACCCCCCGTTATTAGTGTCCTGCCCCTGTTACCACCCACAAACTGCCTCTCCTGTCACTCATTACCCTGGGCTGCCTTTGCTGGGCGAGCGAGGGGGATGCGATCGCAGTGTGTAGTTCGCGCACGCGCAGAACGAAGCGTGCGCATGCGCGTGTGCAGAACATCAGAGCGCTTGCGAACGCACAGTGCGAGTGGCTCTGAATCAGGCCCTGAATTCCATATCTTCTGAACTATATTACAATAACAGGATACTATTAGAAACTAAAGTGATACATTCTTTCAGAGATGGGAAATAAATAAATGCCATCCCTTTCAAGTCAGTTTAGAGCATTTAAATTGTGCTGTGAGATTTAACAATTAACTCTGGAATAAGTAGTTTTTTTTTCTGTGTCTTTAACATATATTAACCTCTTGGTAGAAAAACGGCTTGATGTGCTATGTGATTATATGTTTTATTGTATTTTTGGATATGTGAGTTTATGGCAATTCATTGTTTTATATACAGTATGCTAATTAAATGTGTTTAAAAACTACAAAATTTGTGACAGCACCTTGAACTGCTTGTTGTGCTTTTTTTCCACAGTGTTATATGACTATCATAGCAACCACAGTCTTACGTACCTCCCATGCGCTATTTGGGCACTATCCAGCTGCCGCACCCACGGGCAACAGTGTCCAGCATCATCCACACTGTTTCAGGAGAGGCAGGGCCTGCTCAGCAGCTCCCGTAGTGCTGTGACGAAAACAAAGGCATGACGCGCAGTCACGTCCCCAAAACGAGAGCACCAGGGGGGTGTTGCCTCACACATCATGAGGCCATGCCCAATTTCCGGGGCGTGCTCAAAAGTCCAAACCCTATCCTCCCCATTGTTGAGGGGTTTGGTCTTATGGCACATTATGTAGCGAACAGAGAGGCTTTGGGACTCCCCTCTGAGCTTTGTTTGACATCCTCCCCCTTTAGCCATCACATGACATGCTAATAGTCTGTGTAGCAGACAGACTTTGGGCCTGATTCAGCGGCCACTCGTTCGCTCCAAGCGATGTTTGCCCAACTGCGCATGCGTACGGATCGTTATACGCATGCGCAAACCAGTCAGTGCGGCCGAAATTCATGTGCTCACAAAATAGCGAATGCCTGATAATTTGAGTGACAGAAAGAGGCGTATGTGGGTGGTAACAGGGGAAGGTGCTTGAAAACGGGGAGTGGAGATCCGATCGCAGGCGTGCTTGAAGGTCAAAACGGGCGTTTTATGGGTGTGCATAATTAAAACAGCAGCGTCATTGGCCACGTCACTGGGTTATTTTATAGCCAGAACTGCTCGCAAAATTGTGGTAGCAAAAACCAACCACAAGAATAGCGAGCAGTTCATACCCTGGTATGTATTCGATTAATCAAATAAATAGCGGACATGATGTAGGATGCGAGCGGCCAGGGGCGTAGTTTCCCAAAAAACGACCGCAAGTTTTGTTCGCTCGTTCAGACCGAGAGGCGTGAACAGACCGCAAAGAGCGAACGGTTCATTTGAATAGCCACCCCTTTTTTCGGAACGAACGACCGCAAATAGCGACCGGCTCTGAATCAGGCCCTTTGTGTATATCTGGCAGCCATGCTTGTCTGCCTTCCAATGAGATTTTGAAAAGGAGATAATAGCAGGAAAACAGCTACAAAAATACCCCTGAGATACAGGCTTAAAATGTCCCTAGCTATGCAATTGCTGCTTTAACCTGCGTAAATGCTGATTTATGTATTATTGTGAAGTACACGTAAAAAAAAAAAAAAGTTGTACCTACTTGTCTGAAGACAGATCCAGAGGTGCTGTTATCAAATGAGTATGTAAGAAACGATTAACCCTTTGGGCTCGATTCAATTGAACGCAAATTAAATAGCGTCCGAAGGGAGCTCTCAGAGCTATTCAATTCACAGCGCTGTTAGGTCAGAGAATGCCGGTTCTCCCGATCCTTAAACAGGGTGTTTAGTCGTGAGAACGGGCATTCTCCGAATAAACTGCCCGGCGCGATGCTGATTTCTGCTCGCACCCCTGGAAGTGGGCGAGAAGAAATCCTTCACAGCGTGCTGAATTGAATAGCTTCGGGAGCTCCTTCCCAGCGCTATATAATTCGCTTTCAATTGAATTGAGCCCTTTGTGTGCAAAACAGAACAACGGTCTATAGGCAATGCACATATAGGGGTAATTAAATCAAACTTTCTAAAGAAGACAAATGACGGCGTAGCCTAAAGAAGCCAATCAGCATCTAGCTATCATTTATCAAGTACTTTCTATGAAATGATAGCTACAAGCTGATTGGCTGATATGGGCAACTTCTTCACCTGTGTGCAGAAGGTTTGATTCAAATACACAACAGTCCTAGAGCTTTGCTTTTGGATTAGAGCGGAGCAATATATATAATAGGTGGCATGGTAATGGTTAATATAAATACAGTGCGCACCGCGTCTATTCCTACCGCCACGCCGCTGATACAACAGGGGTAGCTGTCCTAAGTCAAATATGGAGTAAAGACTAGTAATGCATCATTATTTACCCCATATTTGCCTCGGTGCAGAGCCCAAAGATTGAACCTATCACCTTGTTATCACTCGAGGGCTATGACTGTAAAACAAGTGGGTGTAGATCTCCTTTCGGGATAATAAAAAGACATCTTCATCTCTTCTCTGTACATTAAATTCCAGTAATACACACAAGCACAAGCATTCTCTATTGTGAATAAGCGCTTTTAATAGTCCACAAAACTAAAAAAATATTCTCTTAATATCCCCATAGATTTTGAAGAAAACTAAAGCTACGATCCTACCGCTCTCTGTACTCTTGTAAAGAGCATAGATGCTTTCTTTTTGTAGTGCATAAAAAACTCTGTACAACATTTACAGCAAGTAAAGTATTCTCTTCTCCACGGCGGTTCCAAACGCCCCTTCGCTTTCGAATTGTTTTAAATCCTCCAGTTAAATCTCTGTCCGCAGTCCCTAGTCTCCAAAGGAAGCCCGATCTGGAGAGCCGCTCCTCACATGCCCACCTGTCCGGTCCAAAACCCGGAGCCCCTTCCAGCGTCCAGCACCGTTCGTGTATAGTCTCAGATGACCACACTGAATAAAGCACAGATTGGTTATAAATATGGCAGACCACCGTCCATGTGTACGGGCAAAGTAACTGATATCTTACTCCCAGCGTCAGTAGGTTGCCAGTAAGCCCATGGGAACTCTCGTCATCTAAACAATACTTAACACAGAATGCTGTGTCCGTTTACTTGAATGTAATTTTCGGTTCTCACGGACTCCCGCGTAATGTTTGAAAATGGGTTGTATGTAGAACAGGTCTTGTCTCCATAGAGCCTCACCATGACACTAGCAACTGAGCGCTCGATGTGAAGGGATTATCACAACGAATGTTGTGTTTCTATTTTATTCCCAAAAACAAAACGAAAGTCCGGCCAGATGAGTTGTCTCTGTAATGGCGGAAGTGTCCCCAATGGCTCAGAGCTGGTCTTAGTGTGTGCTGGGACCTCGCCGAAATATGGCAGGTGAAGGGTTGTCAACATGAATGAATGAATCAATAAATTAAGAGTTTGGTAATATTGCCCTGTTTGTGTGGATGGAGAGAATCCTGTCAGGAAAATTAGTCCACAGTGCTCCGTCTCTTAGCTCCTTAGAAGACTTTTAACGAGTACTAGATCCGCAAAGTCGCCAGGGGAGGTTCGGAAACACATAACATCTAATTTCAGATGCTGGTCATGCGGTAAAGTCCATGTTACAACATGGCCGCCGCTTCTGCCCAGTCACTCCACATGTGACCTGATCATTCTCTATTTTCATATAAATCAATCACACTTTAAGTAGAGTCATTCTAATTACATTTTGGAGTTACGGTGACGAGGATTTTGCTATGATTGAAAAAAAAATATATATTTTTTTTTAAATTTCCATTTAGATCTTCACCGTAAGACAGTAATCAGGTTTAACGACTGGTGCTCAGCTCGGTCAGCAGAGAAGGGGAGGAAGTACACGGCATGAGGATGAGGGTTCGGACGCCATCAGGTCAGATCATGTCATAGTGTCTCCTGGTACATGCAGGAGATCGCACCTTTATTTATAAGGTCGGAGGAACCTGGACACCTTGGCGCGCAGAAGTCTGATGAACGATTTGGGGAACATTTCTCTGGACTCCTGGGCGGTGTACTTGAAATAGTTTTGTGGATGTGCAAGTACATCAAACAGGGCCTTTATCAGCTTCTTGTCCTGGGAAAAGATAAAGGATAATATTAACGTGCGGTTACGGGAAACGTTGGAGTGAGCAAGGACACAGACAATGTTCCCTTCAGGAACGCAGATGGTAATAAAGGATTACACTTAGTTTGTGGTTTGGTGCCATTGATGTGCTGGTGTTATACAGTGTAACCATGGCAACGACAATATCAGAAGCTGGAAGCTTCTTCCTTCTCCGCCAGGTCCTTACTGCTGGGATTTCACCATCATCATCACAACTGGAGATTTGACACGGACTCATGAGCTGTCTGTACTGTAACAATATGAGGTCGCACTCACGGCTAATACTACTCATCTTTAACTCAAACATTTGTAAATCAGGTTTAGACACAACTCCTTGTGCGGGAGGGTTGCACCAGGCACCCACAGACCCCTTTACTAATGGTCTTCCCCGAATTAACCTCTGATCTTGCCCAACTCCCATGAAAAAGAGAAACGCGTGAATTACTGCCTGTGGCCCCTCTGCGTAAAGGATAAATGATGTGTTTTCTGGCTGTATGTACATATAGAATACAAGAATAATACATATGGAGAATACCTTTAGTATTTCCTGGTGATTTTCTGAAGCGTATAATCTCCCGTCTCTGACGATATCCTCAATTAGCTCCTGGTAATCTTCTGCAGGGTCACATAGAGTAAAGCAGTACACAATTAGTACAGTGCAGAGGGTGAGCACATGTTTCCCGCTCATGTGATTATTGGGCATTATATAAGCAGTGTATGTGACAGCCCCTGAGGGTGTACACATGGGGTTTACATGTTACCGCCATGAGGTAGGAAAGAGCCTCATCACATGAGGCAGAGGTGGGTAGGGCTTTATCACCATCTACAGTAACACTAAAAACCGCTAAGATTGCTATCCAAACTACTACTAGCATAAGTCCTTATCCCCCTAGAATTACTCATCATTTTTAGACACTGGCGAAAGAGACGTGCATGGTGATTGCCACAGGGATGGAGGTACACAGATGGAGGTACTGAGATGGAGGTACAGAAGATGGAGGTACAGAGACGGAGGAACTGAGACGGAGGAAATGAGAGGGAGTACTGAGATGGAGGCACAGAGATGGAGGTACAGAGATGGAGTACTGAGATAGAGGTACTGAGATGGAGGTACTGAGATGGAGTACTGAGATAGAGGTACAGAGATGGAGGTACAGAAGATGGAGGTACAGAGATGGAGGGACTGAGACAGAGGAACTGAGACGGAGTAACTGAGACGGAGTAACTGAGACGGAGGAACTGAGATGGAGGTACTGAGATGGAGTACTGAGATGGAGGTACAGAAATGGAGTACTGAGATGGAGGTACTGAGATGGAGGTACTGAGATAGAGGTACTGAGATGGAGGTACAGAAGATGGAGGTACAGAAGATGGAGGGACTGAGACGGAGGAACTGAGATGGAGGCACAGAGATGGAGGTACTGAGATGGAGGTACTGAGATGGAGGTACAGAAGATGGAGGGACTGAGAAGGAGGAACTGAGATGGAGGCACAGAGACGGAGTACTGAGACGGAGTACAGAGATGGAGGTACAGAGATGGAGGTACAGAGATGGAGGGACTGAGATGGAGGTACAGAAGATGGAGGTACAGAAGATGGAGGTACAGAAGATGGAGGAACTGAGACGGAGGAACTGAGACGGATGCACAGAGTGGAGGTACTGAAATGGAGGTACTGAGATGGAGGTACAGAAGATGGAGTACTGAGATGGAGGTACTGAGATGGAGGTACTGAGATGGAGGTACAGAAGATGGAGGGACTGAGAAGGAGGAACTGAGACGGAGGCACAGAGACGGAGTACTGAGACGGAGTACTGAGATGGAGGTACAGAGATGGAGGTACAGAGATGGAGGGACTGAGATGGAGGTACAGAAGATGGAGGTACAGAAGATGGAGGTACAGAAGATGGAGGAACTGAGACGGAGGAACTGAGACGGATGCACAGAGTGGAGGTACTGAGATGGAGGTACTGAGACGGAGGAACTGAGATGGAGGCACAGAGATGGAGTACTGAGATGGAGTACAGAGATAAAGGTACTGAGATGGAGGTACAGAGATGGAGGTACAGAGAGAGATGGAGGTACTGAGAGAGATGGAGGTACTGAGATGGAGTATTGAGATGGAGGTACTGAGATGGAGGTACAGAGATGGAGGTACAGAGATGGAGGTACTGAGATGGAGGTACAGAGATGGAGGCACAGAGAGAGATGGAGGTACTGAGATGGAGGTACAGAGATGGAGGTACTGAGGCGGAGGTACTGAGATGGAGGCAGAATCCGCATTGCTCCCTGCCCTTAGCAGCAGGAGATACGCGATGATTTTTCTCACTGCTGAGAATGCAGAATGTGTTTTTCTATACATTTGTGTCTACTTCACTTTCCAATTAACAACACAAGATGAAAAGTCTATTGATTTTCCTCCCCATTGAAACTGCAGCGTTTCTATAGAACAATTCAATAGCACCTGAGTCTAATTTACTTTTCAAGGCGTAGACTCACAAAGCTCTTTCCTCCGCTGGATGTATTTGCAGAGCTTGTTATAGATAATTCACTGACTCATTAAACTGCTAAACAGCCCAACACTTCCAACATTTTCAGGTTTATGAACAATCTTATTCCTTAAAGGCCACTTACTAACTTCAGCTCACACCTACAGAAGTGTCCTCATAGTATACACAGCCCTTCTCGGTGCTCCCGGCCATGAGCGGCACAGCTTGCGCCGAGCGTCTTTTTCGCCCAAAATTTTTTCTGTCACTGTGACAAACACCTAGCCCCAATACGCTGTGCGGTACGAGCTGCCTGCTGCGAGTGAGGCACCAGGTCCCGTGTGTCTTGGCTGCGAGTGAGGCACCAGGTCCCGTGTGACTTGGCTGCGAGTGAGGCACCAGGTCCCGTGTGACTTGGCTGCGAGTGAGGCACCAGGCCCCATGTGACTTGGCTGCGAGTGAGGCACCAGGCCCCGTGTGACTTGGCTGCAAGTGAGGCACCAGGTCTCGTGTGACTTGGCTGCGAGTGAGGCACCAGGCCCCGTGTGACTTGACTGCGAGTGTGGCACCAGGCCCCGTGTGACTTGGCTGCGAGTGAGGCACCAGGTCTAGTGTGACTTGGCTGTGAGTGAGGCACCAGGTCCCGTGTGACTTGGCTGCGAGTGAGGCACCAGGTCCCGTGTGACTTGGCTGCGAGTGAGGCACCAGGCCCCGTGTGACTTGGCTGCGAGTGAGGCACCAGGTCTAGTGTGACTTGGCTGCAAGTGAGGCACCAGGCCCCATGTGACTTGACTGAGAGTGAGGCACTAGGCCCCGTGTGACTTGGCTGCGAGTGAGGCACCAGGCCCCGTGTGACTTGGCTTGCACCGAGCGTCTTTTTTTGCAATGGGATTCCATAAACCGCTTCATGAGACTGCACTGATTCATTTGATATGTGACACCTGTATATCTGTATACGAAGTGTTACAATGTAGCGGCCGCAGCTTTTTCCACGCCAAGTTCCTTCGTGCTTTGTATACAGACTCCGTCGCACACAGATATACATGTGTCATATATCACATGTATCAGTGCAGTCTCGTGATGCGCTATGTGGCATCTGATTCTGACTTAAGACGCATTTTCAAGCACAAAAATGCTTGGCGCATGAAGGGTCGCACGGGACCTGGTGGCTCACTTGTAACAGACTGGGGCTAGGTGTATGAAGAAACATCTGTACATCTAATGCACATTATAGAAAATATATATATATATATATACAGTCACTAAAGCATACTATCAGATTGTAGAAATAGGAATGGAGTCACCTTTTTACTGGCCCTGTTGGACTAGGATGAAGTATTATCCATAGGAAGCAATAAAACAGCGCCACCCAGTGTCAAAATTATTATGGTAAATGGAATGAGACGTGCACAGCATTGCCAGGAAATATGGGCAGTACAGGTAACATGGCGAGAATAGCAGGGAGCTTCAGAGATACCCCAGGGGTCTGGGGAGGAGCCACCTAACACACAGACTTCCATCTCCGCCTCCTGGCTGGATGGGGGATGGGCCTTGCTGTTCACTGCTGGACTTTTTTTTTTATGGCGCCTGTTTTTGTGGCAGCGCATGGATGAGCGTAGAAGACGGCATTAATGGCGAGAGGAGCAATTTTATGGCACTTATTGAGGTCACACAGGACATTCTATGGACAATGGAGACTGACTAATCCTGTGCACAATATTTAGATGTATTTAAATGAGCAGCATGGTTGGTGTAATGGTTAGCATAGGTTGGGTTTGATTCTCACTACGGCCCTATGTGGAGTTTGTATATTCTCCCTGTGCTTGCGTTGGAGATCTTCTGGGTGCTCCAGTTTCCTCCCACACTCCAAAAATATACTGTTAGGTTAATTGGCTCCTGACAAAAAAGTATTGTGTGTGTGTGCAGGGGCGCCGAGAGGGGGGGGGGGGGCGGGAGTACAGATTACCGGGGCCCGGGCTTCCTGAAGGGCCCGGTGGGGGCCCGGGGCCGGCGCCGCTCCCCCTCCCTGACAGCAGTAGCCACAGCAGTCTCCTATGCCTGTGGGGGGGGAGCGATCACACTTATCGCGCCCCCCCTGGATTTGAGCAGGGCTGAGGGGGCCCAGAGCGTCCCCCTCCCCAGCGCAAATCTTTTTTTCTTTTCGGGAAGGGGGCGTGGCCACGCCTCCCGCGATTAGGCCACGCCCCCTATTACCCGAGCCCGCAGCGGCTCTCAGCGGGCCTGTGTGTGTGTGTGTGTGGTGGGGAACATAGAGCATGATTCAGCAAGGATCGCACTTGCTTATATGCACGCAATTGGCTGATTGTACCGTACTGCGCATGCGTATGCATAGCGCTTGAGCGAACTGGCCCCTGTGATCGGGACTGCGATCGCAGTAACCACGCAGACCCATCGCACTGTGATTGACAGGAAGTGCCGTTTGTGGGTGCTGACCGGCGGGGGGGGGGGGGGGTACCGAATGCAGGCGTGCCGGTGTGTTTCAATGCTGTTGCAGGGGCGTGCATAAATTATCCACTGCGATACCTTACACAGCCTGAGGTCTCATAGGTGAAGTAATTCCTGAGTGAGGTCTGACCTGCCTTACCTGTGTGTATGGGTCCGATGTTACTCGATGTTACCGATTGTTTCGCTAAGTTGCCCTAGTATACGGATGTGAGTAAGGGGAAGTGGGCGTCCTTATGTTAGGCTGCGATCGCAATGCAAATGCAATTATTTACATATAACCACTGATATTAGCAACTGCGCTGTGTGCGTGTAAGCAGAATAGCGATCCTTGCTGAATTAGGCCCATAGATTGGAAGCTTCACTGGGGCAGGGACTACACTGGGGAATATGTGTGCGCTATATAACTAACAGGTTATTAATAAATTAAATAAATGAACTTCAACAGGTCATGAGTCTAGATTGCGCTTATTTAGACGTTGTCCTGTAGAGCAGAGGTTCCAAAACACCTCCATTACAGTCCAGGTTTTAAGAATATCCATTCTTGAGCCCGGATGGTTAAATAAAATTGACTGAGGTACTAATTAAGTCACCTGTGATCAAGCATGGATATCCTTAAAACATGGACTGTAAAGGCGGAGTCAGATTGTACTCATAAAGGGGCAGATATTATAAACTATCAATGGTAACTGAGGCACATTTCCAAGCACAATATTCACTGTAATATATTAACATAAAAGCAGCTTAATCTAATTGCTGGGGGTTACTCGATACTGTATAAACGTTCAATCTATCAGTATTTCTGGAGAAAAAAGGAAACTGTCTAATTAGTAGCGGTCACCTTCTTACCGTCGTATGTGACGTAAGGCACTTGGAAACCTTTGGCGCTGTTCCCCTCGTTAGATCGGAACTGTATCCAGAGTTTCTTAGAACGCGATGTGAAGGCGATCGGGCGCTCGTAGGTCTGACACGTCTCATACGTTGTCACAGAATTGGCCGAAGCTGAAGAAGAGATAAGATGGAAGCGGTTACTTGCTGATCCTATTCATAGTCATTGGATCAAGTCATTATTCAGCTGATACGTTTACATATATTCCAAGGCCATCCACATTCTCTATGTACCGTCAGCCGGGAGAGCTGCGGCCTCATCATCTTATACAGCTTCTGTCACCAAGGGGCCTATTCATCAACACTAAAATAACGTTTTTAAGGACATTTTCCTTAAATAATGTTATTTTGGTATTCATGTAGCCACTTAGCACAGGAGATATCACAGATATCTCCTTGCTAAGTTCCCCTGCGTTAATTTCCACACTCCCCATACATTAGTACATTAGTATGGGTACATTAGTACATTAGTATGGGGATGTGGAAATTGTGGTATTCATCAAATTCCGAAAATTATCAATTTTCGGAATTTGATGCAGTTACTATTTGCCACTGTGAGGTGGCGAATAGCAGGTAAAACTTACCTGTATCCGCGTGTGCAGGTCCCCCGACGAGTCCCTCCGGCGCTCTGCTCCGTCCTCAGGCTCCGGAGGCTGGTCTGTCATGTGTGCTCCCCAGCAGAGCACAAGAAAGTTTAGAAAAAGAAAAAAAAATTTTTTTTTTTTTTCTAATCTGTCATGTGGTCTGCTGGGAAACCACATGACAGACCAGCAGGACGGAGCCGGAGGCTGCTGCGCGGACAGGTAAGTCGGGGGGGGGGGGGAGGTGAGCTGAGAGGGGAGGGGGGTGTGGGGGGTTGGGGGGGTACACAAACTTACCGCATCTGTAGGCAGTGCTGCGCATGCGCTGGTTTTACAGATGTAACAGCGCATGCGCAGCACTGTTTCCAGATGCGATAAGGTAGTGTAGGCAGGGAAAAGTATCTATTTCCCGAAAAGCTGTCATCGCAAAAATGACAGCTTTTCGGAATAGATACTTATGGAGAGGTGGAATGATGAATTCCACCTATAATTAGCTAGAACTCCATGAGAGTTCTAAAGCTAATTATCTCCAGAGAATTTTTAAGTTTAATGAATAGGCCCCTATATCTGTTTTTAATCAATTACCTCTTAATTAACAATTCAGGGACAAATCATCTATCCTTTCTCTTAGGGGGTTGTATCCGACTGTTCCCATTATCACTCTCCCTCTCTTTTGGGTAAATAAATTAAAATATTTAGGTATCTGGATAACTAATTCCCCAAAGGACTATATAGTATTGAATGTGGAGCCCCTGTTTGTCTACTTAAAGGGCAAACTTCAGTCCTGGCACCGGCTCCCTCTTACCATTACTGCATACTTGCCGACATCTCGGCAGGGGAATCCGGGAGGGGGCTGGCAGGTCCGTCCAGCAGGGAGGATGGGGGCGGGTCAAAGAGGCGGAGCGGGGGCGTGCCGACGCGATCGTGTCATAGTGGCCCCGCCCCCCGCTTTATAATGCCAATATTACTGGCATTATAAGGCAGGGGGCGGGGCTACGATGACGCGATTCGCGCTGAATTGCGTCATCACCCCCCCGCACCGCCCACTTTTGCGGCTGGCGCAGGGGTTAGCGGGGAGCCGGCATCTATTCCGGGGGACTTGCCTAACTTTACACCATTGCAGGCCTTGCTTGCGGGTAGAATTATACAGAAAGGCCCTCCCCTGTTGATGCAAGCTATTAAGATATGGAAATTGGTATCTTATATTCTACAGTTTACGGGATTAGATCCAGACACTTCTCTATGTAGTTATCGTATATTACCTGAACTGGCCTCTTTACAGCTTGAGGTGACATGGGGTTCTAACGGTGTAACTACATTGGGTCATTTATATGACACTTCAATTCTTAAATCTTTTGCACAATTCCAAGAAGTTCATCATCTCCCTCAATCATATTTCTATAGATATTTACAATTACGGCATGCTCTCTCGGCTCAATTTTCAGATGGCCCTCCTCTAATTCAAATATCCCCATTGAAGTCATTCCTTTTATCTTTAGGTCCCCGGAAGACGCTTTCTTACTTATACTCCTATATATTGTCTTCTTATCATAAGGATAGTTTACCACATCTTAGATCAAAGTGGGAGAGAGATATTGGCCTTATAAGTGATACGGAATGGGATAATGCTCTAGAAGCTCCTCGTATTTCCACGACTTCTATAAGATTTCAACAGATTCAACCGTTTATTCTACACCGTACCTATTTAACTCCTGTTCGTTTGCTAAAATTTGGGGGGAGAGCATCTGACATATGCCCTAAGTGTAAAATTAGTAGCGGTACTTTCTGGCACCTTCTATGGGATTGTCCGGTGGTTAGCGCTTTTTGGAATAAGGTTCTGAGAGTTTTGTCCAATACAGGTATTGCTCCCACTTTAGCTACGCCATTGACGTGCTGTTTAGGCTCTATGGAAGATGAGGTAGTGGACAGATATCTTAAGCAATACATTGTCAATATGTGTACACTAGCTAAGGTATGTATGGCTCGGTCGTGGATGGCTCCTACAGGACCAGATTATAATGCTTGGCTGTCCTTGGTCCGTACCACTGTTGAACATGAAAAACATGTGTTTATTTGTCGCAAAGCTGAGAAGAAGTATGAACGTATCTGGAGCAGTTAGCTTAAATCCTGTTATGCCCGTGCAATGCCTAATGATTTATAGAAATAAAAGAAATCCTCTGGCGCCACCTATAGGTACTATAAACGTTCAAATAAAAATAGTGAAACAATATTATAAATAGTATAGGTTTAATCAATCAAATGGATGAATAAAAGCTAGCTAGTGCTGGTATAAAGACTCACTGACTTACAACATGTAACGAATAACAAAGAACAAAATAACACACAAACATATACTAAAAATATGGGATTCAGACACGCTATATAAGCGTATTACTCTGGTCCCCTTTTGGGATCAGTATTATCCAGAAAGTCTTCTTTGGTGGGGAATTATCCTTATCCTTGTCCAAGCAAGGAGCGATCAATTGAAAAGTTTGCCGGCAAACTAATGGGTACCTGATACACTGCAGTTGTACACACAGGTCCCCCTCCACTGTCATCAACGCGTTTCGCCTGTCATTAGGCTTCCTCAGGATGACCATCATAATAAGGATAATTCCCCACCAAAGAAGACTTTCTGGATAATACTGATCCCAAAAGGGGACCAGAGTAATACGCTTATATAGCGTGTCTGACTCCCATATTTTTAGTATATGTTTGTGTGTTTTTATATTCCATGTTATATTCCAAATACTGTTATTTAATTATGTATTTATGTGTATAATTGTGTGTATATGTGTGTGTATATATGTATATATAATTATATATATATATATATATATATTTTATTATTATTTATTTTGTTTGGTTATTTGTTAATGCATTTCTATAAACCAATAAAAATTTACTCAATTTAATAAACAATTCATATTTTCAGTGTTTTCTTCGCATGCAAAAAAAAAGTTGCAAAAAAGTAAATATATCATTAAAAAAAATTAAAAACCTGGGGCCCCATTTATCAACGATGCACAAACATAAAGGGCTATGTTGTCCTTTCTATATTTAACATACAGCGGCAATCTAAGATTACCGCTATTTTCACTGCAACGCTCTCGCCATCTTTGGATGACGAGAGCGATGCGGTCTCCATTGCCGGGTTAAACAGTCATGCGCAGACTGACTGTCGCGCATGTCAGAGTAGCACGTCGCTGGCTACAATACTGTAGTTCTACATATTTTTTAATATGATTTAAATATAATATATATATATATATATGTATATATATATATATATACACACACACACTATTTCTTTATGCCATCTGGTTTGCCCCTTTGTTTCATTTGAATTTTTATATTTATATATATATATATATATATATATAAGGTGCAAGGTGAGAGAAGAGGGTGTCAGGAGGCAGGGTGCAAGGTGAGAGAAGAGGGTGTCAGGGGGCAGGGTGCAAGGTGAGAGAAGAGGGTGTCAGGGGATAGGGTGCAAGGTGAGAGAAGAGGGTGTCAGGGGGCAGGGTGCAAGGTGAGAGAAGAGGGTGTCAGGGGGCAGGGTGCAAGGTGAGAGAAGAGGGTGTCAGGGGGCAGGGTGCAAGGTGAGGGAAGAGGGTGTCAGGGGATAGGGTGCAAGGTGAGAGAAGAGGGTGTCAGGGGGCAGGGTGCAAGGTGAGAGAAGAGGGTGTCAGAAGGCAGGTTGCAAGGTGAGAGAAGAGGGTGTCAGGGGGCAGGGTGCAAGGTGAGAGAAGAGGGTGTCAGGGGATAGGGTGCAAGGTGAGAGAAGAGGGTGTCAGTGGTCAGGGTGCAAGGTGAGAGAAGAGGGTGTCAGGGTGCAAGGTGAGAGAAGAGGGCGTCAGTGGGCAGGGTGCAAGGTGAGAGAAGAGGGTGTCAGGAGATAAGGTGCCAGGTGAGAAGAGGGTGCTAGGTGAGAGAAGAGGGTGTCCGGGGACAGGGTGCCAGGTGAGAGAAGAGGGTGTCAGAGGGCAGGGTGCCAGGCGAGAGAAGAGGGTGGCAGGGGATAGGGTGCCAGGTGAGAAGAGGGTGCTAGGTGATAGAAGAGGGTGTCCGGGGGCAGGGTGCAAGGTGAGAGAAGAGGGTGCCAGGGGGCAGGGTGCCAAGGTGAGAGAAGAGGGTGTCAGGGGGCAGGGTGCAAGGTGAGAGAAGAGGGTGTCAGGGGAAAGGGTGCCAGGTGAGAGAAGAGGGTGTCAGGTGGCAGGGTGAAAGGTGAGGTTAATGTATTAAGGGTGGTATTCATATATATTGTTATAGCGCGCCCGATCTCCCATCTAAAGTGACGGGAGATTGCGGGGCGCTATTCAATTGTTGCAGATCTTCACGCTGATTGCGCCCAAACAGGTCACTTTTCGCCCCCATTTCAGCTCGCACCCCCTGGAGCTGCGAGCTGAAATGGTGAGTCGGCAGCTGATTGCGCCCGACAGAAGCAACAATTGAATTGCTCCTATCGGCCGTGTAGGGAAGCGGTACGATAGAATGGCTCCTGTCGGGCGTGTAGGGAAGCGGTACAATAGAATAGCTCCTGTCGGGCGTGTAGGGAAGCGGTACAATAGAATATCTCCTGTCGAGTGTGTAGGGAAGCGGTACAATAGAATAGCTCCTGTCGGGCGTGTAGGGAAGCGGTACAATAGAATGGCTCCTGTCGGGCGTGTAGGGAAGCGGTACAATAGAATGGCTCCTGTCGGGTGTGTAGGGAAGCGGTACAATAGAATAGCTCCTGTCGGGCGTGTAGGGAAGCGGTACAATAGAATGGCTCCTGTCGGGCGTGTAGGGAAGCGTACAATAGAATAGCTCCTGTCGGGCGTGTAGTGAAGCGGTACAATAGAATAGCTCCTGTCGGGCGTGTAGGGAAGCGGTACAATAGAATAGCTCCTGTCGGGCGTGTAGGGAAGCGGTACAATAGAATGGCTCCTGTCGGGAGTGTAGGGAAGCGGTACAATAGAATAGCTCCTGTCGGGCGTGTAGAGAAGCGGTACAATAGAATAGTTCCTGTCGGGCGTGTAGGGAAGCGGTACAATAGAATAGCTCCTGTCGGGCGTGTAGGGAAGCGGTACAATAGAAAATCTCCTGTCGGGCGTGTAGGGAAGCAGTACAATAGAATAGCTCCTGTCGGGCGTGTAGGGAAGCGGTACAATAGAATGGCTCCTGTCGGGCGTGTAGGGAAGCGGTACAATAGAATGGCTCCTGTCGGGCGTGTAGAGAAGCGGTACAATAGAATGGCTCCTGTCGCACGTGTAGGGAAACGTTACAATAGAATAGCTCCTGTCGGGCGTGTAGGGAAGCGGTACAATAGAATAGCTCCTGTCGGGCGTGTAGGGAAGCGGTACAATAGAATAGCTCCTGTCGGGCGTGTAGGGAAGCGGTACAATAGAATAGCTCCTGTCGGGAGTGTAGGGAAGCGGTACAATAGAATAGCTCCTGTCGGGCGTGTAGGGAAGCGGTACAATAGAATAGCTCCTGTCGGGCGTGTAGGGAAGCGGTACAATAGAATAGCTCCTGTCGGGCGTGAGGGAAGCGGTACAATAGAATAGCTCCTGTCGGGCGTGTAGGGAAGCGGTACAATAGAATGGCTCCTGTCGGGCGTGTAGGGAAGCGGTACAATAGAATGGCTCCTGTCGGGCGTGTAGGGAAGGGGTACAATAGAATGGCTCCTGTCGGGCGTGTAGGGAAGCGGTACAATAGAATAGCTCCTGTCGGGCGTGTAGGGAAGCGGTACAATAGAATGGCTCCTGTCGGGCGTGTAGGGAAGCGGTACAATAGAATAGCTCCTGTCGGGCGTGTAGGGAAGCGGTACAATAGAATAGCTCCTGTCGGGCGTGTAGGGAAGCGGTACAATAGAATGGCTCCTGTCGGGAGTGTAGGGAAGCGGTACAATAGAATAGCTCCTGTCGGGCGTGTAGAGAAGCGGTACAATAGAATAGCTCCTGTCGGGCGTGTAGGGAAGCGGTACAATAGAATAGCTCCTGTCGGGCGTGTAGGGAAGCGGTACAATAGAATAGCTCCTGTCGGGCGTGTAGGGAAGCGGTACAATAGAATAGCTCCTGTCGGGCGTGTAGGGAAGCGGTACAATAGAATGGCTCCTGTCGGGCGTGTAGGGAAGCGGTACAATAGAATGGCTCCTGTCGGGCGTGTAGAGAAGCGGTACAATAGAATGGATCCTGTCGGGCGTGTAGGGAAGCGGTACAATAGAATAGCTCCTGTCGGGCGTGTAGGGAAGCGGTACAATAGAATAGCTCCTGTCGGGCGTGTAGGGAAGCGGTACAATAGAATAGCTCCTGTCGGGCGTGTAGGGAAGCGGTACAATAGAATAGCTCCTGTCGGGAGTGTAGGGAAGCGGTACAATAGAATAGCTCCTGTCGGGCGTGTAGGGAAGCGGTACAATAGAATAGCTCCTGTCGGGCGTGTAGGGAAGCGGTACAATAGAATAGCTCCTGTCGGGCGTGTAGGGAAGCGGTACAATAGAATGGCTCCTGTCGGGCGTGTAGGGAAGCGGTACAATAGAATGGCTCCTGTCGGGCGTGTAGGGAAGCGGTACAATAGAATGGCTCCTGTCGGGCGTGTAGGGAAGCGGTACAATAGAATGGCTCCTGTCGGGTGTGTAGGGAAGCGGTACAATAGAATGGCTCCTGTCGGGTGTGTAGGGAAGCGGTACAATAGAATAGCTCCTGTCGGGCGTGTAGGGAAGCGGTACAATAGAATGGCTCCTGTCGGGCGTGTAGGGAAGCGGTACAATAGAATAGCTCCTGTCGGGCGTGTAGGGAAGCCGTACAATAGAATAGCTCCTGTCGGGCGTGTAGGGAAGCGGTACAATAGAATGGCTCCTGTCGGGTGTGTAGGGAAGCGGTACAATAGAATGGCTCCTGTCGGGCGTGTAGGGAAGCGGTACAATAGAATGGCTCCTGTCGGGCGTGTAGGGAAGCGGTACAATAGAATAGCTCCTGTCGGGCGTGTAGGGAAGCGGTACAATAGAATGGCTCCTGTCGGGCGTGTAGGGAAGCGGTACAATAGAATGGCTCCTGTCGGGCGTGTAGGGAAGCGGTACAATAGAATAGCTCCTGTCGGGCGTGTAGGGAAGCGGTACAATAGAATAGCTCCTGTCGGGAGTGTAGGGAAGCGGTACAATAGAATAGCTCCTGTCGGGCGTGTAGGGAAGCGGTACAATAGAATAGCTCCTGTCGGGCGTGTAGGGAAGCGGTACAATAGAATAGTTCCTGTCGGGCGTGTAGGGAAGCGGTACAATAGAATGGCTCCTGTCGGGCGTGTAGGGAAGCGGTACAATAGAATGGCTCCTGTCGGGCGTGTAGGGAAGCGGTACAATAGAATGGCTCCTGTCGGGTGTGTAGGGAAGCGGTACAATAGAATGGCTCCTGTCGGGTGTGTAGGGAAGCGGTACAATAGAATAGCTCCTGTCGGGCGTGTAGGGAAGCGGTACAATAGAATGGCTCCTGTCGGGCGTGTAGGGAAGCGGTACAATAGAATAGCTCCTGTCGGGCGTGTAGGGAAGCGGTACAATAGAATGGCTCCTGTCGGGCGTGTAGGGAAGCGGTACAATAGAATAGCTCCTGTCGGGCGTGTAGGGAAGCGGTACAATAGAATAGCTCCTGTCGGGCGTGTAGGGAAGCGGTACAATAGAATGGCTCCTGTCGGGTGTGTAGGGAAGCGGTACAATAGAATGGCTCCTGTCGGGCGTGTAGGGAAGCGGTACAATAGAATGGCTCCTGTCGGGCGTGTAGGGAAGCGGTACAATAGAATAGCTCCTGTCGGGCGTGTAGGGAAGCGGTACAATAGAATGGCTCCTGTCGGGCGTGTAGGGAAGCGGTACAATAGAATAGCTCCTGTCGGGCGTGTAGGGAAGCGGTACAATAGAATGGCTCCTGTCGGGAGTGTAGGGAAGCGGTACAATTGAATACCGCCCTATGTGTTCATGAATAAATATAAAATAAAAAATGTATTATAATTAGCTCTTTGTGTTTTCCTTTTAAACACTGGAGAGGGGAGGGTGCCAGAGAGTGGGAAGGGTATCAGTGGACAGTGCGGGGAAGGTATCAGGTGGCATGGTGCCAGGTGAGTCAGGGTGCCAGTTGAGAGTGGAAGATGTCAGATAAGTCATGGTGCTAGGAGAGGAGGGTGTCAGTGTACAGGGTGCCAGGTGAGGGTGTCAGGGAGCCGGGTAAGAAGTGGAGAGATGGGAGGGTGTCAGTGTACAGGGTGCCAGGTGAGGGTGTCAGGGAGCCGGGTAAGAGGTGGAGAGGAGATGGGAGGGTGTCAGGGGGCAGGGTGCCAGGTGAGGGTGTCAGGGAGCCGGGTAAGAGGTGGAGAGGGGAGAGGAGATGGGAGGGTGTCAGTGGACATGGTGCCAGGCTTCCCTGGGATGCCCCTAGAGTCCCGATAACATTGTATCCGGTGATAAGCGGGGCGAATGGCTGCGCAGCTGGTGTCTATAAGTGTGGGGCAGCGGTGGTAGGAGGGGAAAGTCCGGAGAACACCATAATGAAGAGACAATGACCAGCAATAAGATTATTATAACTGAATGCCAGAATCCGTCATCTGAATCAAATTATTAACAAACTAAATCATATTTGCTCCGTGATTTAAGCTCCGGCTTGTGTGCACTATTTAGAAACATTTCTGCAACTGTCATATATAAATATATATTACAATTATTTTCAGCCACCTGCTTATTCTATACATGGAATTCCTCCTTAGCTCATGATGGGGTTATCTTTTCTTTAGGGTGTATCCCCTGAGTAGACTTTTAGCTTCTGGATGATAACAGAATGATTTACATTCATTACTATAAATCTTTGCTGCCCTCTAATGGTGAGAAGCAGGTTTTACATGAGATGTAATATAATCCTGGCTGCCAGTCCCATCACAGGGATTAAGGAAAGCAGAACCAGAGAGCGCAGACTACATATATACTGAAACTGAACTGACTTATAATTAGATATGAATTATGTGTTTTAATAAATACTTATTTATATTTTCGATATAATAAGGATTGGACAATGCTGATGTATCAAGGACGAAACTGATATGTATGTCTTCATTGTTGCACAACATTAATTAAAATCTTATGATACCATCCTGTTGTTGGGAGACCCTGTTCCTTCCTCTACATTGAAGTGCGAAAAGTCATGGGATAGCAGTATGTAAAAGTAATGGTAGGTGGCATCACAGTACTGTGACGTCATGGAAATGCCCAGACCTGCATCAGTTGTAATCTGACATCTCGTGAGTCAGTCTGAACACCGGCTAGTCTGCTCATGGCAAGGCGACGTAAATTATCAGAGTTCGAACGGGCATGATAGTGGGTGCCCGACGGATGGGACATTCCATTTCCAAAGTTGTGCAGACATCCATCATTCCTCTATCTACGGTGTCACATGTGTACCGGGAATACCTCATGGAAGGCATTACCACCCACCGTGGACACTGCAGTGGCCAACCATGGGTGCTTAATGATGGTGACCAGCGGTGTCTGGCCAGAACTGTCCGTGGTAACAGACAAGTGACACTGGCTCAAATCACATCCACATTCAATGCAGGAGGTACCAGGCACATATCCAGCAGGGCAGTGCAGCATTCTTTTCAATGGGATATGGGAGCAGAAGACGCACCAGAGTGCCCCTGTTAACACTACGACACCGAACACATCGTTTCACCTGGGCTCGTGGCATCACTAATTGGACCCTGGAGGACTGGCAACATGTGGCGTGGTCTGATGAGTCAAGGTTCCAGTTGTTTCGGGCTGGTGGTAGGGATTGGGTGTCGCGCAGACCCCAGTTGTCAACAAGGCGGTTACATAATTTTGTGGAGTGTCTTCACGTAGTATGGCTTGGGACCGCTGATCCGTCTGAACACATCATTGACTGGTAACCGCTACGTTGCATTGCTCGAAGATCATTTGCTGACCTTCATGGACTTTATGTAACCCCCACACCGGTGGAATAGTCCAGCAACAGGATAATACACAGTGTCATTGGTCCCGAATTGTCCAGAATTGGTTTGGGGAGCATTCTGAAGAGTTCTGATGAATGTTGTGACTACCACGTTCGCTCGACTTGAACCCAATAGAGTATTTATGGGATGTGGTGGAGAGGTCCATTCGCACCCAAGGTCCTGCACCTACAAATATCAGGGAGCTGAGGGAAGCTATCCAGATGGCATGGGTCATCATCTCTCCTACGTGATACTAAGCATCTATCCCATGACTGTTGGCACTTCAATGAATTTAACTCTGTCCCCATTCCCCTCCTCACATCATGTCACATGCAGCCATGTCATCACTAACACATCACTCATCTCCTGATACACTCTGTGCTGCTGGGGAATCCTGCTCCTTCCACTATATAATTCTCAGTCTGTGGCTTCCTGCTGCCTCAATTCTCCTTCACACATCATGTCACTGGTCCTGTAACATGCAGCCCTGTCCTCAATGACACATCACTCATCTCCTGATATACTCTGTGCTGCTGGGGACCCTGCTCCTCCCACTATATAACTCTCAGTCTGTGGCTTCCTGCTGCATCAATTCTCCTTCACACATCATGTCACTGGTCCTGTAACATGCAGTCCTGTCCTCAATGACACATCACTCATCTCCTGATATACTCTGTGCTGCTGGGGACCCTGCTCATCCCACTATATAACTCTCAGTCTGTGGCTTCCTGCTGCCTCAATTCTCCTTCACACATCATGTCACTGGTCCTGTAACATGCAGTCCTGTCCTCAATGACACATCACTCATCTCCTGATATACTCTATGCTGCTGGGGAATCCTGCTCCTTCCACTATATAATTCTCAGTCTGTGGCTTCCTGCTGCCTCAATTCTCCTTCACACATCATGTCACTGGTCCTGTAACATGCAGTCCTGTCCTCAATGACACATCACTCATCTCCTGATATATTCTATGCTGCTGGGGAATCCTGCTCCTTCCACTATATAATTCTCAGTCTGTGGCTTCCTGCATATAACTCTCAGTCTGTGGCTTCCTGCTGCATCAATTCTCCTTCACACATCATGTCACTGGTCCTGTAACATGCAGTCCTGTCCTCAATGACACATCACTCATCTCCTGATATACTCTGTGCTGCTGGGGACCCTGCTCCTCCCACTATATAACTCTCAGTCTGTGGCTTCCTGCTGCATCAATTCTCCTTCATACATCATGTCACTGCCCCTGTAACATGCAGCCCTGTCCTCAATGACACATCACTCATCTCCTGATATACTCTGTGCTGCTGGGGGATCCTGCTCCTCCCACTATATAACTATCAGTCTGTGGCTTCCTGCTGTCTCCATTCCCCTCCTCACATCACGTCACTGCCCCTGTCACATGCAGCCCTGTCCTCACTGACACATCACTCATCTTCTGATATACTCTGTGCTGCTGGGGACCCTGCTCCTTCCACTATATAACTCTAAGAGGTAAATTTACTAAAGGTCGATTTGCAGGTCGATTTGAGGAGTGATTTAGCACTTCTCAAATCGACTCAAACCGCATGCAGTGACAAATGTTTTTTTCACTGCATTTACTATTAGTCGATCTGTTTTGCGATTTGCAAAACAAATTCGATTTGAGTCGGTTTTGAAGAGTGATTTGCTGTTCGATTTGGCAAGTTCATGACCAAATCGAATGGCAAATCACCCTTCAAATCCCCGACACAACAAACTGCTTCATGATTCACTTTCAGCATGATTAGTTCGTTGTCACACAGATACATGCAGACAGTCTAAAGAGTTAAATTAAGGAAAAAAAAAATGAAGTGCACAGACGCGGCTTCATCCTTTGAAGCTCCGTGTCTGTGCGTTCATTGGCAGAGAGAGGTCAAGCCCCGCCTCTCAGCCAATGAACGGCTCCTCCATTGTACTCAATGGTGGGAGCCGCAGGGTTACTAAAGTTTATCCTGCGGCTCCCACCATTGACTTCTATGGAGGGAGCCGTTCATTGGCTGAGAGGCGGGGCCTGACCTCTCTCAGCTAATGAACGCACAGACACGGAGCTTCAAAGGATGAAGCCACATCTGTGCGCTTCATTCGGGAAGGAGTAATCCGTCTGGTTAGACTGATTACTCCTTAATGCGATGGTCGGGTTATCGTTTTATTATTTTAACTCCTGGATGCCTACTGGAGAAGGGGACCACTGGAGGTAATATAGGTGAGTATTGTGTGTGTGTGTGTGTGTGTATGTATGTATGTATGTATTAAAGTTATACTTTGTAAGGTGTGTGTGTGTTTCTTGGGACATTTCTTTACAGGTGAACTATAAGTCCCAGTGGGCCCTTAATGTCCCGCATGCTGGTACTTGTGGTTCTCCAAGTACCAGCATAAAGGGGAGGCTTGCTGGGACCTGCAGTTCTACTGGAAAGACAATGTTTATTGATATCTATTTTTACACCACACTGTCACAATCAACCCGCCACCCACCGCCCAGGGGTGGCAGGGATAGGCCCGGGCTATCAGCCCAGGCTAGGGGTGCCCTGAAGGGGTCTCCAACTCCCCAGGGACCCCTGGCCTGGCCTGACTAGCGGTCAGTGCTGATGCTGCAGCTGGGGGGCCTGGTGATACGGCTCCCCTGGCTATGGCATCAGTCCCCCGTTAGAAAGGGTCCAGGGCTGGTTCTGGATCTTACAGGGAGACCCTACGCAAATTTTTCCCTGTGAATCCAGAACCAGCTCTGCTTCCCATAGCCCAGTGCTGGTTGTACTAAGTACAGGGAGACCCTACGTCATTTTTTCCCTGTACTTAGTCAACTAGAACAGGGTTGGCAAAGTCCAGGGCTGGTTGTGCTTTGGGGGGTGACCTCACGTTTTTTTTTTCTTAATTTAACTCTTTAGACGCTTTTTACAGTGAGATACATGAAGGCATCTCACTGATGTCTGCATGTATCTGTGTGAATCCGACCTGCTCATGCTCAAATCGAAAGCATGAAGCAGGTCTATTGTATTGGGGATTTGAAGAGTGATTTGAAGTCCGATTTTGAGGCCGATTTCAAATCGAATGCTAGTAAATAAGGGTTTTGTGTGTTGGGCTATGTAAAAGTACCAATGTTTTTCTGATAGTCGATTTGAGGGCGATATGAGTCCAAAGTCGATTTGAAGTCTGATTTTACATGCGATTTGGCCTTCAGTAAATACTCAAAATCGAATCCAAATCGAATGAAAATCCCACCTCAAATCACTCAAACTGCCAAATCGACCTTTAGTAAATTTACCCCTAAGTGTGTGACATCCTGCTGCCTCCATTTCCCTCCTCACATCATGTCACTGCCCCTGTCACATGCAGCCCTGTCCTCACTAACACATCACTCATCTCCTGATATACTCTGTACTGCTGGGAACACTGCTCCTTCCTCTATATAACTATCAGTATGTGACATCCTGCTGCCTCCATTCCCCTCCTCACATCATGTCACTGCCCCTGTCACATGCAGCTCTGTCCTCACTAACACATCACTCATCTCCTGATATACTCTGTGCTGCTGGGGACCCTGCTCCTACCACTATATAACTATCAGTCTGTGGCTTCCTGCTGCCTCCATTCCCCTCCTCACATCATGTCACTGCCCCTGTCACATGCAGCCCTGTCCTCAGTAACGCCTAACATACTCTGTGCTGCTGTGAACATTAGCCAATAACCGGGTAGCGTGGACAAACAGAAGAAGACTGTCAAATGAACCTCCAAGAGCATTTTTGATTTGAAATTGAATGAAATCTTATCGCCTAAATGACGAGAATGAGGAATTTCCCTGTAGATAATCCCTGTACGGACAGGATGACAGACTCATAAATAAGCACGTCTAACAGGATTAATGACAGCAATCGTTTTGTTTGTATAATACAATCTGGAAAGAAGTGAACTCACAGCTTTTCCTCATAACCAGATAATCTCCACATTCATCTTCTATCGGCAGAAAGATTTCTGGCACCACGATGAGGATGCGCCTCTTGGCGGGCGGGGTTATGTTCCATGTGCATTCCGTGTTTGCGGGGTAATTCCCTGGATAATTCGGAGATTCTATATACCCGGAAAAGTCACCGAGCTCCCCTCTGCACTGCCGGTCTGAGAACAGAGAGGACACAAACATTACATAGGCGGTATATCAGCCAGAGGGTGCCTGTCTCTGGTTCTCGGTTTGTCCCCATTTGATTGATTACCGGTTTACTTTCCATCACCCTGGTTCTTCTACATAGGCAGCTGCGGAAAATGCTGTCACTTCATATTACAAATAAATTGCAATAATAAGGATTTACGCCAACGGTTAAGTGTCTGGAATACAAACCTTCCAGCTGCCAAAGGCTGACAAACTAATACTGCGGAGAGACCAGAGTTTAAAGTTTAAAATCTATTTATTAAAATAACATTACCCGAAACCAGCAATATTCATCTCGGCAGAATCCGCTACGGGAGGGGGAGGGGGACACATGGATGACTAACTGCTATGTGTGTCTGACAAGGTTACATTGTGTCAAATATCACAGCTGTCTGAGATCTCTCAGGCGTTCCTGCCAGTAGGTGCTTAACCTCGTCACAGCGCAGATTGCTCGCCAGCATTCTCCGTTTGTGAAAACACTTGTAAGTTCCAACAGGGCCGGGTTTATAAAACCTGTGTTTATTTCCCTCTGTGACTATTTTGAATATATTTTCCTCAAAGCTACACTACCAGCTACTAATACTCAGCTTGGTTATATGTTCTATCTGTGCTTTTCAGGTGCGGTTTTACATCATCGGGTGCTGTTTATTTCCGCTTCCCAGGGTTATGTCACCGCTCTGCTGTACTCTCTGCAATAAACCTTGATGTAAATGTCTACAGCAAGCTTTGTGTCATAGCCCAGGATACGGACATAAACAATTCTGCCTAATGATATAAAGACAGGGCTGAAATGGACAGGAGACAGAAAAATCTATCTACTAAGTGCTGTCGGAGGGTATGTGTTAGCTAATAGACTAAAGTTATCTGCAAGTGGAATACTGGATGTAACGTTTTGTATCTTAAGGTGTATAATGATACTATCACCTAGGGGAAGGCGCTTAGCGCTGGGCGCTGGTAGGGCGGTATGCGGGGAAGTCACTTACTTTTACACTGTGTTATATTAGTGGAGCCGTCAAAGTCGGTGCTGGTGTTTCCTGGGCAGGAGATGCAGAAACTGCGGCCAAACTCTGGCTGGTAAGTCCCCAGCACACACCGGATACATCTGTGAGTCGTGGTATTGTACAAGTGTCCTGGGGAGCACTGAACTGTACCAACCAGAGAGACAGAGAGAGAGAGAGAGACAGCATCAACCAGAGAGACCGCACTTACTAAAGAGACAGACAGAGAGGGAGAGCACCAACCGGAGAGACCACACATATCAAAGAGACAGAGAGGGAACATCAACCGGAGAGAGAGAGAGACTGCATCAACCGGAGAGACCGCACTTACTAAAGAGACCGACAGAGAGGGAGAGTACCAACCGGAGAGACCACACATACCAAAGAGAAAGAGAGGGAACATCAACCGGAGAGAGAGAGAGACAGCATCAACCGGAGAGACCGCACTTACTAAAGAGACAGACAGAGAGGGAGAGCACCAACCGGAGAGACCACACATATCAAAGAAACAGAGAGGGAACATCAACCGGAGAGAGAGAGAGAGACTGCATCAACCGGAGAGACCGCACTTACCAAAGAGACCGACAGAGAGGGAGAGTACCAACCGGAGAGACATCACATACCAAAGAAACAGAGAGGGAACATCAACCAGAGAGAGAGAGAGAGACAGCATCAACCGGAGAGACCGCACTTACTAAAGAGACCGACAGAGAGGGAGAGCACCAACCGGAGAGACCACACATACCAAAGAGAAAGAGAGGGAACATCAACCAGAGAGAGACCACAGATACCAGAGAGACAGACAGAGACGGAGCATGAACCAGAGACACTGCACATACCAGAGGGAGTGAGAGAGCAAAAATCAGAAAGGCAGAGAGATGGAGAGAGTGCGAGCATCTACCAGGGACAGAGAGAGAGAGATTGCACATACCAGGGAGACAGAGTTCATCGAGCGATGAAGAGACCACAAAAATCAGACAGGGAAAGAGAGCATAAATGAGACATAGACAGAGACAGAGCACAACCCATCAGATGCACACTTTACAGGTATATTTACTAAGGTGCGGGTTTTTAGAAGTGGAGATGTTGCCCATAGCAACCAATCAGATACTAGCTATTATCTTCTACATGGTGCTAGATAAATGTTAAGTAGAATCTGATTGGTTGCTATGAGCAACATCTCCACTTCTAAAAACTCTCACTTTAGTAAATATACCCCAAAGCCTGAGCCCGTCTTCCCCCCCCCCTCACATACACACACATACACACACTAATCCTGACCCCATCACAAATACACACAGGGCCTCATTTATCAATGAGTTTAATCACTCAAAACGAGTGATAAAACTCACTGCATATGATAAATGGTGCTCCAGCCAATCAGCTTCCAACTGTCATTTTGCAAACAGATGACAGTTGGGAGCTGATTGGCTGGAGCCAATCATTATCATACACAGTGAGTTTTATCACTCGTATTGAGTGATAAAACTCATTGATATATGAGGCTCAGAATATTGTAATCCTGCCCCCACCCACGTACAAAGAAAATACTCTAATCCTGCCTCCCCCAAATAGAATATTTTAGCCTTTTGCCCCCACACACACACAGAATACTCTCATCTTGTCCCCCACACAGAATAGTCTAATGTGAGCGAACCCGCACTGATACAAGGGCGCACTTCAGATATGGATGTTACCTGCATTTTACCAACACATTCTAACCCATGAGGAAGAGCTTGTGCTGATTTCCAAAATGAACACAATAGTGGGAACGTCACCAGTCTCCTATATGTTCTTTTTTTAATGCACTAATTAATGTGTAAAAGTGCAAAAAAGCAGACAGGCGTTAAAGAGTCCTTAAACTTATCACCCCATCAGCATTAATGGGTCATTATTTTGCACAGGGTGAGGTATAAGAGATAGACATTAATTAGATAGACAATGTCTATCCTGGTGCCTAACCCTATCTGTCGGGGTAGGTGCCTGACCCTAACCGTCCCTTCCAGATGTTAGACAGACAATAGACCGACAGGGTCAAAAAGGTTGACACACTAAATGCCGACATTTAAGAAGGTCGACAGGTACAAATGGCCAACAGGTTCAAAAGGTCGATGGGGTCAAAAGGCCAACATGAAAATAATCGACACGGACATGGTCGACACATGATTTTATTTTTTTAGCCCTAATCTTCACCCTAACCCTCCCCTTGGTGCCTAATCTTACCTCCTGGTGCCTAACCCTATCTGTCGGGGTAGGTGCCTGACCCTAATCGTCCCTTCTAGTGCCTAACCCTCCGGTAAGTTCCGAGCCCTAACCCTCCCTCCTGGTGCCTAACCCTAACCCTCCGGTAAGTTCCTAGCCCTAACCCTCCCTCCTGGTGCCTAACCCTAACCCTCTGGTAAGTTCCAAGCCCTAACCCTCCCTCCTGGTGCCTAACCCTAACCCTCCGGTAAGTTCCTAGCCCTAACCCTCCCTCCTGGTGCCTAACCCTAACCCTCCGGTAAGTTCCTAGCCCTAACCCTCCCTCCTGGTGCCTAACCCTAACCATCCGGTAAGTTCCTAGCCCTAACCCTCCCTCCTGGTGCCTAACCCTAACCGTCTGGGTAAGTACCTAACCATGGGGGTAAGTGCCTAACCCTAAAAAACAAAAAAAATATCTAATTACTGTCTATCTACAGTCCGGAACCCTTTGCACAAGCAAAAACACTACTTAATAAACGTATGTGAAAAGTCAATGTCCTCCCGACCTGACAGTGGCCACAGTCGTACATTCGTACAGCTCTGTGTCTGTGTGTCAGGCAGCCGGTGAGAGCTGTGAGGGGGAACAGCCTCCCTTGAGCTCTTAGATGGACACAGCAGCTGATTATTTCATAGTTATGTTCTATAATGAAGTCAAGTGATAATTAGGATATGAACTTCACACATTCCTCTAAAGAGCAACCTTGTTCCTGTTAAAAAGATATAAGACTGAAGTTTTTATATGAAATAATGGTCATGCATTGCTGACCACTGACGATCCTAAACTGGATCAGGTTAAGCAGACTGAATTCAGCCTCCAGAAAGTCACCTTTAGTTTCACAGTCACGGAATGAGGTGGCACCATTTTGTCTGGTTGTGAGGCCTCCGCCACAGGAAAAACAAGATGTCCTACCAGATTCCGGCTGGTAAGTGCCAAAGGGACATGCCTCACATGGCCGAAAACCGTCCGAGGAGAATTCACCCGACAGGCACAGGCCTGGATAAAAAGAAGAGGAAAGTGATTCCAATATTATTAAAACGTAACTCCAATGGTGTATTATACAAATAGAGCTGTATTTGTTGTAGCATCAGAATTACACTTCTCTCCAAAAGCTGTAACATGTACTGACAATATGTGAAATCATGTACAATAAAGTCCACACTATCTCTAACAATACAGTATTCTCCTGCATATAACCAAAGTGACCAGTAGATGGTGCTACTTCACCAGCTAACACACAGGTTCCCTGACTGCCTGTATTCAGTATGCAAATCTCTGCATACATCATAGCCAGAAGTTGATGCACAATCAGATTAAAGTGACACTAAGGGGAATATTTACTAAAGCTTCTAAAGTGGTTGTGTTGGCCACAGTAACCAATCAGATTCTGTCTATCATTTTCTGGAATGCAAAAGAGAAACGATAGCTGAAATCTGATTGGTTGCTATGGGGGAACACCTATACTTTTCATTTTTAGAAGCTTTGGTAAATCTACCTCTAAATATCACATCTATGGGCCCTGATAGTTGAATAAAAAAGGAATTGTACATTACTGCAATTTCAAGTACATTGTGGGGTGTTATTTCACTTAGAACACCAAGGGAATGTAGAGTAAACACAGTTGGCCATAATATGGGGATTTCCAGGTGCCTAAGCTAGTACTTGTCTGAGGTTGCTGAGCCTGAGAGGTTATAGAGCTCAAGTGTAGGATAGAGGGAGCAGCCTGTGTCTCTCCAGGCCGGCAGGACATGCTGGGAACTGTAGTTCCACAACAGCTGGTGAGCTAAGGGTTGCCCAAACTTGCCTAATACAGTCACTGCTTTCCTCAAAAGGAGTTTTAACTTGATTTTACACCCCCACCGAAATTAGTTTCACACAATTTATCAGTTATGTGACAGAAATCTATTAAAGCAGAGTTTCCTCTCGGTGTACAAGACAGGTCTTTATTCAGGTATCTAGCAGCAGATGTAATAAACACTCGGTACAGTGGTAGCCATTTTACCGTAGCCTGCTGTAGCCACACAGTATCAAAGCTGCACATTCTTCAATGCTCCCAACTAAAATACATTATAGCCCAATTTCTGTATGTATAACCCCACATACTTCGTAATAACCCCACCCGCTTCATGCATGTGTATTTTGCCCATTATGAGGGACCTTCCTGGCAATTTGATTTCCTTCCACTGGTTTTCAGGATGTCAGTCTCGCCCTGTCTCCAGGGCACAGACCAGCATGTCTCTATTACCTCCACACTCAGATATGTCTCGAGCGCCTGCAAGCTTTTGATTGTCTCGGGTCTCGGAATCGGGGCAAATTTCACAGATTATCTGCCCTTCCTCATTTTGGTAGGTTCCATTTGGGCATAAAACACACTGCTCCTTTTCTCCGTCGTAGTAAGTTCCAGCGTGACAGCTGACTGAGAGAGAAGAGGAGAGACCTGCAGTGGTTAATTCGGAAGAGGTACAGGACTGGTGCATACAACATATATACATTATGCCATACGCTGAGGTGTCTATGACGTGCGGACTCCTTGTACTGTATATGGGTTTTTTTCTTCTCCTTTACAGAATGCTTCACCTATATATAAATATAGAATACTCTCTGTCGATATATAAATATATATATATATATATATATATATTTTCTTTTATTTATACACCGACGTTGATGACTCACATAGTCATACGTATAGACATCTCGAGACGCATACCACTCTGCAAAAGGGCACAACTATACCTATTTTCTCCATTCACGTTACTTTTAAGCATTGTTCGCTAAGATTTACTTCCAACTGTGAATCAGCCTGTTCATCCTCTTTAATAGGTAAAATAAATTCTTAAGGTGCGTACACACATAACGATTTTTCGAATGATTTAACTATAACGACGTCGTTATCGTTAAATTGTTTGTAAAATCGTTTATCTTTTTAAGGTGAACGATGAACGATAATCGTTCATGCGCGTTCACGTTTGTAGTTTATCGGCCATTCTGACTGTCCAACAAACGATTTTTTCAGAAAATTGTTTATGTTGTACAGAATGAACAATAAACGATGAGCGACTTCCATTCACTGTATGCATGATTAAAAAATCGTTCATCGTTCATGAAAATCGTTCAGAAATTTAGTAACCAACAATAGACTTTTTCGAAGGAAAATCTGAACGAAAATCGTTCACTAAAAATCATTGGTTACTAACATCGTTGTGTGTGTATGCAGCTATAGACTACCTGGACTAACACATGTTCTGCACACCTACAGCCAACAGACTATAGCGCCTCCTCTGCACTTACACGTTCCCTTCTAAACTATATAATATAAGCTAGCAAGAGGCGGCCTCTTACCTTTTTGTTGTCAGGTGCGAGTTTGTATCATGAAACTCATGAAACGTATACAGATGTGTCCACATACATCTATCCTCCGTGCGCTACAGGTCGCGTTATATATAACGTGTGGGCGCTGTGAGACTTGGTAGTGCCGAGCGTCTTTTTGTGCGACTTTTTCCACTAAAATGCGTTTTTATTAACACAGCAATGCGAATAGGAGGTACAAGCAGAGTCTGCTGATTAAAATGATATGCGGCATGCCTATATTCTGTGTGTGACTGCGGCTGTATCTGCATGTGAAATGCTACGTTACAGTGTCAGCGTCTGTGACACTAACGTAGCATTTCACGAATGCAGATATAATCGCAGTCACACACAGAACATAGGCACGCCGCATATCATTTTAATCAGCAGAAGCTGCTTCTTTGCACTATTCACATTGCTTTGCAAATAAGAAACATTTTAAGGGAAGACTTTGCACTAACAGACGCTTGGCACTACCAAATCGCAACACGGCATGGTAAGACTAGAAGGGCTGTTTAATGCGCAAGGAGGCTAGATGTATGTGGACACATCTGTACATCGTGTAAATGCGCGCACCTGAGAAATGCGAGATCCAATTAGAAGTGCCAATTTGGGAACTTGCGGCAAGATGCACTACTTTTCTAAAAAAAAAAAAAAAAAGTGAACTAAGAGTAGTCCATAAAAAAAGCAGGGAAACCACCCTTGACCCCAAAATAGAGGCAACTGTGATAGCAGGACCATATGAAGGGCTGTTAGTGACACTGAGATAGCAGGACCATATAGACGGCTGTTAGTGACACTGAGATAGCAGGACCATATAGACGGCTGTTAGTGACACTGAGATAGCAGGACCATATGGAAGGCTGTTAGTGACACTGAGATAGCAGGACCATATAGAAGGCTGCTAGTGACACTGAGATAGCAGGACCATACAGAAGGCTGTTAGTGTCACTGAGATAGCAGGACCATATAGACGGCTGTTAGTGACAATGAGATAGCAGGACCATATAGACGGCTGTTAGTGACACTGAGATAGCAGGACCATATGGAAGGCTGTTAGTGACACTGAGATAGCAGGACCATATAGAAGGCTGTTAGTGTCATTGAGATAGCAGGACCATATAGACGGCTGTTAGTGACAATGAGATAGCAGGACCATATAGAAGGCTGTTAGTGTCACTGAGATAGCAGGACCATATAGAAGGCTGTTAGTGTCACTGAGATAGCAGGACCATATGGAAGGCTGTTAGTGACACTGAGATAGCAGGACCATATAGAAGGCTGTTAGTGACACAGATAGCTGGACCATATAGACGGCTGTTAGTGACACTGAGATAGCAGGACCATATAGACGGCTGTTAGTGACACTGAGATAGCAGGACCATATAGAAGGCTGTTAGTGACACTGAGATAGCAGGACCATATAGAAGACTGTTAGTGTCACTGAGATAGCAGGACCATATGGACGGCTGTTAGTGACACTGAAATAGCAGGACCATATGGAAGGCTGTTAGTGACACTAAGATAGCTGGACCATATAGATGGCTGTTAGTGACACTGAGATAGCGGGATCATATATAAGGCTGCTAGTGACAATGAGATAGCAGGACCATATACACGACTGTTAGTGACACTGAGATAGCAGGACCATATACAGTAGATGGCTTTTAGTGAGAACTAAGTTATCAAGACCATATAGAAAGCTGTTAGTGACACTGAGATAGCAGGACCATATAGAAGGCTGTTAGTGACACTGAGATAGCAGGACCATATAGAAGGCTGTTAGTGACACTGAAAGAGCAGGACCATATAGATGGCTGTTAGTGGTCATAAGGAAACTATTGGAGGTTTTTAAAAGGTGTCAAATGGCTGATTTTGCACTTATTAATGGTTAAAAAATTATAGCAAGCGTTTTTCAGCAAATTAAAGTCTTTAAAGCATTTTGGCGTACAGAAAAATGTATTGTGGCAGTATCACTAGAGGTGGCACTGGTGAGCAGCAGATTCTGTGTGGGGTAGAACAGATCCGCCCACACAGAGTAGAAAAAGCATTGTGGGAAGATGTATAATGGCTGCCGTATGACCAGAGCCCAGGTGAGGCTGCTAGTGGACACAACCAGACAGTCCAGGTGGGGCTGCAGTGTGAGTGAAGCAGACCAGGTGGTCAGGATCATACCTGCAAGGAGACAGGCAGAATCATATACCTCTGACACTGTCCTTGTGAGAGGCGGCAGCCAACAAACTGAGAAAGCTATACCAGGTCAGGAGGCCAGTGTCCAGTCCTGCATGTGGCAGAAAGGACCACAAATCTCAGAGACTGTGAGAGAGTTTCATGCAGATTAGCTGCTTCTGTAGAGAGGGTTCAAGAAGTGAGCTAGTGCCCTAATCAAGGGCTAGGTCTGTTTGTTATTTTTCTGTTTCCTGATTTCACATGCTGATAGTAAAGCACCACTTATGTTTATTTAACTGGAATGCTACGTGTGGACTCTAATTCTGCACCTACTCACTGCACCACTGACCCCAGTCTACCGAGCTAATTAACCCCAAGTATCACATATGGTGGAGAATGCGGGCATAAAGATTCTACGCACACAGGTCTACGCAGAAAGTGGATTACAGCAGCTAATGGAAATATGGATGTTTACTGCACCTGCATAGTGGACTCAACAGCGCAAAGCTCATCAGGTTGGTGAGTGAAGATAAAATCTGTTTTGAAATATTTCATGGAAAAGTTGTATGCATGTCTGAAAACCGTGCTACAAAGTTTGCTAAAAGTTTGTGCACTTTCTTCAGCATTGGAAAGGTTAAAAGAAGTTGTGTGGTTTATTCTGTTGAAATCCAGCTCATTAAGACAAGGTGTGTCTAATTATGTGCTATGTTGATTGCTGGACGTTGTAGTTCCACAGAAGTGAAAGCAGGTGCTGTATTATATTGTGCTGTAAATACGATTGAAAGTCAAGTGTTACAAGTGAAAGAAGAACTGTGCTAAAAAAAAATAAAAAAAATTAAATTTAAAGGGACAGACACCCAATTTATTTTGGGAAGAAAAGACTGTGGTTCTAGGCTCTTCATGGTGCTGACATCTATTCAAGCCGAACCCTGCTTCACTTCTAAATCACCAGACAACATGGATGACATGGTGAAGGCCTTGCGGATGGCTGCAGCAGCTCCGTAAGAAGCCAACAAGCAGCAGTGGGCAAAGCTCAAGGCCCAAAAAGAAAGTGGTCAGGGTATGGTGCAAGGTCCGTCCAGAAAGAACTATATCAGCCTGGAAGAATTTGACAATATGCGTAAAAGTTTTGAATGAAGGTAATGCGTATTTTGCTTGGAAGGTTGATGACTTAATGGAGCAATTAGCTGATGAGAGAAATGTTCATGAACAAGCTGAAAAGAAATTACGGAGTGAATTGTCTACTTTGAAAATGGCATTTGAGCAGCAAGAAATAAAAAAAACGTGAAGTTCTTAAAGAGACAGACCTCAAATTGGCAGCTATGTCTGAACGCCTTGAGGAAGCTACATTTTTCCAATGTGTTACAAACTATGAGAATGATGTGCTCCTAGCAAAGAATGATGTATTAGAGCAGGATGTTGTGGAATTACAGCAATACAGGGTGGTACTTGAGCAGGAAGTGGAAGAATTGAAAGAAGGTGTCCAGAGACATCAGTGATACAGAGCGCGCACAAGTGGAAGTGGCGGATCTGGCTCTGGTGTTAAAAGGAAAAGACTCTTTAATTGTGTCCACTCAAGTAAAGCTTAAAGATTGTGAGTTGGAGAGAAGTTCTCTGGCTGAAGAGTTCTGTGAAGTAAAAGAGAAGTATCTCTAGATGCTGCAGACTCGCACTCAGTGGGAAACTGACCGTGAAGGAAAAGAGATGGCGATGGTCCGTCTTAAAGTCAGCTGTAAGGAGCAAGTACAAACTCTCCATTCCAATTTACTTGCAGCTAAAGCAGTTTCAGAATGTCTGACGGAAAGAAATGTATTCCTGGAGGAAAGTCTGCATAAGCAAAGTGAATCTTTGGAAAGAGAGCTTAACCTTGCCCATGTTGAAGTTGCAAGAACAGAAGAAGAACCTTGAAAAGTGTCTGCTAAGTACACAGGACCAGTTGCAATGATTCCAAGCGGAGAGGAATACCAGAGAACTGGAGTTGCAATGTGTATTAAAAGTGGCAGCTACTGAAATAGCTGTATCAAAGTTGGGAAATTCCCTAAAAGTCTGTCTTGTAAGAGTGGATGAGATTCCTTGCAGTGACTTCCAGCTTACACTGATAGCTGAGGGTGTGAAGTCCTCCCAAAGAGACAGGGGTCCAGATGGCAGATGGCAAAACCGTGTCTGTAGTTGATGATAAAGAATTGACTTATACAGATGGTGATCGCATGACCTGTCAAGCAAAGGTACAGGATGTACAGAAGTCTACGGAGATAGTGATGGCTTCAAAGGATGAGAATCTTGTTGCCGTGATTCAGAGTGATGTGAATGTGACGAAATCACACAGTCTTGCAGTGCAAAGCAGAACCTTAAAGAAGGTTACTTCTGAGAGTCTTGTGAAGAATAATACTCAGGTATGTGACACAATGCCTTCATACAAGCAGGATGGAACTTGCAATTCTGCTGGATTTGTCTATGACAGTGGTTCTCAAACTCTGTCCTCAGGACCCCACACAGGTCACGTTTTCCAGGTCACCCAGCAGGTGCACAGGTGTATTCATTACTCACTGGCACATTTTAAAAGATCCACAGGTGGAGATAATTATTTAACTTGTAATTCTGTGAGGAGACCTGGAAAACATGCACTGTTTGGGGTCCTGAGGACCGAGTTTGAGAACCCGTGGTCTATGAGGACGTAGGGCACTATGGGAAAATGTGCCTGAAATCCTTAAAGCTTCAAATGCTTAAGAATGAATCTCAAGTGGTTCATATAGAAAGTAAGAAGTACCACAAAGCGAGGAAAAAGTTAGCAGGAAAATAAATTTGGGAATCTGGAGGATGAGACCCCCAGAGATTGCAAGAGTCTGGATGATCGTGGATGCAGTGGATTTCCCTCATGAGGAGAGTGAAGAGGGACATTGTCATGAGAATGCCTCATCCCATGTAGCTGAACCCAGGGGTTTCAAGCTGGGGAGGGGTATATGTGGCAGTATCACCAGAGGTGGCACTGGTGAGCAGCAGATTTTGTGTGGGGCAGGACAGATCCGCCCACACAGAGTAGAAAAAGCATTGTGGGAAGATGTATTATGGCTGCCGTATGACCAGAGCCTAGGTGAGGCTGCTGGTCAACACAGCCAGACAGTCCAGGTGGGGCTGCAGTGTGAGTGAAGCAGATCAGGTGGTCAGGATCATACCTGCAAGGAGGCAGGGAGATCCCTATACCTCTGACACTGTCCTTGTGAGAGGCGGCAGCCAACAAACTGAGAAAGCTATACCAGGTCAGGAGGCCAGTGTCCAGTCCTGCATGTGGCAGAAAGGACCACAAATCTCAGAGACTGTGAGAGAGTTTCATGCAGATTAGCTGCTTCTGTAGAGAGGGTTCAAGAAGTGAGCTAGTGCCCTAATCAAGGGCTAGGTCTGTTTGTTATTTTTCAGTTTCCTGATTTCACATGCTGATAGTAAAGCACCACTTATGTTTATTTAACTGGAATGCTACGTGTGGACTCTAATTCTGCACCTACTCACTGCACCACTGACCCCAGTCTACCGAGCTAATTAATCCCAAGTATCACAGTATGTACAGTAATTTTTCAGTGTTTTTATACGTCTGTAAAAAGTTGGAATAAACACTATTTAGCTCCCATCTGCAAGTTCTAAAACCATAATGTATACCTCCACATACCTGTCCCACATCATTTACACCTCCACGTACCTGTCCCACATAATTAACACCTCCACATACCTGCCCCACATCAATTACACCTCCACATGCCTGTCCCTTATCATTTACACCGCCACATACCTGTCCCCCATCATTTACACTTCCACATATCTGTCCCCCATCATTTACACCTCGACATACCTGTCCCACGTCATTTACACCTCTACATACCTGTCCCGCATCATTTACACCTCCACATACCTGTCCCCATCATTTACACCTCTACATACCTGTCCCTCATCATTTACACCTCCACATACCTGTCCCACGTCATTTACACCTCTACTTATCTGTCCCTCATCATTTACACCACCACGTACCTGTCCCCCATCATTTACACCTCCACATACCTGTCACACATAATTTACACCTCCACATACCTGTCTCACGTCATTTACACCTCTACATACCTTTCCCTCGTCATTTACACCTCCACATGCCTGTCCCACATCATTTACACCTCCACATACCTGTCCCCCATCATTTACACCTTCATATACCTGTCCCACATCATTTACACCTCCAAGAACCTGTCCCCACATCATTTACACCTCCAAATACCTGTCCCATATCATTTACACCTACATACCTGCCCCACAAGATTTACACCTCCACACACCTGTCTCGCATCATTTATACCTCCACATACCTGTCCCACATCATTTACACCTCCACATACCTGCTGCACATCATTTACACCTCCACATGTCTGTCCCACATCATATACACCTCCACATGTCTGTCCCACATCATATACACCTCCACATACCTGCTGCACATCATTTACACCTCCACATGTCTGTCCCACATCATTTACACCTCCACATACCTGCTGCACATCATTTACACCTCCACATACCTGTCCACCATCATTTACACCTCCACATACCTGTCCCCCATCATTAACACCTCCACATACCTGTCCCCCATCATTTACACCTCCACATACCTGTTCGCCATCATTTACACCTCCACATACCTGTCTCACGTCATTTACACCTCTACATACCTGCCCCACAAGATTTACACCTCCACATACCTGCTGCACATCATTTACACCTCCACATACCTGCCCCACATCATTTACACCTCCACATACCTGTCCCCCATCATTTACACCTCCACATACCTGTCCCCCATCATTTACACCTCCACATACCTGTTCGCCATCATTTACACCTCCACATACCTGTCTCACGTCATTTACACCTCTACATACCTTTCCCTCGTCATTTACACCTCCACATGCCTATCCCACATCATTTACACCTCCACATACCTGTCCCCCATCATTTACACCTTCATATACCTGTCCCACATCAGTTACACCTCCACGTACCTGTCCCACATCATTTACACCTCCAAGAACCTGTCCCCACATCATTTACACCTCCAAATACCTGTCCCATATCATTTACACCTACATACCTGCCCCACAAGATTTACACCTCCACACACCTGTCTCGCATCATTTATACCTCCACATACCTGTCCCACATCATTTACACCTCCACATACCTGCTGCGCATCATTTACACCTCCACATGTCTGTCCCACATCATATACACCTCCACATACCTGCTGCACATCATTTACACCTCCACATGTCTGTCCCACATCATTTACACCTCCACATACCTGCTGCACATCATTTACACCTCCACATACCTGCCCCACATCATTTACACCTCCACATACCTGTCCCCCATCATTTACACCTCCACATACCTGTCCCCCATCATTTACACCTCCACATACCTGTCCCACATCATTTACACCTCCACATACCTGTCCGCCATCATTTACACCTCCACATACCTGTCACACATAATTTACACCTCCACATACCTGTCCCATATCATTTACACCTCTACATACCTGCCCCACATCATTTACACCTCCACATACCTGTCCCTCATAATTTACACCTCCACATGCCTGTCCCACATCATTTACACACCTGTCCCACATCATTTACACCTCCACATACCTGTCCCACAAAATTTAGACCTCCACATACCTGCCCCACATCAATTACACCTCGACATACCTGCCCCACATCATTTACATCTCCACGTACCTGTCCCACATCATTTACACCTCCACGTACCTGTCCCACATCATTTACACCTCCAAGTACCTGTACCCACATCATTTACACCTTCATGTACCTGTCACACATCATTTACACCTCCACGCTCCACGTACCTGTCCCATATAATTTACACCTCCACACACCTGTCTCGCATCATTTATACCTCCACATACCTGCCCCACATGATTTACACCTCCACACACCTGTCTCGCATCATTTATACCTCCACATACCTGTCCCGCATCCTTTACACCTCCACATACCTGTTCGCCATCATTTACACCTCCACATACCTGTCTCACGTCATTTACACCTCCACATACCTGTCTCACGTCATTTACACCTCTACATACCTGTCCCACGTCATTTACACCTCTACATACCTTTCCCTCATCATTTACACCTCCACATGCCTGTCACACATCATTTACACCTCTACATACCTGTCCCCATCATTTACACCTCCACATACCTGTCCCCCGTCATTTACACCTCCACATACCTGTCCCATGTCATTTACACCTCCACATACCTGTCCCATGTCATTTACACCTCCACATGCCTGTCCCATGTCATTTACACCTCCACATGCCTGTCCCACATCATTTACACGCCTGTCCCACATCATTTACACCTCCACATACCTGTCCCACAAAATTTAGACCTCCACATACCTGCCCCACATCAATTACACCTCGACATACCTGTCCCACATCATTTACATCTCCACATACCTGTCCCACATCATTTACACCTCCATGTACCTGTCCCACATCATTTACACCTTCATATACCTGTCCCACATCATTTACACCTCCACATACCTGTCCCATATCATTTACACCTACATACCTGCCCCACAAGATTTATACCTCCACATACCTGTTCCACATCATTTACACCTCCACATACCTGCTGCACATCATTTACACCTCCACGTCTGTCCCACATCATATACACCTCCACATACCTGCTGCACATCATTTACATCTCCATTTCTGTCCCACATCATTTACACCTCCACATACCTGCTGCACATCATTTACACCTCCACATACCTGTCCCACATCATTTACACCTCCACATACCTGTCCCACATCATTTACACCTCCACATATCTGTCCCACATCATTTAAACCTCTATATACCTGTCCCACATCATTTACACCTCTATATACCTGTCTAACTTCATTTACACCTCCACATACCTGTCCCACATCATTTACACCTCCACATACCTGTCCCACATCATTTACACTTCCACATACCTGCTGCACATCATTTACACCTCCACATACCTGTCCCTCATCATTTACACCTCCACATACCTGTCCCACATCATATACACCTCCACATACCTATCCCACATCATTTACACCTCCACATACCTGTCCCACATCATTTACACCTCCACATACCTGTCCCACATCATTTACACCTCTATATACCTGTCCCACATCATTTACACCTCCACATACCTGTCCCACATCATTCACATACCTGTCCCACATCATTTACACCTCCACATACATGTCCCACATCATTCACATACCTGTCCCACATCATTTACACCTCCACATACCTGTCCCACATCATTTACACCTCCACATACCTGTCACACATCATTCACATACCTGCCCCACATCATTTACACCTCCACATACCTGTCCCCCATCATTTACACCTCCACATATCTGTCCCACATCATTTACACCTCTATATACCTGTCCCACATCATTTACACCTCCACATACCTGTCCCACATCATTCACATACCTGTCCCCCATCATTTATACCTCCACATTCCTGTCCCACATAATTTACACCTCCTCATACCTGTCCCACATCATTTACACCTCCACATTGCAAATTAAATTCACGGTGGGAGTTCACTGTGAGAACAGCTTGCAGGACCCAAATCTCACCTAATTGGATTAACCCCCTTTGTCTTTCAGTATCCAGTCTTGTTTTGTTACTGTGCTTGTCACTTATAAAATGCTGTGGTTTATGCTGGTGCTATAAAGGTATTATTATTATTACTACTATATAATGTCCTTCAGACTCCGTGATCTGCTTTAAAAATAAAATTTTGGACTCCTTAATCAATGACACCACAGATGTTTAAGCTGCTCTCGAGGATTGGGGTAAAAAATCAAATAGCTTAGGTGGTTCAGTGCTCTGGGTTCGACGGGGCATGACTAGTGACTGCACAATGACCTCACAAACAGCAAGATAGTGGTCAGGACCCCTGTGTTCCCCAATTAGAGGGACTATTTGTCCATTACTAAACTTCAGGAGGGATGAGAAAAGCAGATAAGTAAACAGTAATTAAGATGCGTATTAACAATCTGATAGCAAAGAGGACTACAAATGGTTGAGGTTTAGATGGGCTACGGAACCTTAGTGTCAGATATTTCAGTTACAGAGGGAAGACCACAATCCATGGGAAATGGAGACAGGAGAAGACACTGATTCTCAGCAGGAAGATAAAACAAGGACGCAGTCAGACCAAACTGGACTCATTTGTCAAGAAGATCACAAGAGGAGAATGACGGTCTGAGGATGCAGAGGGGAACTGGGGCTGGCAAGAGGATAGATGGGTGTTATTCAAATAATTAGGGGAATAGATATTTGTGTATGGGTTGTGGTGCAGAAGAGGATCTCTCTTTACTGGAGAACGGTGGTTTTACTACCAGCTTGGTTTTGCCTTTAAAATGATTGCCGCTTTAAAAATACGTGAAGACTAGCAGGCGGTCCCGCAGCGGTAGCAGTTTGCACCCTATTACATAGACCCCAATGTGTCTTTTCCAGCTACTGCAGTTTTCTGATTGTATTGAACACTCCTATAGTCAGCTACAAAAATACATAATTCTCTACCATTGTTTGCTTAGTGAAGTGGTGGTGAACCATGGCACTCCAGCTGCTGTGGGACTACATATCCCAGCATGCACTGCCAGAGTTTTGCTCTTAGGTAATGCTAAAACTGTGGCAGGGCATGCTGGGATATGTAGTCCCACAGCAGCTGGAGTGCCATGGTTCGCCACCACTGGCTTAGTGCTATTGTATAAGTGTATCTCAACATACAGATGGGTCCTCATACATCCAGCCTCCTTGCGCATTAAACAGCCCTTCTAATCGCGCCATGCCGTGTGTGACTAGGTAGCGCCGAGCATCTTTTTGTGCGACTTCTTAGCTTTAAATGCGTCTTATTCACAGAGATGTGAATAATTAGCACAATCAGCTTCTGCTGACTAAAATTATATGCGGCATGCCTATGTTCTGTGTGCGTCTGCAGGTGTATCTGCATGTGAAACACTACGTTACAGTGCTACAGCCACTGACACTAACGTAGCATTTCACATGCAGATACACCCGGATGCTGCATATCATTTTAATCAGCAGAAGCTGCTTGTGCCAGCTATTCACATCACTGAGTGAATAAGACGCATTTGATGGTAAAAAGTCACACGAAAGACGCTCTGCGCTACCGAGGCACACGGCGCTCCCACGTTATGTGTGGCACGACTTGTAGCGCATGGAGGATAGATGTATGTGGGCACATCTGTAATACGGTGATTTATCTTCGCTTGTTTTTGTTTGTGGTCATCGAAATGAGTGAAATTGCTACAACAAATTCACCTGTACCCTACAGGAAAACAGGTATAAACCGTTTGTAGTAACATTTTAGATGTAGAGACATGAAGGTCTGACCCAGCTGTGAGGATTACCTTATTTGAAGCTAAAGCATCCATCCCTTTCAGTGGCAAATGCAGGATTTCTAGAGGGGGGTTTCCAAATGCTTTATTTTAGAGCGATTGCAGCCAGTCCATGAAGAGGGCAGAATTAGTACTTAACCAGCTTTAATATGCGTCATACAAAGTGTATTGTGTGTCATAATTCCAGCATATACAGGACCAGTGATCACAGAAGCCATTATATGCGGCAGTAGGGCCATCCTGTCTGAGCTGGATGTTTCTATTTTAGATGTAGGCACCATTCCAGGGTATTGGAGCAAGTATGGGAGCCTGGAGGAGCAGCAGAAGGACCTAGCACTTCCCTGGACATATATGTAGGTATTGGGCTCTATAGCAGCACATCCCTAACAGTGCATGTTTTCCAGGTCTCCTAGTTGGTGCACAGGTTATTTATTACTGGCTGATACATGTTAAAAGATCCACAGGTGGTGCTAATTATTTAATTTGTGATACTGAGAAGAACATGTAGCACTAGTAACATTGTATTATATTACTATTTCTACTGTGGTCATGGTATGTGCTGGGGAGGGGGGTTTCCAGGCAGACAGAAACCCCCCCTGCGTTTGCCTATACCTTTACTATGACCTGGCACCAAGGAATATTAAAATAACCTGCTAATCAGAAGTTTTATGTTATCATTCTCCTAATTAGATTTTTCTGCATAATGGCCGTGTAGTATGCATCCCGCAACAGATGAGCAGCTAAACCATGGAACATGGGAGGAAAAGTTGCTGTTTGACCTAAACATTATACGGTGCATATGGTCAGATTTACCCGAGGTCCCAGATATCATTATTTCTCATTGCCCAAATCTATTTGCCCACAAAATATCTTAACAAAGAGGTAAGTGCAGCTCTCAGAGCCCTATTTACATGAGGTGTTAAATGAATTCAATAATTCAAATCTCCTCTCTCAGTCTAACACAAAGGAGGCAATTGGCTTTAGCAGACTTAATTTTCATAGTGTGCCCCTTTGTCAGTCTCCAGTGACCATTAAAGGCCCATTCTAAGATCTCACGCAGCTGTTTCTTAATATGCCAGATCTTTTGTCATGCAAAGGGAGAGGCCCATAGGGTGCCCGGATTAATGGCTACAAAGACATTTAAAAGCACTTCCTTTTAGAATTGTGTCCTTTAAGTATCGAACGCCATAGAAAAACCCTACGGTTTCCCAGTTGTTGAGTGTGAACCCGGCAGCGAGGTTAAAGCTGGCTTATTTCTCCCGCACACAACAAACAGTTGGCGCAAATTGATTGTCGCAACCTCAGCGCAGATTATTTATCGGCCTTACACAGTTCACAGACGCAGCTGAGGAGGCGCGTTCAAGGATTTAGGTGTTAATCTACTGGACATACGGCATAACACTCGGCCTGCTCGGCTGGGCGTCTAGACTTGGAGAGCAGAGAGGTACAACGGTGTGCGCAGCAGTAATACTGTCGCTCTGTAGCAGATGGCTGCTGAAATACTTTTCCGATACATTTCCGAGAATATGAGGCTCAATCGCTAGTGCGACTCTGAACGCAACATGGGATGCGTGCGCTGTGCGATTTTTTTTTCCAGCTACTTAGGCGCAGTTGAAAAACATTGACCATTTGCGCGAATATATCGGCACCAGACTCAGAATAAGGCCCTATACCGCTTCTGTGTTTTTCATATTATCAGACAACAATATTTAGAGCACCATAGATGTGTTATATGCACACATACAGAATAGCACAAAATTCAGTTATATAAAGACGTAAACTCCCTTTAAAAAGTATTACGTATGTTACTGATAATATATACCGATTAGACCACATCTTTTCTGAGAGACACACTGAGAAGTATTGAAAAACACAGCAATTAGGTGCTAATTTGTATCAATCCACAACAACCAGTCAGCAAAGTGCTTGTATCTGTTTAGAGCAAGTTAGACAATGGAAGTTGATTGGTTGCTGTGGTTAGATATTAACATTGCAGCCTCGCAGCACTGGGCTCCGAGATTCAAATTCAACCGGGTGGCTCTCTGTGTGGAGTTTATATGTTCATCATGTGGATTATCTCCCATGGCCCCAAAACAAACTGCTTGGTCGACTGAGTTCTAACTGAATTAGAGCACATATGTCTGTTGTATGGGCATTAGAGACTATGGCCCTGATTCAGAGCCGGACGCTCTGACCAGAACGCTCGCTCTGAATCAGGGCGCACCTCCATTAAAATGGAGCGTCCTCCTGGACGCTCGTATAGCTGTGGGTCACCACCCACAGCATATACGAGCGTCCAACAAGATGGTCGCGATGGTCTTGACCATCGCGACCATTGGACTTGCGAGTGAAACCCTGTGGTCGGGTTTCTCAACCGCAAGGCCAGGAGTGATTTTGGCTCTATCAGAGCCAAAATCACTCCCACTGACATCACTAGTGATGTCAGTGGGACCGGCTTCAGACGGTAGGCGTTCCCATAGGAGCGCCTCCGTCTGGCAGGCACGCCCCCGGCACGCCCACCAAAGGGGGCGTGCTGTCAATCAACATCGACAGCACGCCCCCTTTGATGCGAGACTCCGAGCGAAGGAAAGTCCTTCGCTCGCCGGGTCTCGCGCATGCGCACAACGGAGCTCCCTCCGTCGTGCGCATGCGCAGTGGGGAACATCGACCCACTTGCGAGCGTACTGCCGCTCGCGAGTGGGTCTGAATGACCCCCTATAAACTCCACTGCGGTTGATGTTAATATATAAACTTTCTTTGTAACATGTTAGTGCTATGTAAATTGTACCAATAATAATGTTAGTAAATAGCTTGCACTAGCCAAATATGCTTGCTGGATAAAATCCAAAAAGGTATTCTAATATTTTCGATGCCTCTGGAGCTATTGTTCCATAGAGCTGTCATCTTAATATGGTTCTCATGGCAGAAAAAAACATGTACCAAAATGTTTTACAGAATACTTACAAGATGCCATGAAATAAAATAAAATGATACGTTTGCCAAAATATGCTGCAGCGCTGTACAAAATCAGAGCATACAAGGTAATAAAACAAGGCTGGGCACTAACAGGCAGACAGAACAGTAAGATGCTGTTGCTTACAATCTACACAATAATGTTCCATCTACATAACAAAAGTTGAATAACACTAACAAGAGGATATTTACAGTATTCCTCCGTCCGCTGAGATTTGCTCAATTAACAGTAAGAATCTATGGGGTCTATTTACTAAGCAGTGTTAGGAGACAGAGTGAAAAGTGATAAGGTGCCAGCCAATCAGCTCCCAACTGTCATTTTTCAAACACAGCCTGTGAGATGACAGTTAGGAGCTGATTGGCTGGCACTTTATCACTTTTCACTCTGTCTCTTAACACTGCTTAGTAACTAGACCCCATAGTATAAGTCAAAGCTAGAGTTCTATTTACTAAGCCTTGGAGAGAGATAAAGTGAACGGAGATAAAGGACTAACCAACCAGCTCCTAACTGCCATTTTTCAAACACAGCCAGTGACATGGCAGTTAGGAACTGATTTGCTGGTACTTTATCTACATTCAAGGCTTAGTAAATAGACCCCTGTGTTAGATGGCTGAGTGCTGTCATTATATTGCAGCTTCACTATATATTACTTTTCTAAGTGTCCATTTATCTACTAGCGCACGGGGAGAATGATATTATAATGGACACAGGCGCCCAGGCAAGAAATCGGCTGGTGCGCGGACTTTAACTTGATCCAACGTCACTATTTACTTAACTTGGGTTTCTCAACAGCTTTCTAAAGAGATTTCCTCAGCGGCCCATTTACGTGTCATGTGCCTGATGATAAATGACCGTGACGTACAAGGTGTTAGTGATAAGGGTCGTATGTTATCTTAATAAAAGGTCTGGAAACCTCTGTGGATTATTGAAACCATACTGCGCGTTCGGCTTGTAATTGCCTTTCACGAGCAGAGAGCTTGAAGAATACCTGTCAGATCAAATTAGTCGCCTCGTACGAGCGGCTCGGAGCTGTTTACATGTCAGGACCGCCGTGAGAGAAGTGCAGGCACAGTGTAGATTTAGGCCACTTACACTTGGCATTTAAAAGTATGAGTTTAACGTAGATTAACTGCAGGTTATGCGCATGTAATAAATAGATGTAAAAATATAAATCATTGTATCTAATGAGACCGTAACTTTTTAAAGCGTATGTAGCGTTGCGACGATTTTTTTTTTTTTTTTGAAGTGCAAAATCTAAATAAAATTCTTTGATCTCAAACTTTTTGTTGGCAGATTCCAATGAGCAAATATTTACTGCAGCATCTGACGAAGAATGGCTCAGAGTGTTATATTCTGTGACTGCTCATACTAAGGACATTGGTCCTGATTCAGACCCGCTTGCGAGCGGTATGCGCTCGCAAGCGGGTCAATGGTGGCCCGATGCACATGCGCACGACGGAGCCGGCTCCGTCGTGCGCATGCGCGAGACCCGGATAGCGACGGGCAAACTGTCGCTCCGGGTCTCGTACCAAAGGGGGCGGGCTGTCGATGTTGAGTGACAGCACGCCCCCTTTGGTGGATGGCCGGGGGCGTGGCTGCCCAGACGGAGGCGTTCCCATGGGAACGCCTACCGTCTGGGGCCGGCCCCACTGACATCACAAGTGGGAGTGCTTTCGGCTCTGTTTGAGCCGAAAGCACTCTAGGGCTTGTGGCAACGAGACCCTACCACAAGGGTCTCATCGCAAGCCCGATGGTGGCGATGGTCTTGACCATCGCGCCCATCTTCCTGGCCGCTCGCTATAGCTGTGGGTGGTCACCCACAGCTATACGAGCGGCCAGAAGACCGCTCTAAAAATCAAGAAGGACGGCCATGATTCAGAGCTCTGTCAGAGCGTCCGGCTCTGAATCAGGGCCATTGTTCAGAGATGTATGTTCATCAGATGTTGAACGTACATCTCCGATTGTTAGGGGTCTGCGTCTACAGAATGGATCCTGCAATCTTGCTCGCAGACCCCCCCCCAAGCCGCAGCAATGATTGACATGCTGCTGCGTTTGGTGGGGCGGTGCTGGAGCATGGCTGGTCGCCGTTCCCAGAAAAGGGGGCGTCTCCCCCGCTTTCTCGGGAGGGGCGAGGCCAAGGTCTGCACAGATGGACGCAGATTCCTGGCCTCTTACGTGACCACCATCCGGTCAGGCTGTGGGAAGCTTCGGCTTCCGCAGCCTGGCCAAAGGACCATAGGAGCAACCATCGCGAAGGTGATTCCAGCCTGTAACGTCGGTCGTACGGCTGGGATTGCAAATGCAGCAAGGAGATGTCTGACACCTTTTTCTGGATTTGCAACGGAGGTGGACAGATTTCCGCAGTCGCTTGTGTTCAGGCCCTATGTACGTAGGCTCTATGTATTAGAAAAGATTGAGCTGAAAAAGAATTGAGCTCGAGGTCGCCTGGGGTCTACGCTGCGGTTTGTTGCACTGCGCATGCTCCGGAACCAAGCAAGCAGGTGCGACGTAGAGTTGCACGTATTTCAGACACATCTGCACTTGAGACTGCATAGGTGCAATTGGGCAGTAATGGAGAGTCCTCACCTAAGCTGAGCTAAGCTCAGCCAGGATGTGTCACTTACAGCCCCTAAGGTGCTAACGTGAGGGAACCTGGGGCCATCAAGCTGTTGTTGAACTACAAGTCTCAGCATGCTTGGCAAGCCAAAGACTGCTCAGGTCTCGAGTGTGTTTGCTTCTCCTTGTTCAATTAAGACAGTTGGAGGCTACAATCATGATTCCCTGAATGGAAATTATGGTGGTCTACAGGTCTACAAGCCCCTAAAGTAGCATTTTATGACAATCACAAGTTTCCAGAACGTCATCATTTCTCAGTGAATAGGGAGGCAATGGGGGTCATTCAGACCCGCTCACGAGCAAAGGACGCTCGCAAGCGGGTCGATGTTGCCCCACTGCGCATGCGCACGACGGAGGGAGCTCCGTCGTGCGCATGCGCGAGACCCGGATGGCGACGGGCTCTCCGTCGCTCCGGGTCTCGCACCAAAGGGGGCGTGCTGTCGATGTTGAATGACAGAAAGCCCCCTTTGGTGGGCGTGCCGGGGGCGTGGCTGCCAGACGGAGGCGTTCCCATGGGAACGCCTACCGTCTGAAACCGGCCTCACTAGTGATGTCAGTGGGAGTGATTTTGGCTCTGATAGAGCCAAAATCACTCCTGGGCTTGTGGTAGCGAGACCCTACCGCAGGGTCTCGTCGCAAGCCCGATGGTCGCGATGGTCAAAGACCATCGCGACCATCTTTTTGGCTGCTCGCATAGCTGTGGGTGGTCACCCACAGCTATGCGAGCGGCCAGGAGGCCGCTCCATTTTCAGGTAGGAGGGCCCTGATTCAGAGCGAGCGCTCTGGTCAGAGCGTTCAGCTCTGAATCAGGCCCAATATTCGGTTGTACGCATCACTTCTTGTACAAATTCTCCTCTCTCTCTCTATATATATATATACTTATATACTTGCGATGACACTTGGCAAATCCCACCCCTTTCTAGTGATAATCTGCAGAACAACCCTAGACATCTGCAGAGCATTACCTTATTACAACTACTCACAAAATGATATAATTCACCTTGTACTGATAAACTACGATCTCTTATTTATCAGAACCCTTTACATCCTGGACTGTAGTTCCTGGACTGAATTCTTCACTGGAACCCTGTCAATCCGATTATTTACGCCACTTTTCATTACAGTTTACTGATGCTATTAGGAGCACGCATTTCTCAGTCAATGCTACTGATAAATGCTAAAATCTAAAATGATATAACTGGAATTTTTGAATGATAAAACTATAATTTACAGAAGAGGTGAATGGGAGTGGGACAGAGTCCTGGTGAAAGAATCAATTTATACGTTAGCCATTGCTGAAAGACATCTCTGTATAGCTCCGTACACACAGAGCGATGCCTTCGATCAGACAAGGATCAGATGATTGTTGTCTGATCGTCCTGCATGTTCGATATCGAACATCCAGCACATGGACCAGCCCCCCAACGACTTGATCGCGGGTCCCTATAGTAACCAGGCCAACCTGGTCGATATCAAACAGGATGGCCTCCATGCATGGGCGATATTGACCAGCCGTGCCCACGCATCGACCATCGTTTGGCCGTTTGAAGGGGCCAAAAACTGGATGATTTTAATGATAATGATATGATCGATATCGTGCAAATCGGCCAGTAATATCTGACCATGTGTATGCACCATTAGGCTGATATGACTTTCTGTTTGCTACCATAAATTGTTATTCTATTCACCAGGGGGCGCTGGTGTAGAGGTAATCGTGCAATACAAGTGCTGTAACTAACAGCAACCAGCCAGATTCTAATGTTCTTCTAGAATAGTTTAGAGAATGAAGGTGGACATCTGGGTGGTTGCTCTGGGTTACAGTAACTATATCACCATTATCTGTGCACCCATTGTCACCACCTGGTGCTGCCTCCTTGCGTTGCTTACCACATCGGCTGTCCACACGTACTTGTCCGGTTCCACACGAATCCTGGAGCTCCGGCGTCCGAGGGGTTTTCCTGGCCACCTCAAAGTCCTTTCCCGACAGACGGACGTGAAAATGTTCCTTGCTGATAGCTTTCCGCAGCGTCCTGATTGTTTTGCGCAGCCGTTTCTCCGTTTTTCTCCGCACGCAGCTGAAGCTGCACGACTCTGGGAATGCGCAAAGAAGAAAATAACAGCGCTAAATAATGGTCCGTCAGGGGGAAAACCTGACAAACAGCAATGCCTTGTGGGTGGCACAAGTCCTTATCACAACCCTGGGCTCTCGCTAACCTCATCTTGCTGCCTAACAACCATCACCCAAATGTCCACATCAAATGTCACAAAACAGGAGATACTTTTTTTTTTTTTTTTTGTTTTTGCAAAGACAGAGAAGCAGAAAAGGTCGGAGAGAGAAGAAGAAGCTCCTTCATTTTCATCACGTCACAATTATTTATCTGCCAAACCAACCTGTCACCTCCTTGTGGTTGGCTTCCAGCTCAAACTGTGCGGTTACAAAGGTCTCCCTGGCGGCTGCCTTGCGTCCGCTCTGTCCATTCTTACACGTGACATTTACGAAGGAGAAGCTTTCATGTACAAGGGTTTGTTTCTCTGTGCGGAAAGAGGAGATGAAAGAGAAGCCGCAGACATGGGATCGGTTATTCCACATTTCGTTAATCACATCCTCCGCTCGGAGCGGCCACGGATAAAAGGATCTGGATACAGTGTAACACCCCCATCTGTTCTTAGCCCCCGATTTATCGCTGCCTCTTATTACAGACACAATCCCTTCCCGGCTGTCTCTGAAATAGATGTTTATGTTCTTGTATCCTGCTCATTAAAGTGTTTTCATGTCTGCTGTCAGCCTGGGAAAGTGCGGGGTTATGTCTACTGTATAGAGGACGTATCATTAAAGTGTTATCACTTCCTATTAACATGTAATCACACAGGTAAATGTCTGCTGGTTTTCTCTGTGTACATTTTACATTGTTTTATTTTATTTGCAACTTTGGTTTTGATTCAGAGTTGTACTCTAATGCCACTGCACCTGCGAATGCTCCTACGCGAAACTAAGGAAATGTCACAGCCGCCGGTAGAACATATGCAAATGTCACAGCCGCCGGTAGCAGATATGCAAATGTCACAGCCGCCGGTAGCAGATATGCAAATGTCACAGCCGCCGGTAGAACATGTGCAAATGTCACAGCCGCCGGTAGAAGATATGCAAATGTCACAGCCGCCGGTAGCAGATATGCAAATGTCACAGCCGCCAGTAGAACATGTGCAAATGTCACAGCCGCAGGTAGAACATGTGTAAATGTCACAGCAGCCGGTAGAACATGTGCAAATGTCACAGCCGCCGGTAGCAGATATGCAAAAGTCACAGCCGCCAGTAGAACATGTGCAAATGTCACAGCCGCCGGTAGAACATATGCAAATGTCACAGCCGCCGGTAGCAGATATGCAAATGTCACAGCCGCCAGTAGAACATGTGCAAATGTCACAGCAGCCGGTAGAAGATATGCAAATGTCACAGCAGCCAGTAGAAGATATGCAAATGTCACAGCCGCCGGTAGAAGATATGCAAATGTCACAGCCGCCGGTAGAACATGTGCAAATGTCACAGCAGCCGGTAGAAGATATGCAAATGTCACAGCCGCCAGTAGAACATGTGCAAATGTCACAGCCGCCGGTAGAACATGTGCAAATGTCACAGCCGCCGGTAGCAGATATGCAAATGTCACAGCCGCCGGTAGAACATGTGCAAATGTCACAGCCGCCGGTAGAACATATGCAAATGTCACAGCCGCCGGTAGCAGATATGCAAATGTCACAGCCGCCGGTAGATGTGCAAATGTCACAGCAGCCGGTAGAAGATATGCAAATGTCACAGCAGCCGGTAGAAGGTATGCAAATGTCACAGCCGCCGGTAGAAGATATGCAAATGTCACAGCCGGCGGTAGAAGATATGCAAATGTCACAGCCGCCGGTAGAACATATGCAAATGTGACAGCCGCCGGTAGAAGATATGCAAATGTCACAGCAGCCGGTAGAAGATATGCAAATGTCACAGCCGCCGGTAGAACATATGCAAATGTCACAGCCGCCGGTAGCAGATATGCAAATGTCACAGCCGCCGGTAGATGTGCAAATGTCACAGCAGCCGGTAGAAGATATGCAAATGTCACAGCAGCCGGTAGAAGGTATGCAAATGTCACAGCCGCCGGTAGAAGATATGCAAATGTCACAGCCGCCGGTAGAAGATGTGCAAATGTCACAGCAGCCAGTAGAAGATGTGCAAATGTCACAGCCGCCGGTAGCAGATATGCAAATGTCACAGCAGCCAGTAGAAGATGTGCAAATGTCACAGCAGCCGGTAGAAGATATGCAAATGTCACAGCCGCCGGTAGAAGATGTGCAAATGTCACGGCCGCCGGGTAGAAGATATACAAATGTCACAGCAGCCGGTAGAAGATATGCAAATGTCACAGCCGCAGGTAGAAGATATACAAATGTCACAGCCGCAGGTAGAAGATATACAAATGTCACAGCTGCCGGTAGAAGATATACAAATGTCACAGCCGCCGGTAGAAGATATACAAATGTCACAGCAGCCGGTAGAAGATATGCAAATGTCACAGCCGCCGGTAGCAGATATGCAAATGTCACAGCCGCCGGTAGCAGATATGCAAATGTCACAGCCGCCAGTAGAACATGTGCAAATGTCACAGCCGCCGGTAGAACATGTGCAAATGTCACAGCCGCCGGTAGAACATATGCAAATGTCACAGCCGCCGGTAGCAGATATGCAAATGTCACAGCCGCCGGTAGATATGCAAATGTCACAGCAGCCAGTAGAAGGTATGCAAATGTCACAGCCGCCGGTAGAAGATGTGCAAATGTCACAGCAGCCAGTAGAAGATATGCAAATGTCACAGCAGCAAGTAGAAGATGTGCAAATGTCACAGCAGCCGGTAGAAGATATGCAAATGTCACAGCAGCCGGTAGAAGATATGCAAATGTCACAGCCGCCGGTAGAAGATATGCAAATGTCACAGCCGCCAGTAGAAGATATGCAAATGTCACAGCCGCCGGTAGCAGATATGCAAATGTCACAGCAGTCGGTAGAAGATATGCAAATGTCACGGCCGCCGGGTAGAAGATATACAAATGTCACAGCAGCCGGTAGAAGATATGCAAATGTCACAGCTGCCGGTAGAAGATATACAAATGTCACAGCCGCCGGCAGATGTGCAAATGTCACAGCCGCCGGTAGAAGATATGCAAATGTCACAGCCGCCGGTAGAAGATGTGCAAATGTCACAGCAGCCAGTAGAAGATGTGCAAATGTCACAGCCGCCGGTAGCAGATATGCAAATGTCACAGCAGCCAGTAGAAGATGTGCAAATGTCACAGCAGCCGGTAGAAGATATGCAAATGTCACAGCCGCCGGTAGAAGATGTGCAAATGTCACGGCCGCCGGGTAGAAGATATACAAATGTCACAGCAGCCGGTAGAAGATATGCAAATGTCACAGCCGCAGGTAGAAGATATACAAATGTCACAGCCGCAGGTAGAAGATATACAAATGTCACAGCTGCCGGTAGAAGATATACAAATGTCACAGCCGCCGGTAGAAGATATACAAATGTCACAGCAGCCGGTAGAAGATATGCAAATGTCACAGCCGCCGGTAGCAGATATGCAAATGTCACAGCCGCCGGTAGCAGATATGCAAATGTCACAGCCGCCAGTAGAACATGTGCAAATGTCACAGCCGCCGGTAGAACATGTGCAAATGTCACAGCCGCCGGTAGAACATATGCAAATGTCACAGCCGCCGGTAGCAGATATGCAAATGTCACAGCCGCCGGTAGATATGCAAATGTCACAGCAGCCGGTAGAAGGTATGCAAATGTCACAGCCGCCGGTAGAAGATGTGCAAATGTCACAGCAGCCAGTAGAAGATATGCAAATGTCACAGCAGCAAGTAGAAGATGTGCAAATGTCACAGCAGCCGGTAGAAGATATGCAAATGTCACAGCAGCCGGTAGAAGATATGCAAATGTCACAGCCGCCGGTAGAAGATATGCAAATGTCACAGCCGCCAGTAGAAGATATGCAAATGTCACAGCCGCCGGTAGCAGATATGCAAATGTCACAGCAGTCGGTAGAAGATATGCAAATGTCACGGCCGCCGGGTAGAAGATATACAAATGTCACAGCAGCCGGTAGAAGATATGCAAATGTCACAGCTGCCGGTAGAAGATATACAAATGTCACAGCCGCCGGCAGATGTGCAAATGTCACAGCCGCCGGTAGAAGATATGCAAATTTCACAGCAGCCGGTAGAAGGTATGCAAATGTCACAGCCGCCGGTAGAAGATATGCAAATGTCACAGCCGCCGGTAGAACATTCGCAAATGTCACAGCAGCCGGTAGAAGATATACAAATGTCACAGCAGCCGGTAGAAGATATACAAATGTCACAGCAGCCGGTAGAAGATATGCAAATGTCACAGCCACAGGTAGAAGATATGCAAATGTCACAGCCGCCGATAGAAGATATGCAAATGTCACAGCTGCCGGTAGAAGATATGCTAATGTCACAGCCACAGGTAGAAGATATGCAGACGTGTAGAAGATATGCAAGATATGCCACAGGTAGAAGATATTCAAATGTCACAGCCGCCGATAGAAGATATGCAAATGTCACAGCTGCCGGTAGAAGATATGCAAATGTCACAGCCACAGGTAGAAGATATGCAAATGTCACAGCCGCCGATAGAAGATATGCAAATGTCACAGCAGCCGGTAGAAGATATGCAAATGTCACAGCAGCCGGTAGAAGATGTGCAAATTTCACAGCTGCCGGTAGAAGATATGCAAATGTCACAGCCGCCGGTAGAAGATATGCAAATGTCACAGCCGCCGGTAGAAGATATGCAAATGTCACAGCCGCCGGTAGAACATGTGCAAATGTCACAGCCGCCGGTAGAAGATATGCAAATGTCACAGCAGCCGGTAGAAGATATGCAAATGTCACAGCCGGCGGTAGAAGATATGCAAATGTCACAGTCGCCGGTAGAACATGTGCAAATGTCACAGCCGCCGGTAGAACATGTGCAAATGTCACAGCCGCCGGTAGAACATGTGCAAATGTCACAGCCGCAGGTAGCAGATGTGCAAATGTCACAGCAGCTGGTAGAAGATATGCAAATGTCACAGCCGGCGGTAGAAGATATGCAAATGTCACAGCCGCCGGTAGAACATATGCAAATGTGACAGCCGCCGGTAGAAGATATGCAAATGTCACAGCAGCCGGTAGAAGATATGCAAATGTCACAGCCGCAGGTAGAAGGTATGCAAATGTCACAGCCGCCGGTAGAAGGTATGCAAATATCACAGCCGCCGGTAGAAGATATGCAAATGTCACAGCCGCCGGTAGAAGGTATGCAAATGTCGCAGGCGCCAGGAGATGTATGGATTTATAAAGCCCAGATGCAGCTTTGCAAGTCTAAGCATCTGTGTGAAATGTCGCAGCATCTGCCTACAAAGACGCAAAATCGTTCGCAGATCACTGGATTATCGCAGACCTGAGTGAGTCTATGTCCCACAGGAATTGAGTATGGGATCGCAGTCGCAGTCCCAAAACAGTAGTGACACGTCTGCGTTCTTTGCCGCCACTCCCCGTTACCTCCTCCAAACGCTCCCTGAGGTCAATAACACTGCGAATAAATAGTTGCTGCGAGCTACTATGGTGATGGTCCTTGACGCATGTGCGGTTTACTGATAATCGCTCAACTCCGTAAACATCGGAAGAGTGTACAACTCTGAATGAAGACCTTTCTCTCCTCCTTTTCCCATTTCCTGCCTCTGTGCACGACAATAGGATGAATAAGCCGATAAGACAGGGGGCGGGGTGCAGCAATTCAGTTTTTTTTACGTCAAACCTCCGAAAATGAAATTTTCTGAGGTTTGTCCGCTTACCGCATGAGCACCAAGCTCCAGAATGCGATACATTCCGGGGGGCTTGTATACGGTGGGCAACGACCATTCTTAGAAGCCTATGGGTTTCTATTTGCAATTCCCCAACCGGACCTCCCAGCACCCCCCCTTGAGGAGCGTGCATCACTCAACACAAATGCAGAAGGACTTCTGGGTCAGAACCCTGAAAGTCCTTCTATCACAAAGAACAGCTCTAAGCGGGAGAACCGTCCTTTGTGATTTTATTAAGCATACAACGTTAATAGACGCCGTTATGCTTGCGAAGAGAGCAGAATGCAGCGCATTCAAAATGCGATGTGTTGTGCATCACGTCCAGGGATTTATTTACAGAAAAAGATGTGTGTATATATATATATTACACACAAAGTAATAAATAGTGACCGATGTGCTGGTGACTGCGGTTGAAAGTTGATCACTTCACTACAGACCTGTGTGTGAGATTGTGCTCTGACCACATTGACAGGTAAAATTATAGTCATTACACTGAGGCCTATCACTAGGTACTACTGGCATCATTGAAGAATGGAAGAATGAGGCACTCCATGCCTCATGCCTCAGTGATATCAGCAGTTCCTAGTGAATGAATAGACTTAGAACTGGTTCAGCCCGGCAACACAGTTACACTTCGATACAAAACTGGCACAGGCTTTTGTAAATCCTAATTAGTACATCGGGGGTTGCTTTGGGCGAGTTCATACCTGATAATCTGAGCTGGGCGAGGCCGTGGAAGAGATCCATCCTCTTCATTCTGCAAGCGCCATCGTTTATCTTAAACGTGACGCTCGTCCTAATTGTGGAAAGTTCTGCAGAAGAAACACATAAAAATTATAATAATAATTTGAAAAAAAGAAGACAGAAACTTATAGATTAATGTGGTGGCTCTAATTTAACAGCAGCAGAAATGCAACCCTTATACAAGATGGTTCACTGAACATTTATCACAAAAAGTCTAAACAACTGTAAAATATAAATAGGGAATATTTCGCTGTGGAGGGTACTATGCTATTCCATACTAGAATTCCACTATTTCCATAAGGCTATACTGTAAAAGCATATGAGTTTCCACAATGACGTTCTGCAATTTCCATAAAGGTGTTCTGCAATTCTATTATAGTGTTCTGCCGTTTCCATAAAGGTGTTCTGCAATTCTATTATAGTGTTCTGCAATTTCCATAAAGATGTTCTGCAATTCTATTGTAGTGTTCTGCAGTTTGCATAAAGGTGTTCTGCAATTCTATTATAGTGTTCTGCAGTTTCCATAAAGGTGTTCTGCAATTCTATTATAGCGTTCTGCAGTTTCCATAAAGGTGTTCTGCAATTCTATTATCGTGTTCTGCAGTTTCCATAAAGGTGTTTTGCAATTCTATTAGTGTTCTGCAGTTTCCATAAAGGTGTTCTGCAATTCTATTATAGTGTTCTGCAATTTTATTATAGCGTTCTGCAGTTTCCATAAAGGTGTTCTGCAATTCTATTATAGTGTTCTGCAGTTTCCATAAAGGTGTTCTGCAATTCTATTATAGTGTGCTGCAGTTTTCATAAAGGCGTTCTGCAATTCTATTATAATGTTCTGCAGTTTGCATAAAGGTGTTCTGCAATTCTATTATAGTGTTCTGCAGTTTCCATAAAGGTGTTCTGCAATTCTATTATAGTGTTCTGCAGTTTCCATAAAGGTGTTCTGCAATTCTATTATAGTGTTCTGCAGTTTCCATAAAGGTGTTCTGCAATTCTATTATAGTGTTCTGCAATTTTATTATAGCGTTCTGCAGTTTCCATAAAGGTGTTCTGCAATTCTATTATAGTGTTCTGCAGTTTCCATAAAGGTGTTCTGCAATTCTATTATAGTGTTCTGCAATTTCCATAAAGATGTTCTGCAATTCTATTGTAGTGTTCTGCAGTTTGCATAAAGGTGTTCTGCAATTCTATTATAGTGTTCTGCAGTTTCCATAAAGGTGTTCTGCAATTCTATTATAGCGTTCTGCAGTTTCCATAAAGGTGTTCTGCAATTCTATTATCGTGTTCTGCAGTTTCCATAAAGGTGTTTTGCAATTCTATTAGTGTTCTGCAGTTTCCATAAAGGTGTTCTGAAATTCTATTATAGTGTTCTGCAGTTTCCATAAAGGTGTTCTGCAATTCTATTATAGTGTTCTGCAGTTTCCATAAAGGTGTTCTGCAATTCTATTATAGTGTTCTGCAGTTTCCATAAAGGTGTTCTGCAATTCTATTATAGTGTTCTGCAGTTTCCATAAAGGTGTTCTGCAATTCTATTATAGTGTTCTGCAGTTTCCATAAAGGTGTTCTGCAATTCTATTATAGTGTTCTGCAATTTTATTATAGCGTTCTGCAGTTTCCATAAAGGTGTTCTGCAATTCTATTATAGTGTTCTGCAGTTTCCATAAAGGTGTTCTGCAATTCTATTATAGTGTGCTGCAGTTTTCATAAAGGCGTTCTGCAATTCTATTATAATGTTCTGCAGTTTCCATAGAAGCGTTCTGTAGTTTTATTATAGTGTTCTGCAGTTTCCATAGAAGCGTTCTGTAGTTTTATTATAGTGTTCTGCAGTTTCCATAGAGGCATTCTGCAGTTTTATTATAGTGTCCTGCAGTTTCCATAACAGTGTTCTGCATTTCTATTATACTGTTCTGCAGTTTCCATAAAAGTGTTCTGCAATTCTATGATACTGTTCTGCAGTTTCCATAAAGGTGTTCTGCATTTCTATTATAGTCCTGCAGTTCCATAAAGGTGTTCTGGTCCTGCAGTTTCCATAAAGGTGTTCTGCAATTCTATGATAGTGTTCTGCAGTTTCCATGAAGTCGTTCTGCAGTTTCCCTGAAGGCGTTCTGCAGTTTCCATGAAGTCGTTCTGCAGTCGCCTACATTAACTGGCTCATATACTGTACATTTGATCATTATTTCATTCCTGCCACATGTTTCTAAACATATTGTGTCTCATGCAGAGCCGTGTAGGAGGTTACGTATGACAGACTGTGCCTCTTGTTCACAGGCAATGAATAGACGGTATGGCACAGGAGATCACTAAGGGAGATCAGAGATAAAAGTGTTTCTGAATCAGTAAACATACAGTATCACGTTTTGTGCACGTTACAAGACGCCTGGCGCAATTCATAAATTTTTCATCAATTGAGTGTCTTAGCTCACCTAAAGTGTACTAATAGGCTGATTCAGCATTGCACGCAAATTATCGGGAATCTGCGAGTGTGCAGAATGGGTCCTGCGTAATCACACGCACGCAGCCCCTTCATTGCCTCTGCCTGATTCCGGGAGTGGCAGTTTCCTGGCCTCGCAAGCCGGCCAGCCTGAGTAAGCTTACTCACCTGGCTGGCGGCCAGGCGCCGTCCACCATCGCGACCATTGAACAACAATAGTCATGATGGTGATCCCAGTCTGCGACCTTCATCACAGTGCTGGGTTCGCAAATGCAGCAGAGGGTGTCATACACCTCCTGCTGCATTTGCATATTAGCAAGGACGGAATTGCAAAGCTGCAAGTGTGCTGCCTGCGTGCTTGCCTGCATGCCTGCCTGTGTGCTGCCTGTTTGCGTGTCTGGCTGCTTGCTGCCTGCGTGCCTGCCTGTGTGCCTGTTTGCTGCCTCCGTGATGCCTGCGTGCTGCCTGTGTGCATGCCTGCCTGCCGCCTGCCTGTGTGCTGCCTGTGTGCGTGCCTGCCTGCGTGTTTCCTGTGTGCGTACCTGCCTGCATGCTGCCTGCGTGCTGTCTGCCTGTGTGCTGCCTGGGTGTTGCCTGTGTGCTGCCTGTGTGCGTACCTGCCTGCGTGCTGCCTGCCTGCGTGCGTGCTGTCTGCCTGTGTGTTGCCTGTGTGTTGCCTGTGTGCGTACCTGCCTGTGTGTTGCCTGTGTGCTGCCCGTGTGCGTACCTGCCTGTGTGGTGCCTGCCCGTGTGCGTACCTGCCTGTGTGGTGCCTGCCTGTGTGCGTACCTGCCTGTGTGCTGTCTGCCTGTGTGCTGCCTGGGTGTTGCCTGTGTGCGTACCTGCCTGCGTGCTGCCTGCCTGCGTGCTGTCTGCCTGCGTGCTGTCTGCCTGTGTGCTGTCTGCCTGTGTGCTGCCTGTGTGCGTACCTGCCTGTGTGGTGCCTGCCTGCGTGCTGTCTGCCTGTGTGCTGCCTGGGTGTTGCCTGTGTGCGTACCTGCCTGCGTGCTGTCTGCCTGTGTGTTGCCTGTGTGCTGCCTGTGTGCGTACCTGCCTGTGTGGTGCCTGCCTGTGTGCGTACCTGCCTGTGTGCTGTCTGCCTGTGTGCTGCCTGTGTGCTGCCTGTGTGCGTACCTGCCTGTGTGCTGTCTGCCTGTGTGCTGCCTGTGTGCCTGCCTGCGTGCTGCTTTGCAATTCCGTCCGATGCTGAATCACACCCTAAGTACTTAGGATTAGTGTTATGATGCAGCTAAGCCGCAAAGTCCGTTGCACGCTAAACAGGGCAAATTGGCACAATTTGCGGATAGATGTGGACAAATCTATAACAGATGAAATTGCTGCTGAGGGTTCCATCAACTTCGTAACACTCTTTAGAGACAAATCCTGCTTCTCTCTATAATTAGTGGTTGGCAAAATTACTCTTTTATGTTATTTTCTTAATTGGTGGGAGGTCTAAAATCCAATGTTATAAGCTTTATTATCACTGTTCCGTTTTGCAAGGTACACATGACATAGTCATATAATAGTATTGCATGTACTAATATAACACACAATAAAGGGGCGTCCAGTCACCTGAGCTCAGCGTTTCGTTGGCTCTGAGGCGTTTTGTTTTTCCACAGATTACAGTGTAGGAGTCTTGCAGCCCTATAAAGAAAATATATATATAAGACTCTTACAGATGGAGGCTTTAATCACACACACCAGGTGAGACGGGTGGTACTTACTACTGCTGTAAAATTAATTTTGAGCCACTGAGTACCATTATATCCAACAGGTTTGCGGCATTCTGCAGCAGAAGCGGGGCCGCGATATCAAACCCCTGTGCTGCAGCGTGCGGGAAACTTTCCCACTCTTTAGGGAGTCCGGAAGAGCCCCCCGGAAATATGGGACCCACCTGGACATTTTGGGAGACTTGGCAAGCATGAGTATAACTAATATCTGATTGGCTTACAGCACGTGTGTTCTATCTGCACAAGGCAATGAAAACCATTACGCTGGGTACAACAACATGGCAACATAATAACTGGCGTAGGACTTTCTGGATGAAATTGGCTGTTGAAATCTCAGACACAGTGGGGTTGATTCTGAGTTTGAGATGTAAAATGTATTAAATAAATAAGAGGCAATTGCATCTAGCTTGCGCCAGTGCATTTGCGTCAGGTTGAGGTCAGACATATATCAGATACATTCACATCCAATTTTTTAAACACTTGTTTTTATGGCTATTTACACATTTCTACTTAGGGCCGTATTCAATTAGCGTAGAAAATGGCGTTTTTTTTTCGCCATTTTCCATTTTCCGACAAAAAAAGGGAAATTTTCACCAGAAAACGACAACAAGCGAAAAAGAACTGCGGAAAAGTTTTCTCCATCCCAGAGCAGGATAAAAAAAAAAAAGCAAAATCCCTATTTTTGTCTAAAAATGTGGGGATTTCTTTCAAAACCTTTTTTTCAAACCTCCCCCCCAATGATAAATTACAGAAAAAAATAATTGTAAGTTACGTAGCACAAATGTTACGCGGAAAAAAAAAATTGTGGCAAAAAGATAAAAAGCAAATTTTTTTTCAGGAAATTACTGTCCAACGTAAATTGGGGGTACATTAAAATGGGTGCAAGTATATTTTCGTGTCGTAAAAACGCAATTTAAAAAAACTTTTAAAAAATCGCCTGATGTGCGATGTTTAAAACACTTGACGCATCCATACCGCCCAAAATTTGCGCCGTCATTTTTTGACAAAGTGCGCCACTTACAATTTTTTTCCCAGTAATTTATCATCAGGGGGGTGTTCAAAGGGTTCAGAAAGAAATCACCACATTTTTAGCCAAAAAATAGGGATTTTGCATTTTCTTTCTCCTGGTCTGGGATGGAGAAAACTTCTCTCCAGTTTTTTTTCGCCCGTTGACGTTTTCGCCTGTTTTCTGGCAAAAATGTCGCTGTTTTTTTGGGGGGCGAAAAACAGCTGTTTTCGCCGCTAATTGAATATGAGCCTAAGTTTGAAAAAAATGTAATAAAAAAAAAAAAAAGGGAAAAATCCATAAAAACCCAGCAGGTATAACGGTCCTTCCTGCGTGCTGAGAAAAAAATAATCTTGTGCATATATTCCAGTAAATTCATATGTTATAGGCATAAGCAGCGAGGATAACGCCTCTGAGCTTCAGCGTATTTGCACCAACCCTCAACTACCCATAATAGACATGGCTTTGACAGGTGTACACACTGTTCTGTGCGGTCTGCATTTAGACGCAGGTACCGAAACACGCCATTTTCCGGTTTCTCAGCCTATATTAAATATTATATTCTTTCCTGCCCCCTCTGACTCTCCTGTCTCCAGCCGTGCGTGCCAGATTCGTACAAATCAGCACACGTACATATGCCTACAGCCTATTTACTGGGCATGTGCAGAACCAATTAGCATATTAGGGTCTAGTCACTAAGGGGTCTATGTACTAAGCAGTGTTAGGAGACAGAGTGAAAAGTGATATGGTCAGCTCCCAACTGTCATTTTTCAAACACAGCCTGTGAGATGACAGTTGGGAGCTGATTGGCTGGCACCTTATCACTTTCTTATCACTTTTCACTCTGGGCCTAATTCAGACCCGCTCGCAAGCGGGTCGATGTTGGCCACGATGAGGCGGCTCCGTCGTGCGCATGCGCGAGACCCGAATAACGACTGCCAAGCCGTGGTTATGGGTCTCGCACCAAAGGGGCGTGCTGTCGATGTCGATGCCGGGGGCGTGGCTGCCATATGGGGCCGGCCCCACTGACATCACAAGTGATGTCAGTGAGAGTGCTTTTGGCTCTGATAGAGCCAAAAGCACTCCAGGGCTTGCGGCAACGAGACCCTACTGCAAGGGTCTTGTCGCAAGCCCGATGGTCGCGATGGTCAGTCCCTGATTCAGAGACGGACGCTCTGACCAGAGCGCTCGCTCTGAATCAGGGCCGTCCTATTTAAATTTGGAGCGGCCTTTTGGACGCTCGCATAGCTGTGGGTTACCACCCACAGCTTATGCGAGCGTCCATGACTATGGTCACGATGGTCAAGACCATCGCGACCATCGGGCTTACGACGAGACCCTGCAGTAGGGTCTCGCTGCCGCAAGCCCTGGAGTGATTTTGGCTCTATCAGAGCCAAAATCACTCCAGAGCCAAATCTATCAGAGCCAAAATCACTCCAGAGCCAAATCTATCAGAGCCAAAATCACTCTATCAGAGCCAAAATCACTCCCACTGACATCACTAGTGATGTCAGTGGGGCCGGACTCAGACGGTAGGCGTTCCCATGGGAACGCCTCCGTCTGGCAGCTACGCCCCGGCACGCCCACCAAAGGGGGCGTGCTGTCACTCACCATCGACAGCACGCCCCCTTTGGTGCGAGAGCTTGGCTGTTGCTATGCGGGTCTCGCGCATGCGCACGACGGAGCTCCCTCCGTCGTGCGCATGCGTATTTGGGTACCATCGACCCGCTTGCGAGCGTCCTGCGCTCACGAGCGGGTCTGAATGAGACCCTCTGTCTCCTAACACTGCTTAGTAAATAGACCCCTAAGCCCTTGTAGAGAGATAACATGGAGAAAGGTAAGTCCCAGCCAACCAGCTCCTAACTGTCAGTTTACAGGCGGTGTTTGAAAAATGACAGTCAGGAGCTGATTGGAGAGAGATAAAATTGATAAAGATAAGTACGAACCAATCAGCTCCTGACTGTCATTTTTCAAACACAGCCTGTAAACTCACAGTTAGGAGCTGGTCGGCTGGGACTTCTCTTTCTCCATTTTATCTCTCTCCAAGGCTTAGTGAATAGACACCATTGTACGCTATTGCAAACCTTAGAAAAGTCCAATTCCCCATCAGCCCCACTGTTTCTGTCATGTAATTATTATGATTAGGTAACCACAGTTATCATCATTTCTAAGCACTGTCTATAGATATCCAATTACATTGTGATTATGGAAGCACTACTGTCAGTGACTGTGGTAACTATGGAAACCAACAGGCCAGTCGTTCACAACCTGTCTGTCAAATAGCAGCAACATTCAGTTTCATTTACTAACATTGCATGTAAGTGGAAAACTGGCAGAAGGGTTGGACTAGGCCGCAGGGGGGTACATGAGAAATCCCTAGTGGGCCTCACTGCCTGAGAGCTCATTCCCTACATTGCCAGAACTATGGTGCGTTCACTACAGTGCATTGCTCTAATAACTCTGGTACATTATCATGCATGTATTTACTATATATATTTATAAAGGAGCCCAGACCATACACTCTCTAATTGTAAGCCAAGCCCCTTAAGCATGCCCCTCACCACCACTGTATTACCCTGGTAGGCCCTTCATTCCCCGTCCGACACTGACTGACAGTGACCCACAGCAACCAATCATCGATGAGCTTTTATCTTCCCAGTGCATATTAGACAGTGAAAGCAACTGTATAATTGGTTGCTGTGATCCGCTGCAAACGTTTCACCTGAATGCAATATAGCAAATGAACCCAACTGGTGCTACAATTTGACAGACAGGTCGTAACTGTGTGATCAAACAGTTTCTTATACACAACCTGGCACATAGCATTAACAGTAACCCTCAACCAATCAGCAGTCAGCTTTTATCTGCCTAGTGCAAGTTAGACAATGAAAGCAAGTGTCTGAAAGGTGGTCTCTAGACCCAATGAAAACTCCAAAATAACTCTTTAATCAAAATAGCAAATGAAATCCTGAAGATTCTGCAAATGTGACAAAATCTTGGATGTAGTCTGACGACCTCTAGGACCATCACCCGTCTCACGTATGTACTCACCTGGAGAGGAGTAGACGCGAGACTGGCAGTTTAGGAAACATCGCTCACTTCCACCATTCTTAATACATTGCAGGAGGGCTTTGGGGGGCTCAGAGTCCGAGACGGATCTCTCTACCTCTAGACAAGATAAAACACATGGGAGCATATTGGTGATATTATACTATATCCCACCAAGCCGCCTGAGGATTCTCCTTGCCTGGGGAAATTTTTGGGTAACGAGTCTGTTTTTCCAGTATTCCAGAGACAAAAAAAAAAATCCAATAGACATTATTACACATAAAATATAAATTTACAGGGAGAGAGTTATCTGAGATACACAGCCCAGGGTTTGTAGGTTCACAGCACCTGAACAGTGAGCAGTTTCATGTCTGACATCACTGTAAGCACATTGGAATGGAAATACACACATTAAAGCAGCCCATCACACACTTACCTCTGGCCCGTGTCACAGGAGACAATGATTTATAGAACAGTTCAAACTTTTCTCAGTTCAGTTAGTTTGGATTTAACCTCAGTGAAAACATTAATGAAATGTCTTTAAACAGGGCAAAATTGGCAATGAAAATTAGAGGTTGCGTTGGGCAGTCATTATACTGGTATAGAAACACTATATTATCATCCGTTTTTTTTTTTATATGGCACCAAAAAGGTGCCATATAAAACTCCTTACAAAGCACAGAAACAGTAACAAAGCAAGAAAAAAAACAGACTTATGGGGTATACACACTAGACGATAAAACTGAACGATAACTTTCAAAGATATATCGTTCACATATCGTCCAGTGTGTATGCCCTGAACGACCAACGATGCGGGTGGTTAACGATATCCCCAGTTGGCTGTACATGCAGCCCAATCTGGGGATATTGTGAGCATTGTCATGCTGCTGAATACAGCATGGCTCCGCCGCCCCCCCGTCGTTCATCGCTAGTCGGCAACGGCAAGTGTGTATACACTTGCCGATGCTGGCACCACATGCCGGGCCCGCCACTGACGATGACGCTGCATACACACATCGTCTAGTGAAGGGGTCTTCCACCTTGGCCCTCCAGCTGCTGTGGAACTACACATCCCAGCATGCACTGCCATAGTTTTAGCATGCTGTTATATCAAAAAGGTGGCAGTGCATGCTGGGATGTGTAGTTCACAGCAGCTGGAGGGCCAAGGTTGAGGACCCCCTGGTCTAGTGTGTATGCGGCTTTACGGTACAAAACATGGCAGAACGTGGACTACAAGGTGCCGATGTTGGCAGTGGGGAGGAGATGATGGAATAAGTGGGGGGAGAAAAGCACATGAGGGAAGAGGGCCCTGCTCGTCAGAGCTTACAGCTATGAACATTGGGCTGAGGATGAGAGTCAGGGCACAGTCAGAACACAAGATTCCAGCTAATATTGTTTATTGCTCGTCTGCCCCAATTCTTGGATGCAGCATATTTCTGTATTGAACTCTGGGCCTGATTCAGAGCCGGATGCTATTTGCACTCGCTCGTTCAGAAAAAGGGGCCGGCTATTTAAATTGAGCGCTCGCTCTTTGCGGTCTGTTGACGCCTCTATGTGTGAGCGAGCAAACGAAACATGCGCTCGCTAGTTTGTAAAGACGCCCCCTGGCCGCTCGCATGCTACGTCATCTCCGCTATTTATTAGATTAATCGAGTACATGGAAAGGCGTCTGAACTGCTCGCAGTGCTTGTGGTTGGATTTTCCTACCGCAATCATGCGAACATTTCAGGCTAAGAGACAACCAAGTGACGTGGCCGGTGACGCTGCTTTGTTAATTATGCACACCCTTAAAACGTCCGTTTTGACCGTTTGGCACGCCTGCGTTCGGATCTCCACTCCCCGTTTTCAAGCACCTTCCCCTGTTACCACCCACAAACGCCTCATCCTGTCACTCAAATAACAGGCACTCGCTATTTTGCGAGCGCTCGATTTCCGACCGCACAGACTGGTTGGCACATGCACATTACGACCCATACGCATGCGCAGATGTGCGAACATCGCTCGGAGCGAACGAGCGGCCGCTTACGAGCGGCTCTGAATCAGGCCCTCTGTGTGGAAACGGTTACCCTGTCAGCTTGCTGGAAACGTGTGAATGTCTTACATTGCTTATATATGAAGTCTGTTATTACTGGCTCACCCTCGAGAACGAGGCAGAATGCTGCAAAACAGTCACAGTTGGCCAGTTGCTCAAGTAAAGCCTTTCTACTTCATTAGCATTTATTTATATACAGGAGCGCCAGCATTCTCCATTGCGTTTTACTTAGCTCTAGTCCGACCTGAGAAATCTATATTGTAATCAGACCTTTACCCTGAGCATAGATGTGTTTTCATTTCCTATAATGATGTCACAAAAACAAAATGGCAGCTTTAGGGGTGATTCCCAGCATGCAGTGCAAGGAACGAGCATGTAGTGAGCATGGAACACAGACCAGCATTAATACAGTGTCATGTACCACAGAGATCACATACATGCATACATGCAGAACATTCACCACACACAAGATGAAAAGAAAGATTGCAATTATGAAGTATCTCCTGTTTTTTTTTCCACATGAACAAAAAAATAATAATTTTGTTGTTCCTAACATGAGACAACATATGTGGGAGGATAGTCATGCTGATTTACTAATCTATAATATCACAGACAGGAAATGTTTGGGGGGGGGAAAGAGGAGGGGCTTATATCCAGATGGAGATGTCTGCAGGGAGGGGTCGTGGTTTCTTACCCACACAGTCCTTGCGGTTCCAGTGCAATTTGTAGCGTGGGGGACACTGGCAGTAGTAGTCACCCACTGTATTCACGCACATCTGTTCACAACCCCCGTTGTTGATGCTACATTCATTGATGTCTGCAAAATAGATATTAAAACCAGTGGAGGCAGATTCAGACAGATTCCCTTATAGATCACCAGACAAGATATAATGTGGAGCTAGACTCTAAAAATAACTTGAATGTATGAATTTTGTTTACTATAAAGTGGCTTTTAACAGAATAATCCTCCAACACCAGGGATAGGAGACTCACATCACTTATCTCCGGATATACTCTGTGCTGCCGCGAACCCTGCTTCTTCCACTATATAATTCACTGTCTGTGTCTTCCTGCTGCCTCCTCACATGCAGCCCTCTCCTCACTAACATATCATGCATCTCCTGATATATTCTGTGCTGCTGCGAATCCTGCTTCTTCCACTATATAATTCACTGTCTGTGTCTTCCTGCTGCCTCCTCGCATGCAGCCCTCTCCTCACTAACATATCATTCATCTCCTGATATACTCTGTGCTTCTGGGGGCCCTGCTGCTTCCAATATATAACTCTGTCTGTGGCTTCCTGCTGTCTCCATTCCCCTCCTCACATCATGTCACTGCTCCTGTCACATGCAGCCCTGTCCTCACCAACCCATCACATCTCCTGATATACTCTGTGCTGCTGGGGACCCTGCTCCTTCCAGTATATAACTCTCAGTCTGTGACATCCTGCTGCCTCCATTCCCCTCCTCACATCATGTCACTGCCCCTGTCACATGCAGCCCTATCCTCACTGACACATCACTCATCTCCTGATATACTCTGTGCTGCTGGGGGACCTTGCTCCTTCCACTATATAACTCAGTCTGTGGCTTCCTGCTGCCTCCATTCCCCTCCTCACATCATATCATGTCACTGCTCCTGTCCTCACTGACACATCACTCATCTCCTGATATACTCTGTGCTGCTGGGGACCCTGCTCCTTCTACTATATAACTGTCTGTGGCTTCCTGCTGTCTCCATTCCTCTCCTCACATCATGTCACATGCAGCCCTGTCCTCAATAACACATCACTCATCTCCTGATATACTCCGTGCTGCTGGGGCAGGGTTGCCTACCTTTAACATTCTCTTCCCGGGAGAAGCCCGGGTAAGAGATGCAGCAGGGGGCCGACGGGGGCGGGGCTTGACGATTCGCGTCATTAAGCCCCGCCCCCTCGCGGTAAAATTGTCACGATTGGGCACAATTTACATAGGGGGCGGGGCCAAATGCTGTGATTCATGCAGAATCACAGCTTAAGCCCCGCCCCCTTCACGGAGACCCGCGATTGCCGCGGGTATTCTCCTAATTCTGCCCACTTCACTAGGAAGTGGGCAGAATGCGGGAGAAATGCCTACCCTTCCGGGGGTGCTGGGGGTTACCCGAAAAATCGGGAGCCTCCCGCGAAAACCGGGAGGGTAGGCATGTATGTGCTGGGGGACCCTGCTCCTTCCACTATATAACTCCCAGTCTGTGGCTTCCTGCTGCCTCCATTCCCCTCCTCACATCATGTCACTGCCCCTGTCACATGCAGCCCTGCCCTCACTAACACATCACTCATCTCCTGATATACTCTGTGCTGCTGGGGGACCCTGCTCCTTCCATTATATAACTCTCAGTCTGTGGCTTCCTGCTGCCTCCATTCCCCTCCTCACATCATGTCACTGCTCCTGTCACATGCAGCCCTGTCCTCACTGACACATCACTCATCTCCTGATATACTCTGTGCTGCTGGGGACCCTGCTCCTTCCACTATATAACTCTCAGCCTGTGGCTTCCTGCTGCCTCCATCCCCCTCCTCACATCATGTCACTGCCCCTGTCACATACAGCCCTGTCCTCACTAACACATCACTCATCTCCTGATATACTCTGTGCTGCTGGGGACCCTGCTCCTTCTACTATATAACTGTCTGTGGCTTCCTGCTGTCTCCATTCCTCTCCTCACATCATGTCACATGCAGCCCTGTCCTCACTAACACATCACTCATCTCCTGATATACTCTGTGCTGCTGGGGGCCCCTGCTCCTTCCACTATATAACTCCCAGTCTGTGGCTTCCCGCTGCCTCCATTCCCCTCCTCACATCATGTCACTGCCCCTGTCACATGCAGCCCTGCCCTCACTGACAAATCACTCATCTCCTGATATACTCTGTGCTGCTGGGGGACCCTGCTCCTTCCATTATATAACTCTCAGTCTGTGACATCCTGCTGCCTCCATTTCCCTCCTCACATCATGTCACTGCCCCTGTCACATGCAGCCCTGTCCTCACTGACACATCACTCATCTCCTGATATACTCTGTGCTGCTGGGGACCCTGCTCCTTCCACTATATAACTCTTAGCCTGTGGCTTCCTGCTGCCTCCATCCCCCTCCTCACATCATGTCACTGCCCCTGTCACATACAGCCCTGTCCTCACTAACACATCACTCATCTCCTGATATACTCTGTGCTGCTGGGGACCCTGCTTTTTCCACTATATAACTCTCAGTCTGTGACATCCTGCTGCCTCCATTCCCCTCCTCACATCATGTCACTGCCCCTGTCACATGCAGCCCTGTCCTCAATGACACATCACTCATCTCCTGATATACTCTGTGCTGCTGGGGACCCTGCTCCTCCCACTATATAACTCTCAGGCTGTGGCTTCCTGCTGTCTCCATTCCCCTCCTCACATCATGTCACTGCCCCGTCACATGCAGCCCTGTCCTCACTAACACATCATTCATCTCCTGATATACTCTGTACTGCTGGGGGATCCTGCTCCTACCACTATATAACTCTCAGTCTGTGGCTTCCTGCTGCCTCCATTCCCCTCCTCACATCATGTCACTGCCCCTGTCACATGCAGCCCTGTCCTCACTGACACATCACTCAACATATGATCTTTAGGTATTTTGTGATGAACTTGTTGCTGAGTGCTGGTCGGGGTATTTCGCCCTGCGCTGTACATATAAAGAACAAAGAAGACTCCTTGCTGAAATTATTATTTTTTTTTCCTTTCTTTTAAAGTGTAATATACAAACTGATGATGAAGGCTATAAAACCTGTCTGCGTGTATGTAGTTAGTAGAGAGTTCTAGTTTATGTATTGCCTCTATTTTCTGCTGGTTGTCTATTAATGAATACAGAGGATACAAATAGAGACGTTACCCCTTTAAACCAATAGCCTGTTGGTACATGGAAGACGCACTGTGCCAACTTTCCAGACGGCTCAGTTTTGGGAAAACGTTCAGCGCATATTTTGGGCTCTGAGAAACGGACAGCTCAGTCCACACCAGTCCGCCGACAATCGGCACTTTCACAGAGCCGGAGATTTTCCATCTAGTCAACAACTGGTTCAATAAACTGCTAAACCTGGAGAGTTTCTGCACCGCTAGGAAACCACTTGGCATCTGAAAATTGTAATTTTGGCATTTTATGATTTCACTGTGGTTAGAGGCTGCTCCGCAAAAGTCTACAATGCGGTTACATCACACTTTATTTCCAAAGAGGGTGCGATTCCGAGGGTTTAACCCCCTTCCGTCAGGGGAGACAGATTTGTATTGTTTTGTTTTAAGGTTTCTTTTTCACGTATAATACCGGCTTTGTGGTGTGTTTATTTTATTATTATACTGTATGTACTTACAATGGTTCATTTATCCAAGTCTCTAAGACGCCCATTTATCAGCGAGGTTTATCATACGCAATAAATGACAAAACTTGTCCCGTATAATAATGATGCTCCAGCCAATCAGCTCCCAAGTGTCATCTGTTTGAAAAAATTACAGTTGGGAGCTGATTGGCTGGAGCACCATTTATCATATGCAATGGAATGGGTAATGCCAGCTGCCTAAACCCAAGTCTCCCCCCTTTGTGCCTAACCCTAACCCTCACCCCTTAGTGCCCAACCCTAACCCCCCAGTGGTGTCTGACCCTAACTTCCCCCCCCCCAAAAAAAAACCCCCATAATACTTACCCCGCTAACTTACCTAAACCTCCACACTTCCCCCCAAGGCTAACACCCGCGGTGCCCCAGCTTACCTTAGTTCGGGCATGTCCTCCTGGATTCCAGCGTCGGGATTAAGATAGGCGTTGGTATTTCGACGCCTATCTTAAATCCATTGTCAGGATTCCATCGTCAGGGTCCCGTTGCTAACGAGGCCGGTACACACTAGACATCGTCTAGTGTGTACCGGCCATTAGACTGTTATTTTCAAAACTATTAAAAACCAAAACCAAACGTTTAACCCTAAAGTTTTATTATTTTGTGACGTTAACTAAATGTATGAACCAAAACTTTTGTATCATTCAGAACCTTGAATTTCCTCTATGGCATAGCGATCATTGAGACTTTTTCTATTAATAATTTATAAAGTGTTATTCCCAAAATAGATAGGATATATTCAGAAGCTTATTACATACTGACATCTCTAGAGACCTGCAGATCATTGCGCTGTCACATATTCCTCCTGACATACATAGTGATATATTCTGCAGATTATTACATTACTGATCTCTTTAGAGAGCTGAAGAACATTGCTCTGTTCTATCTATACCCTAACAGTAATATATTATACAGCAAAAAGAAAAACTTATTTAAACAACTATCTATATAGAAACTAGCGGCTTGGTGACTCTTGTATAACTTTAATATATTCCATAAACCCTTTATAAATTGGATGGCTGTACAATACAAAATAATAATTTGCAATTTGACACAAGGTTTGTGCACCCTAACGTGTGGTTACATATTTAGCTGCAGGCGTGATACAGACAAGTGGAGAATGCACATGTGTATTTAGCGAGACCCCTGGCTGCTCTCAGTGACATCACCAGTAGCTGTCTGTGTTTACACGAGGATTGGTGAGATCACATCGCTGCCCGTGAAGGTCACTGAAGCTACTGCTGTGAGTGGGAGAAAATCTATCACCCAGCAGTGAATGTTCCGCTCGTTCTACTATAATAGGACCCATTGTGGCGTGTACTGCGCAAACAGACTTACCGGAGTCAGGTATAAATAGCAAACGTTTATCCCGGCTCGTCATGCTGTTTACAGGAAGTGACTTGGACTTGCTAACGAGACTGGATGTTTTCTGCCTTAATTGTCTGGTAATTACAATTATACAGCCCTGTGCTTTGCAGCTAAATTACTCCACAGTAACTGAACTACATAGACTGGGGTCCTGTATAAGGCGCTGCCACTGGGGCTCATATTACGCCTGCTTAAATATCTGAACAGTGAGAAACCACAACGGTCACAGGGCTGGTGACGACGTCTTTTAAGACTAAGGGCTATAATTACCAAAGTGCGGGTTTTTAAAAGTGGAGTTGTTGCCTATAGCAATAAATCAGATTCTAGTTTCACCAATCAGATTCTAGGCAACAACAACAACTAAAAACCGGCACTTTAGTAAATATACTCCTAAGAGACATATATATTTCATTGACTTGCCCACTTTGGTTGGAAACCCCCCTTCCCCATATAATGTTTTTTTTTTGTGGAAGGGGTTGTCCAACCTCATTAATCCATATTAGTGTACAAATGCAGCATTGCTTGTGTAGTTTAGTGCCTACTCCCTCCCCTAGTGGAGCAGGGTACCAGTAAAAAGTAAATTTACTGAGCCTAACCTAATCCCAAAGAAAACGATATGTATGGTTGTGACTCCGCCCCTGCTGTGACATCACTCACTGAACCTAACCTAATCCCACAGAGACCGATATGTATAGCTGTGACTCCGCCCCTGCTGTGACATCACTCACTGAGCCTAACCTAATCCCACAGAGACCGATCTGCATGGCTGTGACTCTTCCCCCTTCGGTGACATCACTCACTGAGCCTAACCTAATCCCACAAATACCGATATGTATAGCTGTGACACCTCCCCATTCTGTGACATCACTCACTGAGCCTAACCTAATCCCAGAGACCGATCTGCATGGCTGTGACTCCTCCCCATTCTGTGACATCACTCACTGAGCCTAACCTAATCCCACAGAGACCGATATGTATAGTTGTGACTCTGCCCCTGCTGTGACATCACTCACTGAACCTAACCTAATCCCACAGAGACCGATATGTATGGTTGTGACTCCGCCCCTGCTGTGACATCACTCACTGAGCCTAACCTAATCCCATAGAGACCGATCTGCATGGCTGTGACTCCTCCCCCTTCGGTGACATCACTCACTTAGCCTAACCTAATCCCACAAATACCGATATGTATAGCTGTGACTCTTCCCCATTCTGTGACATCACTCACTGAGCCTAACCTAATCCCACAGAGACAGATATGTATAGTTGTGACTCCGCCCCAGCTGTGACATCACACATTGAGCCTAACTTAATCCCACAGAGACCGATATGTATAGTTGTGACTCCGCCCCTGCTGTGACATCACTCATTTAGCCTAACCTAATCCCACAGAGACCGATATGTATGGCTGTGACTCCTCCCCATTCTGTGACATCACTCACTGAGCCTAACCTAATCCCACAGAGACAGATATGTATAGTTGTGACTCCGCCCCTGCTGTGACATCACACTGTGAGCCTAACTTAATCCCACAGAGACCGATATGTATAGTTGTGACTCCGCCCCTGCTGTGACATCACTCATTGAGCCTAACCTAATCCCACAGAGACCGATATGTATGATTGTGACTCCGCCCCCTTCTGTGACATCATTCACTGAGAATAACCTAATCCAACAGAGATCGATATGTATGGCTGTGACTCCGCCCCTGCTGTGACATCACTCACTGAGTTCTCTGCACAGACCACACAAATGCGGGACACATGTGCGGCCAGACAGCATGCAGAGAAATAAATGTGCACGCTTCTTCGCCCCCATCCATAATCTTTTGGATGCAGCTGTCATCACTGTCAGCGTGCATTTCCACCAGCTCTGTAAGAGATCCATCTGAGATCAGACAGTAGGTATGGCCATCGCCCATCCTTGGTTAACAACCATCGATAGTTTTGCCATTGATGGTGGAGATCCAATGGTTCTTCTCCATCAATGGCAAAAGCCCCGGATGCCACAAAGCCCTGCAACGTTTTCTTTTTCTTTCTCCCTGGTGCGGGATAATAGCTCCGCCCACCCGATGTGTCCTGTGAAGCCCCGCCCCTACCTCTCTGGTCAGTATAAGAGAAGGGATGACCATCGGTGGGCGAAACCATCAGAACACTTATCAGGCCCCTGAATTTCCTGTTGCCGCTAAGTCACACCCACTCAGTCGCAAGTGAGATGCGACTGAAATGTGTACGTCTCCGAACCACCCGTACTTGCTCACAGTTGTGTAACATAACTTGCGTGCAATTCCTCTGAATGGGCCCCACTCTGTGCCCGCAGTTAGCGATCGGGTTAAAAGATTTTATTTTTTCCTCTGATTCTACAAATACAATAATAAATTTTTTTCTCCATAGCAGACATATTGATGTTCCTTCTACTTTTTTGGAAGAATATCCAAAACACAGAAGAAACTATTCCAATTAAAATCGTGTCCCTCCCCCCTGTATCCCAGGAGGAACCTACCTCCACAGTGTGTGACTCCGTACAGAGTGTACCCCTTGTCACAAGTGCAGGCAAAGGATCCTGGGTAATTAATGCAGGTGTGGTCACATGTTCGTTCAAAGGAGCATTCGTCGACATCTGCAATTAGTGGCAAGAAGGCGTTAATCACTCATTAGACAATTCAACAGCACTGCACGATAAGGACATAAATTCATATTATCATCATTAAGGCAAAACACAGTCTTCAGGATGACCATGAGTTTTCATTGCAGCTCGCATACAGTGTAAAGTGTAATAAGAGTATTTTCTCCACACCAACAGCACAAAATATACAGCACATCTCTTCAACAATAACTAAAGGCTGAGGTGTATACAGTTAGGGAAAAACATAAACAGCAAAGCGTACTGTGCCATTTATTTTCCTTGAGGCAATAGTTCTTTGTCAAGACCTTTTGGGGTATATTTACTAAAGGGCGGCTTTTTAGAAGTGGAGTTGTTGCCCATAGCAACCAATCAGATTCTACTTATTTATCTAGCACCTTCTAGAAGATAATAGCTAGAATCGGATTGGTTGCTATGGGCAACAAGTCCACTTTTAAAAACCCGCAATTTAGTAAATATACCCACCAATCAGTTCACTTTATCTATCCCCAGGCTTCTGAGTGATGCCAGATAGAGAATCTCCATCATCTAATATAGAGCTTTCTATAGGACTAAGGGTCTTATTCAGCAGTCACTGCTGAACGCAGATTCCCGATGTTCAGTCTGCTGCCATTTGTGGGCGGGGAGGGGGCGGCGATAGCCTCCGTGTCGCCGCCGTTGGGGGAGGGAAGAGGCCAGGATCTCCGTCGGCTGAGATTTCCTGGCTTCCTCCTCTCATCTCAAGCGTCAGCCCATGGATCACATTAGCCGGCCTGTGTCCCGCAGAGTATCCGATGCTGCGTTGGACAACCCAGCTTGGATACGTAATGCAGCTGGAGGCGTGATGCCCCCTGCAGCATTACCATATCAGCACAGACGGAATTGCAAAAGCTGCTTGCGAGCAGCTTTGCAATTCCGTCTGAAGCTGAATCAGGCCCTAAGTCAGTTTTCTGCCTAGGAATTTAGCAGGTGCTAGTGACATCACTGAGCAGGTTCTAGTGACATCACTGAGGCACAATATGGCTACCTTGACCATGTGCAGGTGGCAGATTTGTTTCAAGCTGAGCAGGGAGGAGAGATGATTTGAGACAGTTCCTTCAATGATTCCCATGATTGCAGATAGAGTTTAATTCCTTCAGACAATGGGCCTGATTCAGAGCCACTCGTAAGCGGCAGCTCGTTCGCTCTGAGCGATGTTTGCCCAACTGCGCATGCGTACGGATCGTTATACGCATGCGCGAACCAGTCAGTGCGGCCGAAATTCATGTGCTCGCAAAATAGCGAATGCCTGATAATTTGAGTGACAGATAGAGGCGTATGTGGGTGGCAACAGGGGAAGGTGCTTGAAAACGGGGAGTGGAGATCCGATCGCAGGCGTGCTTAAAGGTCAAAACGGGCGTTTTATGGGTGTGCATATTTATAACAGCAGCGTCATTGACCACGTCACTGGGTTTTTTTTAACCCAGAACTGCTCGCAAAATTGTGGTAGCAAAAACCAACCACAAGAATAGCGAGCAGTTCATACCCTGTTCGATGTACTCGATTAATCTAATAAATAGCGGACATGACGTAGGATGCGAGCGGCCAGGGGGCGTAGTTTCCCAAAAAACGACCGCAAGTTTTGTACGCTCGTTCAGACCTAGAGGCGTGAACAGACCGCAAACAGTGAACGGTTCATTTGAATAGCCACCCCTATTTTCTTGACGAGCGAGCGCAAATAGCGTCCGGCTCTGAATCAGGCCCAATGTCCCCTCAGCAATGAATGGGTTATCCCCATCGGTCACCTACTTTATCACATACCTTGGCAGGACCTTTCGTCTGTCAGTAACTTATACCCGGCTCCGCAGCTGCAATCGAAACTCCCCACAGTGTTCCTGCAGAAATGGTCACATCCTCCGTTGTTGCTCTGGCATTCATCAACATCTGAAACAGAGACAAAATCCAAATGTTTCCTTACAAAAGCTTTTCCCTGGGAGGGGTCTGCACATCGCACCAGGAACCACAGCCATGTCTGGGCTAAATGTGTGCTGGAGTGATTTTCTCTGGTGACTTTGTGTGACAGTGCGTTCAGCCTTGTACACAATGTTTTTATCGGTGACACCGAACAGCGCGGGTTCCCTGTATACGGAGACTGCCCCCTGACCCACTTCACCTGGGACATATCCAGCAAATTTGACGACTTTACCAGCTACGTACTGACTGACTGAAAGTGTTTGGAGACCTATGGACCTTCCCTTATGAACCACAACCCACCACTCCCCGAAAACTAGGAAGTATTAAGTCCAGCAGAGGTCACATGATGAATTATTTCATTGTTAGTTTAATAGTACCATACAAAAATGATTGCTTATTTGGGGACTGCGTCGACGGACACAGACTTAAAGCTGCCATGACTTGGCCAGGCTGCGATAAGCTTCAGCTCCAACAGCCTGACCAAAGGAGCAACCATCACGACCATCGATGGCTATAGTTATCCCAGGCTGCAAGCTCAGTTGCAGCGCTGGGATCGCAGATTCAGCAAGGAGGTGTCTGTTTCCTTTGTCCGAAACACATTATGGCCCTCATTCAGTGGCGATCGAATGCGAGCGGTCGCTCTGAATGTGGGCGGCCGCTTGTGTTTTGAAGTGCGGCCTCCTGGTCGCTAGCTAAGCTGTAGATCAACATCGAGCTGTAGATCAACATCGACAGCCGCCCCGTTGGCAGCGAGCCCCGGAGCGATTGAATTTCTCTCTCGCGCCGGGGCTTGCACAGGCGCAGTGCAGCCGCTGCACGTGCGCAGGGCCTAAACATCGACCCGCTTGCGAGCGGGTCTGAATAAGGTCCTATAACTTATGGTGGAAAATAAGTCAATAAATACAAGGAGAAAAAATGTCTCTGGGAAAAAACAATATAAGCGGATGGTTTTCTGACTGTTTATAGAAAAATAAAGTGACCATAACCTGGAGATAGGACCGATTGTCTGTCATTGTAGCAAAAAGTATTACAGACCTTCCCAGACTTCACTAGATCTGCAACTACAGCCAAACCTGGCTCTATAACTCATCCCCAACCTGACGCTTCCACCTCCTATTGGCACAGAGACCGGTGTTTAGGATCCAACCTAAATGCAGATCATTACATGAAAACTGCCTGCAGGTCATCGCTGTTCCCAGCCCTAATGACTACACATCCCACCTTTGCATGTCTTTCCATCGAACTGCAACGTAAATCCGACAGGACAGCTGCAACGTACGCCCGTCGATGTGTCCCGGCATGTGCGGTCGCACCCTCCGTTATTTACAGCACAGGTTTCTAGAAGAAAGATTCACAGGTAATTATCAGTACTGTTACTTTGCAGAAGTCTTAAATAGCACACGATGCGCCTGGTCCTGAGGTGGGAGGAGAGCAGAAAAAAGAAATCGGGTAACTTTGCACCTGGAACAAACCATGCTGCAATGCAAGGGGGGCAAATACATTTATTTGTTTCGCATGTAGGGTAAATAGTGGATGTTTTGCATGTAGCCCACAAATGCTGGGCAGCTTTATTTTAACACTGCAATTTAGACTTGGGTTTGGACAGGCTCCTCTCACATCTAAATCTCTCTACACGTTTTACACGTGCCCCCCTGCAGTGCAGCATGGTTTTACCAATGTGCACAGTCTTTCTTAAGGTGCCCATACACCGTGCGATATAGCAGCTGATCCGATGGATTGGTACGATATCGCTGCTATATAATACCGTGTGTGGACATGATATCGGACAGTGGGCCTGATTCAGACCCGGTCGCTATGAGCATATGCTCGCATGATGCGTATGCAAATATTTGAAAGTGACGCGGCGGGGAGCGATCGCTCGCCAAGGCATAAGCACGCCCATCGTACCTGTACGAGCGTTCACTTTGTGTATGCAGACTCCCCTTAGCGAATGCAGAGATGCCCACTGCCCCACGTCATCTTCTGGAAGTTTATGAAAACATTGGTACATCGACCACTATCGGATGTGAACGCAGTGCTGGGGGTAGCTTTTTTTTACCGCAAGCATTGCGAGGAAAACAGAGGAAAAAAATGGCTGGTGACGTGTACTATGACGCTGCCTGTTAATTATGCACGCCTCTAAAACGGCGCTGAAACACTCGGGCACGCCTGCGTATGCACCTCCACTCCCCGTTTTTACTGGACTGCCCCTGTTACCACCCACAAACGGCCTCTCCTGTCACTCACTCTGCTGGGCTGGCTTTGCAGGGCGAGCGAGGGATCTGTGATCGCACTGTGTCATACGCAGATTAGCAAACATCGGCAATTGCAAACGGACTGCAGATACCGTCCGGGTCTGAATCAGGCCCAGTGCGCGCTCCCGTGGGGTCCAGATCTTACTGCATGTTCACTTGAACTGGGGATGCGATGTGCGATCCCATGCAGTGCTATGCGGGTGGGCGAGGGGGGTGCCGGCATATTTTGCGGTCGGGCAGTGGATCGCTCCGTGTCTGGGGACCACCCGATATGTCGGCCATCGGATAGACCATCGTGTCCCAAAGTGCATATCGAACCGTGTATGGGGCACCTTTACTCTATTCCCAACTCAGAATCGGGCCCACATGCACAGAACGAAGGCCGGCCCCACCCAATCGCCACTGCCTAACAGCCGCAGCCTGTCAATCAGGCTGCTGTCTGGGAGAGATCACATGGAGGGAGACCTGCACGTGCGCAGTACAGATGTTACGCAGGTCTCAGGTTTGCGTACAACACTGAAACAGGCCAATATTGCTGCTACGCTTACGGGAATGGTGAAACCTAACAAATAAGGAGATGGATTATGATGGTAGTTTAATCTTATTCCCTAACAATTGCCAGAAAATGTATTCTAAATTTCTGATGCACTATTATTAATAATTTGCTCCTTCCTGGTTTATCCAGTATACTGGCACCTAATTCCCCTGTACTGTAACAATGCATTGGGTGAGATGTGTTCATTAGGCTAGATATTTAGGTGGACTGTAATATGAAATACTGAGATAAAGGGGGGTATTCGTGAAAACTTGAGAGAAAGTCCCAGCCAATCAGCTCCTGACATTTTTGCAAACACAACCTGTGAAATGGCAATTAAGAGGTGATTGGTGGGTACTTTATCTCTCTTCAAGGCTTAGTACATAGGGCCTGATTCAGAGCCGCTCGTAAGCAGCTGCTCGTTCGTTCCGAGCGATGTTTGCACAACTGCGCATGCGTTCAGATCGTAATACGCATGCGCAAACCAGTCAGTGCGGCCGAAAATCGTTTGTTTGCTAAATAGCGAATGCCTGCTATTTTGAGTGACAGGAGGAGGCGTATGTGGGTGGTCACAGGGGAAGGTGCTTGAAAACGGGGAGTGGAGATCCAAACGCAGGCGTGCTTAAAGGTCAAAACGGGCGTTTTTATGGGTGTGCATAATTAACACAGCAGCGTCATTGACCACGTCACTGGGTTACTTTATAGTCAGAACTGCTCGCAAGATTGCGGTAGGAAAAACCAACCACAAGAATAGCGAGCAGTTCATACGCTGGTCGATGTACTCGATTAATCTAATAAATAGCGGACATGACGTAGGATGCGAGCGGCCAGGGGGCGTAGTTTCCCAATAAACGACCGCAAGTTTTGTACGCTCGTTCAGACCTAGAGCCGTGAACAGACCGCAAAGAGCGAACGGTTCATTTGAATAGCCACCCCTTTTTTCTGAACGAGCGAGCGCAAATAGCGTCCGGCTCTGAATGAGATCCATAGACCCCTACAGCCTGTAAAGTGAAAGGAGCCGATTTGTTGGTACTTTATCTCTTTCCAAGCTTTGATAAATCTACCACAAAGTACCAACCAATTGCATACCACCCGGGACAGTCCCGTTTTTTTTCTGGGACTGTCCCGCTGTCCCACCCGCGGACCGCAGTGTCTCGCGGTGGGGGGGAAAGTTGAGGAGAGCACAAGCCGCTGTTCTGCATAGTAGGGCAGCGGGTAAGCAGAAGGAGAACAGATGCCGTGCACACGCCCTGATAGTGACGTAAACGGGGGGAGCCGCAAGTCTCCGCCACAGTTTCCTGAGGCTCCGCCCCAATTTCCAGAGGCTCCCCCCCTTTCTCCCAAAGCCCCACCCCCCCTTTTTGGGTGCGCAAACTGTCTCTCTAGCTTCTAAATGTCTCTCTACAGGCTGTGTTTGAAAAATGACAGGAGCTGTTTGGTTGGTACATTATCTCTTACAATTGTATCTCTCTCTCCCCGAGCTTTCATGAATACCCTGTTATACCATTTGCAATTACACTTACCCATTACCAGTCTGCGCTTCACCCTCTTATCCATCTCAGCCACGGATGTAGAATTGCTGTCAGGGTCCTCTTTCTCTGGTGAGTAAAAGAGAAGAGAACGTTGGTCATTCTGGGGCCACTGAAAAGGTCACAGGGAACGAGCTCTGCAAATAATGTATTTAAGTGAAGACTTTTAAATCCTGTAAAACAATGATAAATGTTTAATAAACACAGCTCAGGAACGCTCTCTGCAGCCCAGGTTGCTGGATACTGTTTATTAATAAGAAGAGGGCTGTTAAAGACCCCAGTTTTGTTTTTTATTGTTAACAAACTCCTATATAATATTTGCACTGACCGACACAGGCCTTGCCATCCGTGTGCACCGTGTACTTTGGGTGACATACGCAAACAGGTCCGGCGTCCGTTTCATTACACGTATGTTGACACCCTCCGTTTCCATGGTTACAGGTCACTGTCAGCGGAGCACAGAGAGATGAATCGTTACATGTGACATTTACAGTGAGTATAGCAATATCTTAACAGAAATACAGAGACTTATACATCTCCGAATAAATGGGATTATGCATTTCTTAGCCTCTTAGGGGTATATTTACTAAAGTGCGTGTTTTTAGAAGTGGAGATGTTGCCCATAGTAACCAATCAGATTCTACTTAACATTTATCTAGCACCTTCTAGAAAATAATAGCTATAATCGGATTGGTTGCTATGGGGAACAACTCCACTTCTAAAAACCCGCACTTTAGTAAATATACCCCTTACTGTTGGAAATTTCACTATTTGCCACAGTGTTTGACTTTTATGCTACAAATATGGAGCAAATTTTTGTTTTAGAAAGATTTCAAGTCCTAAATCGGAGTAGATATAGGATATCTATTACCGTCCATAGATATAAAATATCTCTTACATTCTATATACCAGAGTGTGCAAATTATATTACTCCACAGACTGCAGGACTGAGGACCGGTCTCTGAACAGATAAAATGTAAGTGGTCTCTGAGGGACAAGAGAATGAGAGGGACGCTGGGAATAAGAACGTAACATCCAATAAAACTGTCCAGTGGCTTCTGTAGCACTTGTGAAAACGATTGTGATCCAGCTATTGTCCCCTGGCACTAGTGATGTGCCCAACCCACAATTCAGTGTACAGAGGGAAGAGAAGACGATGATGGAGATTAATGGAGGAAGCATTTGCTGTATCAGGATCACATGATTCACCAGGAATACCTGACGTTCCAGATCAGGGGGACCCAGCGACTGCTGCTATTGTCCCTGTTATCACCTCTTAGAGGAAGCCTTTGCTGTTTGGGGAGCACACGGCACACAAGGAGTACCTAAAGTTCCAGAGCGAATGCTGCTATTGTCCCTGTTATCACCTCTTACAGGAAGCCTTTGCGGTATGGGGAGCACACGGTACACGAGGAGTACCTAAAGTTCCAGAGCGAATGCTGCTATTGTCCCTGTTATCAGCTCTTAGAGGAAGCCTTTGCAGTATGGGGAGCACCTAAAGTTCCAGAGCGAATGCTGCTATTGTCCCTGTTATCACCTCTTAGAGGAAGACTTTTCTGTATGGGGGGCACACGGTACACGAGGAGTACCTAAAGTTGCAAAACGAATGCTGCTATTGACCCTGTTATAACCTCTTAGAGGAAGCCTTTGCTGTATGGGGAGCACACGGTACACGAGGAGTACCTAAAGATCCAGAGCGAATGCTGCTATTGTCCCTGTTATCACCTCTTAGAGGAAGCATTTGGTGTATGGGGAGCACACGGTACACGAGGAGTACCTAAAGTTCCAGAGCGAATGTTGCTATTGTCCCTGTTATCACCTCTTAGAGGAAGCCTTTGCTGTATGGGGAGCACACGCTATACGAGGAGTACCTAAAGTTCCAGAGCGAATGCTGCTATTGTCCCGGTTATCACCTCTTAGAGGAAGCCTTTGCGGTATGGGGAGCACACAGTACACGAGGAGTACCTAAAGTTCCAGAGCGAATGTTGCTATTATCCCTGTTATCACCTCTTAGAGGAAGCCTTTGCTGTATGGGGAGCACACGCTATACGAGGAGCACCTAAAGTTCCAGAGCGAATGTTGCTATTGTCCCTGTTATCACCTCTTAGAGGAAGCCTTTGCTGTATGGGGAGCACACGGTACACGAGGAGTACCTAAAGTTCCAGAGCGAATGCTGCTATTGTCCCTGTTATCACCTCTTAGAGGAAGCCTTTGCTGTATGGGGAGCACACGGTACACGGGTAGTACCTAAAGTTCCAGAGCGAATGCTGCTATTGTCCCTGTTATCACCTCTTAGAGGAAGCCTTTGCTGTATGGGGAGCACACGCTATACGAGGAGTACCTAAAGTTCCAGAGCGAATGCTGCTATTGTCCCTGTTATCACCTCTTAGAGGAAGCCTTTGCGGTATGGGGAGCACACGGTACACGAGGAGTACCTAAAGTTCCAGAGCGAATGTTGCTATTATCCCTGTTATCACCTCTTAGAGGAAGCCTTTGCTGTATGGGGAGCACACGCTATACGAGGAGCACCTAAAGTTCCAGAGCGAATGTTGCTATTGTCCCTGTTATCACCTCTTAGAGGAAGCCTTTGCTGTATGGGGAGCACACGGTACACGAGGAGTACCTAAAGTTCCAGAGCGAATGCTGCTATTGTCCCTGTTATCACCTCTTAGAGGAAGCCTTTGCAGTACGGAGCATACGGTACACGAGGAGTACCTAAAGTTCCAGAGCGAATGCTGCTATTGTCCCTGTTATCACCTCTTAGAGGAAGCCTTTGCTGTATGGGGAGCACACGGTACACGAGGAGCACCTAAAGTTCCAGAGCGAATGCTGCTATTGTCCCTGTTATCACCTCTTAGAGGAAGCAAAAGCTGCATGGGAAGCACACAGCAGTCTTGTTATGACAGATATTTTCTCCACACTCCAGGACTCGGTGCTGTTTACACGACCCCCTGTGTGATCGTCCCATGCATTAGACCCCAGACTCCCACTTGTCTCCAATCCCTCTTCCCAAACCCGACGAAACATCTCCCCCTTCACCTAGTTTATTTAATATTACCCTCCACTCCTCCAGACGCAGCCATTTAACAACCACTTTTCTTAAAAGGCAAAGTCTGTAATATAAGTGTAAGTGATGCAGTAAAGCTGTCTGGGTTTATTCTCATTCTGATGGTTCTTGGTGCCCTTGTAGTTCCCAGAAGAAGTTTATCTTTAGTTTATGGTTAAAAATCAGAAAATAAAACTTTTCAAACCATGATCTGTTCTTAGCCCTGTATCCCTATTGCCCTGTGCCCGGGCATCATTGGGCACTCCTGTCTTGGTAACGGTTTTTAGAACTAGGAATAGGACACATTTTACCGACCTGCGCAGCGTGTTGTGCAGTGTGAGCTGAAACTTACATATACAATCCCGCTGGTTCTTCCCCAGCTCGAATCCAGGTCTGCAGTCGCACGCCACGCCTCCTCTCGGGATCTCCCTGCAAATGTGAGCGCAGCCGTGTTCCTTGTTCATACAGCTGAGCCCCTCTGAAAGATACAATGCAAGGAATGACGTTAAGGAAGCCCATTTCGGGGCATTTTAGTGTAGCGCAGGCAGGGACCGGACAAAATGGGGATTTTGTTAGGTCTTATTTTCGGAGTAGGGCTTATTTTGGACCATTTTCCAAAAGTAAGGGTAGGGCTTATTTTCGGGGTAGGTCTTATTATCGGGGAAACACGGTATATATAAAAATAAACAAGGAGACACAGTGCTCCAAATAATAAAGAATAAAATAAATAATCAATTTGCGAGTAAAAAGGTGGATGCCAGTAATTATTAGTTGTTTTAGGGTAGGTGGTTGTCAGGGAAGTTAGCAGGCTCCTTCAGGGTGCCTCTATCCGTAATGCCTATGGAACTACGTCTCCCTTATCACATCTCAGGTGCAAACCAACCTTCCACCCCCTACTATCGGGATCGGTATGAAATACTGCCGGATTTTAGCCCGGCGGATATTATGCCGACGACGGAAAACAGAACAGCAGAATCCCGACTAAAGTAAGTTCCAAACTATCCCTAAACCTCTCCCCCCCACCCTCCCTTAGGGGTGCCTAACCCTAACCTCCCCCCTAGTGTCTAACCCTAACCTCCCCCCATAAGTGCCTAAACCTAACCCCCCCTTCCCGCAGCCTAAACCTAACCCTCGGGTGGGGGGGGGGGGGGTGCCTAACCCTAACCCATACTTGCCGACAATCAGCTCCAGCCTTCCGGGAGGGAGCTGATTGTCAGAAATAGCAGGGGGCGGGGCCGGCCATTGGGGGCAGGGCCGGGGGTGGCACACTGGGGGCGAGGACGGGGGTGTGGACGCACGATCGCGTCATCGTGACTCCGCCCCCTCTTCACAATGCTGTTATTTTCAGCATTGTGAAGCAGGGGGCGGGGCCACGATGACGCAATTCTGCGCGAATCGAGCCACAGGGCCCCCCGCTGCGGGGGTTTCCATTTTTTTCGGGGGCAGGTCGGGAGGGTCGCAAGCTTCCAGGAGGCTTGCCTGCCTTTCCGGGGGGCCGGGAGCGGCACCCGAAAATCGGGAGGCTCCCGGCCAAATCGGGAGGGTAGGCAAGCCTGCCCTAACCTTTACCCCAGGGGTGCCTAACCCTAACCCTCCCTTCCCCTAGCCTAACCCTCCTGGGGTGGTACCTAACCCTAAGTCCTCCCCAGGAGTGCCTAACCTAACCCTCCCCCCCACGGCTGTCCGCACCCGGAGCCCAGTTTACCTTCGTTCGGTATGCCGGGCTCCCAGCGTAGGTATAATGACAGGCGTTGAAATTTCGATACCTGCCTGTCGTTGGTCCCCTGCCGGGATTTGACAGTTAGGAAGCCGGCGGACGCTATTTCGACCGCCGGCTTCTTGACTGCATCCCCTACTATTGGTTAGGACCATGTGGGTGGTATGCGTCGGGTGGTCTGGGTAGTCAGTGAGCCCTCTTAGGGGGCTACTGTCCATATGGTATGTTATACCTACGTCACCTTTTCTCCCAGGACCACAAAGAGAGGCCACCTGTGCTATAGTTAGGGGTAGTCAGGGGGCCCATGTCAGGGGGTCCCTTTCCGTATGGAGAGATCTCGTACGTCACCCTTGCACAGTGAGAGCGTCAGATAATTAATGTTGAACAGGATGTTTATATACAGTCAGGTCCATAAATATTGGGATATTGACAGAATTTTCAGATTTTGGCCTCTATTCACCACCACAATGGCTTTGAAATGAAACAAACAAGATGTGCTTTAACTGCAGACTTTCAGATTTAATTTGAGGATAATTAAATCCAAATCAGGTGAACGGTGTAGGAATTACAACGGTTTCTATATGTGCCTCCCACTTTTTAAGGGGCCAAAAGTAATGGGACAAACTAAACAATCCTAAATATAACTTTAACTTTTTAATACTTTGTTGCAAATCCCTTGCAGGCAATTACAGCCTGAAGTCTGGAACGCATAGACATCACCAGACGCTGGGTTTCATCCCTGGTGATGCTCTGCCAGGCCTCTACTGCAAATGTCTTCAGTTCCTGCTTGTTCTTGGGGAATTTTCCCTTCAGTTTTGTCTTCATCAAGTGAAATGCATGCTCAATCGGATTCAGGTCAGGGGATTGACTTGGCCATTGCATAACATTCCACTTTTTAGCCTTAAAAAACTCTTTGGTTGCTTTTGCAGTATGCTTCGGGTCATTGTCCATCTGCACTGTGAAGCGCCATCCAATGAGTTCTGAAGCATTTGACTGAATATGAGCATATAATATTGCCCAAAACACTTCAGAATTCATTTTGCTGCTTTTGTCAGCAGTCACATCATCAATAAATACAAGGGAACCAGTTCCATTGGCAGCCATACATGCCCACGCCAAGACACTACCACCCCCAAGCTTCACTGATGAGGTGGTATGTTCTGGATCATGAGCAGTTCCTTTCCTTCTCCATACTCTTCTCTTCAGATAATTGTGGTACAAGTTGATCTTTGTCTCATCTGTCCATAGGATGTTGTTCCAGAACTGTAATGGCTTTTTTAGATGTTGTTTGGCAAACTCTAATCTGGTCTTCCTGTTTTTGTGGCTCACCAATGGTTTACATCTTGTGGTGAACCCTCTATATTCACTCTTGTGAAGTCTTCTCTTGATTGTTGACTTTGACACATATACACCTACCTCCTGGAGAGTGTTCTTGATTTGGCCAACTGTTGTGAAGGGGTTTTTCTTCACCAGGGAAATAATTCTTCTGTCATCCACCACAGTTGTTTTCCGTGGTCTTCCGGGTCTTTTGGTGTTGCTGAGCTCTCCGGTGCGTTCTTTCTTTTTAAGATGTTCCAAACAGTTGATTTGGCCACAACTAATGTTTTTGCTATCTCTCTGATGGGTTTGTTTTGATTTTTCAGCCTAATGATGGCTTGCTTCACTGATAGTGACAGCTCTTTGGATCTCATATTGAGAGTCGACAGCAACTGATTCCAAATGCAAATGTCACACCTAGAATCAACTCCAGACCTTTTACCTGCTTAATTGATAATGAAATAACGAGGGAATAGCCCACACCTGTCCATGAAATAGCTTTTGAGTTGATAGTCCCATTACTTTTGGCCCCTTAAAAAGTGGGAGGCACATATAGAAACCGTTGTAATTCCTACACCGTTCACCCGATTTGGATGTAATTACCCTCAAATTAAATCTGAAAGTCTGCAGTTAAAGCACATCTTGTTTGTTTCATTTCAAAAATATTGTGGTGGTGAATAGAGGCCAAAATTTGAAAATCCTGTCAATGTCCCAATATTTATGGACCTGACTGTATTATAGTGATTAAACGTACTACTCCATTATTAATCCTCTTTTGTCAGCTTACATACTGTTATCCTAATACATCATACATTCCTAATACATCATACGTTCCTAATACATCATACGTTCCTAATACATCATACGTTCCTAATACATCATACGTTCCTAATACATTATACATTCCTAATACATCATACGTTCCTAATACATCATACGTTCCTAATACATTATACATTCCTAATACATCATACGTTCCTAATACATCATACATTCCTAATATATCATACGTTCCTAATACATCATACGTTCCTAATACATCATACATTCCTAATACATCATACGTTCCTAATACATTATACATTCCTAATACATCATACGTTCCTAATACATCATACATTACAAACCACCATCCCCCTAATACATTATACATCAATAGGTCAGCGTTCTGTGTCATCCCCTATTTTTTCATGTATAGTTTACAGAGAATGGACGTCTCTGACACTTAGCAGATTATAGTTGTGCACGGAACACGCCATTCCCCAAACTCATTTATAAATGTGCGGCACAGTCATTTCTTGTGGAACTGATAGGATTTTGGGGATCATGACCCTGATTTTAGATTTAAAAGTACAACTGCAACTTTAGCATGCAGGAAAAGAATCGTCCATACACTTCAGTCGCCGAGGATGTACTTTAAGATATATGCAATTAATTATAAATCAAATGCATAGATTCTTCCTGCGCAAATCTGTGAGCATCAACTCAGAAACTTAAAAAAACCAGGCGTATCGGACCAGCAAATATACGTCCTCTAACAAACATAAATAAAAGGACGCAACTCTAAGGATAGTGGCTGACTTGGGTCTCTACGCCCCTGACCCGCCTCTGCAAGCGCAAGTGACTGCAAGTTTAAGGTGCGCAGCTCAAAAAAATGGCAAAGCGCGCGCATACGCAGCGCTACAAATTCTGCGCTGATTTTATCTCTACATATATTTGTAAATGATTCTGTAAATGAGAAGACTATGGGCCTGTGTCAGACGCTCCGCCGATATTCACACAAACTACTTTCCCGCCAGCTTTGCTAAAATGCTTTTGGTTACCGAAAAAAGTAAACAAACCTGCGACTTTGGTCCATACAACAACCCAATCCTACATGGGGCAGCACAGATGGTGTAATGGTCAGCATTACTGCCTCACAGCACTGAGGTCATGGGTTTCGATTCTCACCATGGCCCTAACTATGTGGAGTTTGTACATTCTCCCTGTGCTTGCGTGGGTTTCCTCCGGGTGCTCCGGTTTCCTCCCACACTCCAAAAATATACTGGTAGGTTAATTGGCTCCCCACACAAAAAATTACCCCTAGTGTGTATGTATGTGTGTGAGCATGTGGTAGGGAATATAGAGGGTCATTCAGACCCGGTCGTTAGCGCCGATGCGCTCGGACCGGGATGATGGCCCCCCACAGAGCATGCGCACGACGGCGCCGGCGCCATCGTGCGCATGCGTGAGACCCGCTACGACCGACAGCGCCGGTCGTAGCGGGTCTCGATCCAAAGGGGGCGAGCTGTCGATGTTGATTGACAGCTCGCCCCGTTTGGAAGGCGGGCCGGGGGGGGTGGCAGCCCAAACGGAGGCATTCCCATGGGAGCGCCTACCGTTTGGGGGCGGCCCCACTGACATCACTAGTGATGTCAGTGGACAGCTTCCAGCTCAGACAGAGCCAGAAGCTCTCCGGGGCTTACGACAAGGGAGACCCTACCCTAGGGTCTCGTCGTAAGCCCCGATGGTCGCGATGGTCTCTGACCATCGCGACCATCACCGGAGCGGTCATTAGAGCTGTGGGTGGCGGGCGGTCAGGATGCAAGTGGCCGCCCAGTTTCTGAGCGACCGCTTGCATCCTCCGACCGCCTCTGAATGAGGCCCATAGAGTGTAAGCTCCACTGGGGCAGGGACTGCGGAATATGTGTGCGCTATATATATATAACTGGTAATAAATAAAATAAAATAAATACTCACACACCAGGGTAAATGTAACACAGATACTAGGAGATTTGGAATTCAGGCCACAGAGTTTAGTGTGACCTGCCACCATTAAAGTTACGCACGTCTGCCCCATCCAAAGCGTAAGGCGATCCCTTTCCCGTACAAAAAAAAAAAACCCAGTTCTTGTCTATAAATCACGGGAATCCGACCTATTTCCCTGATATTTAAAACGCTGCTACAATCCATGCATTCTCCTCAGCAGACCCTGCAGGTTCTCACCACTGTCTGAGAGGTGACCGTCTGTATTTTGAGGATGACCACAGATCGAGTTGCTGGAAATATTGTAGGTTGATGTTGGCTTCTAAACGCTGAGGACAAATATATGGGAAAATGCTGGAAACTTGTATATTCATCAGGCAGCTCTTCTAAAATCCGCAGTTTCTGCTAAAGAAAACACCAAGTCGCCCGTGTAACTGAAGACGCCATTGTAACAGCCTATAAAATAAAGACTTTGGCATCTGAAATAGGGTTCACAAAGACTCTGGATTGTGTTAAGGTTTGGTTCTGCTTTGTAATCATAGGGTCAAAAGTTGAGAATTAGCGGGTTAGGGTCTCCAACAACTAGTTATGGTTCAGTAACTCAATATCGAACATGGGCCGACTGTTAAAGAAACGCCAGTCAGGGGACAGATAGATATCCGGGATAGGGAAGGACGCAGTCTTAAAGCTGAAATGTGTTTAGTCACCCCCAAAAAATATTTTTACTGTAATTGCAATTTTACATGTGTTTATTGCCAAATGTTTAAACCAGGAATTGCCAAACTGGTGATTTGAGGGTCTCTGGGCCCGATTCAGACCCGGATGCTATTTGCGTCCGCTCGCTGGCTAAAGGGGGCCGGCTATTTAAATCATGTGCTCGCACTGTGTCGCGCAAAGCCGCCCACTAAGTAATAGCGAGCGGCCGCACTATGCGCTCGCACCTGTATAAAGTCGCCCCTTTGCCACTCGCAACACACGTCATCTCCGGTAGTTGTAGGATTAATCAGGAACATCGAGAGCCATCGGAGCTGCTCGCAGCGCTTGTGGTAGCCTTTTCCCACCACAACATTGCGAGCAGTTCTGGCTACAATACAACCCAGTCAAGTGTGTAATGACGCTACTTTGCTAATTATGCACACCCACTAAACGCCGTTCTGACAGTTGGGCACGCCTGCGTTCGCACATCCACAACCCCGTTTTCAAGCACCTTCCCCTGTTACCACCCACAAACGGCACTATCTGTCACTCAAAATAGCGGCCCGATTGCGGGCTACGGGCGAGCACTTTCCCATCGCAATGACTGGTTCACGCACTGTGACGCATGCGCAGATTGCGAAAAATCACTCAATGTGAATCAGGCCCTCTGTCCGCTGAGGGCCTGATTCAGGGGTGGTTTCAGAAGTGCCCGGAGCTGTTTCTATTGTCAGTTGCCCGTTTCCAAAGCTTAGACAAGCATAGGGATGCCTAATGCTGCCTTCTCATATTGTCCGACGACGTACAACAGCGCAAACATTGGTAACATCGACGCAGATCGGGCATCAACGCAGCACGTAAGTCATGTCTGACCTGTCTTAAACACTGAGCCTAGCACAGCGCTCTCATGCTGCCAAGGAGATTACAATGGCTAATTATGCACGCCCATGAAACGGTGTTTTAAACGGTCAGACATGCCTGCGTTTGCCTAACCCCACCCCCCCGTTACCTCCCGCAAACGCTGACCACCTGTCACTCACTCTGCAAATTAATTCTCTGTGCGAGCACAGTTGCAAACCAATCACTTTGTGCGAGTAGTGCGGCTTACACGTGTGCGCAATGGCGAGGCAATGGCATACAATCACTCGATCCGCGTAAATATCGGAATTGTGTAAATCTCTGAATCAGGCCATTTATTTATGAAGGGCGGCGAAAATCCCTTTTGGTTTTGCACTGATGCCGAGGAATGGACCGCACAGCACAAGCTGAAGTACAGCGCCGCTCTCAGAGCAACACAACTACAAATGCGCAGAGAGGCGGAAAAACCTGAAGCAAAAGTGTAAATGTTCTAGCCCCCCTCTCACCACTACTGTCCCACAAGGTTTACACCAATATGCTGCTCGTTCTGGCCTCATATATATTTTACATGAACACTGAGAGTGAGGATATATTGCAAACGTCTTTATCATGTGTCTATGGTACTTTGTTTCATATTGGGTACAATCTGCCTAAAAGTGCTAAACATCTCCCGGCTCACCCCCTTCCAATTATCCTTAAACACTGCTGCGTGCTTCATTTTCTCTCTCATCCCTCCACCCCTGCTGCCCCCATCTGCCAGTAGAACAATTGAAACATGCTTGGGATAGGCACAAGAATATCCTTACAAAGAACTGAGGATCACATAGGGTTGAGGTTACCAAAAGGTAAAAAGGGCAGACTAGATGGGCCAAGTGGTTCTTATCTGCCGTCAAATTCTTTGTTTCTATGTGTCTACGTATTGCCCCTGACTCTTGGTAGGGAATTGGTATGACATACGGTCGGACTTAAGCTCGGCAGATGTAATACCGACGCCGGAAAGCAGAAAATCCCGGCTAAGGTAAATTCTAATCCTAACCCTCTCTTCTCCCCCTCCTAACTCTAACCCTCCCTTAGAGGTGCCTAACCTTAACCTCTCTCCCCAGGGGTGCCTAAACCTAACCCCCCCTCCCCGCACTCTAAACCTAACCCTCCCTGGGGGGTGCCTAACCCTAACCTCCCCCTGGGGGTGCTTAACCCTAACCCTGCCTTCCCCTAGCCTAACCCTTCCGGAGGGGTGCTTAACCGTAAGTCCCCCCAGAAGTCCCTAAACTTTACCCCCCTTCCGCGGTACACAATCGGGAAACCGGCTGCCGTAATACCGACAGCCGGCTTCCCGACTGTCATATCCCGGCGAGGGTGAAATGCCGGGCGTCTAGATGTAGACGCCTGACATTTCCCTGACGCCGGGAGACCGGTGCCCGGCATCCACATCGGGAGGGTTAGGCACCCCCGGGGGGGACTTAGGGTTAGGCAGCGGGGAAGGGGGGATTAGGGTTAGGCACTTGGGGGGGGGAGGTTAGGCATCCCTAAAGAGGGTTAGGGCTAGGGGGTTAAGTTAGTTTATACTTACCTTAGCAATGATCGGTATTTCCAGCGCTGTCGGGCATCCGCTGCCGGGAACCCTGCTTTTGTTGGCCAGGCGCTGCCGGCGGTATTTCATACCGATTCCCCTCCCGTGGCTAAAAGGCCCGGCTTACCTTCATACGGCATGCCGGGCGTCAGGATTTCGGCATCTGTATAATGATAGGAGTCAAAATACCGACGCCTATCATTAGTCCCATGCCGGGATTTCACAGTCGGGAAGCCGTCGGTCGGTGACTACATACCCTTGGTCTCTATCTCTTCCCCACTCCTATCCCATCTCTATCTCTCTCCTTTGTTTTCCTCTTTCTGTTCCCCTCTTTCCCTGTCTTTCTCCTTATCTATTGCCTCATCTTTCTTGCTCTCCCCCTATACTACCCCATCTCCCCCTGTCTCTCTCCCCCCATCTCACTCCCTTCTTCCTCTTCTTTCATGTTTTCCCATCTCCTTCTCTTTTCTCTCTTTCCCTTTCTCTCCCCCTCGTTCTTCGCCTTCAGGCTGTCCGACTTGTTTATTTTAAAAAAATATATATATTTCAATATATTCTGTAATGACGGCAGCAACACGCACTGCACATAAGCGTGTAAGTGCACACGCGTGCTTGAACAGAAATGGTGACAGGGACAAACTGGGAGAGTGCGCTGCCAAAGCTGGCCCACCATGGGTTCATGTGGTTTTATTTCTTTCAAGATCAGTGGGGGCTCGTGGGGTGCCCACACGCACTACCGCCCGACTCTCATTGTGCACGACATAGACCCAAACTTTTCTAGGGTTATATAGTGGATGGAAAGCTGGGTAATGTGGTCACCCAAGTACAATGGAATCTTGCTGCATGTTTCATCTACTATGATATGGAGCTCTCCGGGCAACTATACAAGTAAAAGATAATAATTATAATAATAATAATTAAAATAATAATAATAAAAGCATAGGATGAGACTGGGAATACACCAGCTTAGAGCTCCCCCACATTTCAAGTGTTCTTGCAAATGGAAAAAAAAGATATACGACCCGCCACAAAGCAATGGGCGCCATTAAAAACACACCCACATCACCGAACTATCTGATCCTAACAGTTGTGCTCCGCAAAATGAAATCTAGTGTTTGCATTGCTCCGTACGTTTCAAGCAATGCCCCAACTACTCCCACCGGACGGTACAAATTGCCGCGGCACCTCATCCAGCCATTTTGCGCATGGTAAATGTGGTCACGTGTTTTGTTTCCAATACCACCCTCTATTTTATTGTGTCTGTAATAAATAGGGTGGGAGGACACCTGCCTTGCTTTTTTAATACCTGTCGGTTGTTACCAGAGTGCAGCCCCCGTTGCCAAATATTCCACGCAGAACAGCTACAGCCTCGGTATTTTTCTGGGAGATAAATGCCGCAATGTGTCAGAGGCTGCGGTTTATGTTCTGCGATGCTCTGCAGATGTTTATACAGTGAAACCGCAGTGTTCTCAGGAGGAGAAATTCTAGCTGTGCTCCCAGCACAACACCTGCTCTCATCCAGGCTCATTTCCTCCCTTCACCGTCTACTGATCAAGCCAAGTACATTCGTCTCAATCTCAGCCTTCAAATTACACTTAATGTGCCCTTTAATCATCTACCGACTGACCTCTGAGCCCTGCAGGGCCTACAACAAATTGCACCAAATCCCAGTGCTCCCCTCACTGGGCTGACAACCAGTCTAAGTAAAACCCAGATCGTAGCCCCCCCCCCTCGTCCCTCATAGCTTGTAACACTCACCAAATCAACTCACTGGGGCTATACTGTTCAATGATGCGCGGAATTACACTACACTGCAATAATATCATTACTATATCCCAACCCACGCCAAAACCTGATCCTGCAATAAGCCCCCTGGGCTTCCTGGCTCCCTGCATTATACTGAAAGAGGTGGAAGTAAACGTCAATGTTAGTGCAGCAAAAGTAGCTTATAGTCGGAGGGTTAAAATAACTTGGTGAAACCTTGTAATGTTTTTATACAATAACACACTGATTCAGGGCTGATTTAATTAAGTAATTTTAGTATTTGTAGAAGGTAGTAGAATCACCATTTGTTTACGTAGCAATATGTGATAATTGTATATATATATACAAGTTATATCTCAAGTTGGAAAAATATTTTCGATGCAATAAAGTTGAGAATGAACATCATTGTAAGTTGGTGAGTGCACATTGCCATGTTTCTGTGAAAGTCTGCAGTATACTTATTGTTATCTTGTTTTTGTGTTATATTAGAATTTTTCTCGCAGTATATAGACGCCAGTATAGAACTGTAACATGGCCTCTCCCAGCCAGTAAAAGCTGGTCATAGCATAGGTACAAGACAAATATTATCAGCTGTATATACAGTTAACAAAATATACAATGGGCAAAATTTACTAAGTGGCGGTTTGGTGGCGGGTTCTATTCTGTTCTAAACACCGGGGGTTTGGTGGCGGGTTCTATTCTGTTCTAAACACCGGGGGTTTGGTGGCGGGTTCTATTCTATTCTAAACACCGGGGGTTTGGGGGCGGGTTCTATTCTGTTCTAAACACCGGGGGTTTTTTGGCGGGTTCTATTCGGTTCTAAACACCGGGGGTTTGGTGGCGGGTTCTATTCTGTTCTAAACACCGGGGGTTTGGTGGCAGGTTCTATTCTGTTCTAAACACCGGGGGTTTGGTGGCGGGTTCTATTCTGTTCTAAACACCGGGGGTTTGGTGGCAGGTTCTATTCTGTTCTAAACACCGGGGGTTTGGTGGCGGGTTCTATTCTGTTCTAAACACCGGGGGTTTGGTGGCGGGTTCTATTCTGTTCTAAACACCGGGGGTTTGGTGGCGGTTTAGCAGAAGTTTCTAAATGACAGCCCTGTTCTATTCTATTCTAAAATGTGTTTTGATGGCAGTTTTGCAGGGGTTTTGGCCTTAGTAAATCTGCAGATAGCAATACCGCCGCCAAAACACAGTCAAAACACATTTTAGAATGGAACAGGGCTGTCATTTAGAAACCGCTGCAAAACTGCCACCAAAGCCCTGGGGTTTAGAACAGAATAGAACCCATCACCAAACCGCCGTGGTTTAGAATAGAATAAAACCCGCCGTCAAACCGCCGCTTAGTAAATTTTGCCCAATATATCTTTTAGCTCTAACATTTGTTTTGCAAAATAGTTTCATACATGTCTACTATTATTACAGAGATATGCTACTATATGTCATCAGTTCAATACAACATCTCACACAGACAAAAAAACAAAGTGTAAGCTCTTCTGGCCAGAAATCTCAAACCGGATTTTTTTGGTGAGGTCACTTGTTCCTAGTAAATGATTAAACAAACACTGTAAAGGTGTGGTGTGTCGCCTATAGAAGTCTATGGGCTCCTATCTGCACAAACCCCTTCGGATCCCACTCTAAACGAAGTTTGCTGAAGGACGAGCATGCACAGTAGAGCTCCCGATTTTTAAACTGGAATTCCATGCAACACAAATTATATGCGATACAAGATACATCCCACCCTAAGGGGCTGATTCTCAATCGGCGGATCTCTGCGCAAGGACGCAAATGGCGGGATTCAGCACCTGCGCAAATGCGAATTTACACATTTTTGCGTATGTCTGTCCTAATCTGAGTCAGGCAGAACTTGGCCAGATTTGTCTTTCTGTGAAGTTGGGATTTTAGGGGCAGGAACTGGGCGGTGACAATGCAATCAGACGGAACCGCCCTGTCTTGTGGGAGTGTCGTGGGCGTGTATCTATAGCTCCATGTGACTGAGTCCTGCATACCAGGGTGGGAGGCCTGTGTCTGATGGATCTCTTGCACCCAGCTGGTGCATGTGCCAATACTAATGATGGCGGCAGCGGAGGCCGGCACAAAATCACTTGGTGGTACAGGTTCCCGCTTGCAGATGCACGATCCTCCGCATTAGACCTTCCTGCGGGATTTCACATTAGCGCAAGGCAGTAAATCAGGTTTCTGCGGATCCCCGCAGCTACCGCCACACTGAATGCGCCTGAATGTCTTTTCATATCTGGCCGCTATTTGTATAAGCCTAACGGCCGTTTCCTAAGAGGTGTCAAGTGAAAGGAGTCAAATTATTATTATGTAAAACAGGAGCAGACTTAGGGGTCTATGTACTAAACCTTGGAGAGAGATAAAGTGGACAGAGATAAAGTACCAACCAATCAGCTCCAGTCACTTTACAGGCTGTGTTTGAAAATGACAGTTAGGAGCTAATTTGTTGGCACTTTGGGCCTGATTCAGAGCCGAACGCTCTGACCAGAGCACTCGCTCTGAATCAGGGCCCTCCTCCATGAAAATGGAGCGGCCTCCTGGCCGCTCGCATTGCTGTGGGTGACCACCCACAGCATATGCGAGCATCCATGATGATGGTCGCAATGGTCTTGACCATCACGACCATCACGACCATCGGGCTTGCGACGGAGACCCTGCGGTAGGGTCTCGCTACCGCAAGCCCTGGAGTGATTTTGGCTCTATCAGAGCCAAAATCACTCCCACTGACATCACTAGTGATGTATGTCAGTGGGGCCGGGCTCAGACGGTAGGCGTTCCCATGGGAACGCCTCCATCTGGCAGGCACGCCCACCAAAGGGGGCGTGCTGTCAATCAACATCGACAGCACGCCCCCTTTGGTGCGAGACCCGGAGCGATTTAGAGCCCGTCGCTCGCCGGGTCTCGCGCATGCGCGCGACGGAGCTCACTCCATCGTGCGCATGCGCAGTGGGGGAACATCGACCCGCTTGCGAGCGTCCTGCGCTCGCGAGCGGGTCTGAATGACCCCCTTTATCCCCGTCCACTTTATCTCTCTGCAAGGCTTAGTACATAGACCCCTTACTTCTGCCTCAGACAAAACACTTATTGTTTTGGCGTTTTTCATTGCAGAGTATGAGAGGAATGTAACAATATAAATCTACATTTGCACCTGGGAAATTGGGGAATGTTTATAGATTCTGTCCGTGGTATAAGAAATCTGTAGACAAAACAGCTGCTTTATAAAAGTCACACTCACACTACAGTAACGGTGATGTCACACTCACACTACAGTAACGGTGATGTCACACTCACACTACAGTAAAGGTGATGTCACACTACAGTAACGGTGATGTCACACTCAGAAAATGCTCAATTTATTCTCATCAACATGTCTGTTGCCTTCTGGTGGAAAGATAAGCACATATAAATAGTTGGCGTATCTATATTGGGTGCAGGGTGTACCCTGGGTCCTGTGGGGTCCAACCCGCACCCATATAATAATTATACTTACCTCTCCGGAGTCCCGCATTGGCCGGCGCTGCAGACAGAAATCCCCAGGAACATGGCACGGCACCCATTTCCCCGGCAATTTGCACGTGCGCAGTAGAATATAGAATGGGCGACATGTTCCCGGAGATGTGCACAGTAGACTCTAGTGTAAAGCCGGAGTCTACTGAGGTGCCGGAGGGGGCCCGCACTGAGGCCGCACACAGGCCCCTTTCTCTCTTAAACCGTGCCTGTTGTCCACATTAGGGGCAACTCCAGGTGAAGCCTCTATACGAGCATATACTTGCATCTAGGCGCTATCTAGCATCTACCCTGCGTTGCGCCCATCGGCCATGCGAACAGCTCTTGCAAGGATTGTATTGGTCTATGATCAATTTTTAAAGATCAGTTGAGCTTCAGTTAAAGAACAAAAGGCCATCCTGTGTGCAGGCCCCTTTAGGGTTCAATCAGCAACATTGTTACAACAAGGTAGAAAACAGGATGTAGCCACCTACTGCATTATAGCAGAAGAAGAGAGAAAGCCCAGACAGGCAGAGAAATCTTAGTCTGGTCTTTTAACCATTGGCCCCCATCAGTTCACTAGAAACTAGCGACCACCTTATGGCATGAGCCCCATGATGGCTGCCCCTACCAGAGCTGTAACTAGACTTTTTAGTGCCCTGTGCCAGAGAGAACATTGGTGCCAACCCCCCCCCCACCCATTTTTTAAAAAGGGACATAAGATAGTGCATCTGAAATAGGGCCATGGTCTCATGGGTAAGGGCCAGGGAAGAGATAGGGGAGGCCAGGAGATGCTGGGGATACAAGAAGAGGAAGCTACAAGTGAGAATCATAATTAACAGGAAAATTGTCAGGCCCAAACAGCGCCCAATGCCCTGCGGTGCCCTGTGCCATGGCACAGGTCGCACTACCCTAGTTAAGGCCCTGGCCCCTACTACGCGGCAGCGACAGGTCCGCTTAAATCTGCAGAAAAATGTATGGAAATATTGATCAATCCTGCCATTATAGATTGGGGGATATTAATGGAAATAAAAAAAAAGTCATTGACTTTACATGGGATGTGATGCAGGATTTTTTTCTGTAGGCTGTGAGATTTTAAACAAATCAAGACTTGAGTAGGAACCGCACTAAGGGCCTTTCTCATGCACTGCTCGCTAGCGCACTGCTGAACGCAGATTCCCGATGATCGGGAATCTGTGCAGGTGCATGACCTGTTCTGCGCATGTGCAGAACGGGTCGGCGAGCCCGCATGCACCTGGCAGTGATTGCCAGTCTGCTGCCATTTGTAGGCAGGGAGGGGACGGTGATGCCCATCCGTTCCCAAAAACGGAGGCGTGTCGCCGCCTTTGGGAGGGGGAGGGATGAAGCCAGGATCTCTGTCGGCTGACTGAGATTTCCTGGCTTCTTCCTCTTAACTGCAGTGGCCGGCTGCGTGACCCCATGGGTCACCTTACTTAGCCAGCCGATGTTCCGCAGAGTATCCGATGCTGCGTTGGATAACCCAGCTCGGATACGTAATGCAGCAGCATTACCATATCAGCACAGACGGAATTGCAAAGCTGCTTGCGAGCAACTCTGCAATTCCGTCTGAAGCTGAATCAGGCCCTAATTATTCATTTTGTTTTAAAAGTTTAATGCTTTAGGGGTCTATTTACTAAGCAGTGTTAAGAGACAGAGTGAAAAGTGATAAGGTACCAGTCAATCAGCTCCCAACTGTCATCTCACAGGCTGTGTTTGAAAAATGACAGTTGGGAGCTGATTGGCTGGCACCTTATCACTTTTCACTCTGTCTCCTATCACTGCTTAGTAACTAGACCCCTTACACTCTAAAATACAACTAACATGGATTGAAAACGCACACAGCCCTGACTGTGCCTTAATACGACAACTTTTCGGCAAATCGTTCCATGGCTGTTACGTAGAGGAGGGGTTACACATAATCACTTAACGAGTTTGCAGACCTGCGTACGTAAATTCCAATCACATCTTAATTAGTCACTTAGTCTGAATGCCGGATGCAGCGACAGCCCCTCTCCCGCTATTATATAGGCTTTAGTGCACAAAGGAGCTGACGTTGGACCCATTACGATTATTCTACCCAGATGGCTTTTTGATCCTCTTTCCCACACTGAGGACTTCACACAAAACAAAGATTCCTGAATCCCAGCGAATGTACAAAACATGAAAGCCCGGTCACCACCCCGCTGTCAATCACCCACCCGGCCAACACAGAAGATCACAAATTAGCCCCATTAATGCCACTGCTCCTGAGCTAACAGGCGCAATGCGATCTGTCAACCAACGGAGGGACGCTGGGGACGGGGGGGACGTTCAGAGAATTAACTGTTTAGTTTATACTCTGTTAGAAAAGTAATGTCCTCTCTGCACATTCAGGCTGTGGGTAAGGGGCCCCCTCTACGGCAGGTAATGGGATAAAGTTCACTGGCCACAGATAAAACAGTTAATAAATAAAGCAGACGGCTCGGTTCACGAGCGACGCATTTCTCCCGGTCCCTGAATACACAGCAGGCAAAAGCGCTATAGAACAAATGTCCACATTAGAGACCAGAGTTTTCTCTGAGAATAAATACTGAAGAGAAAAATCTAAATTCTAATGCTAGAAAAATAGCAACTTCTCAGTCTTTAATTTGTGGATTGCAGGAACCAGTATTAATTAGGATGGCGTGTTATGACCACAATTCCTACAGAGAAAACGACCCCTGCACTTCATAAGGGTTTAATGTTAAATACCTGACGTATACATAATCTCAACAAGGATTTTAGGTAAATGCAGCATCTTCTAGTTGCAGGTTCTTTAAGAAGATCCCCTATGTTCACCCCAGGGGCGTTTCTAGAGAGGAGGGGGCCCGTGAGCAGTCTCCGACACGGTCCCTCTCCGCCCGTCAGCGCACTGAGCTGTGTGGAGTGTGTGCGCCAAGCGCCGCAGTTATAGACTCTGGGCACTAGAGTGTGCCCAGAGTCTATAGTGTATGCACAGGTCACCGGGAAAAAGGCCGCGGTGGGCATTTTCCCCTGTACTGCGCATGCGCAAACAACGGGAAAATGGCCATCGCAGACATTTTCCAGTCGATTTACAGTGCCAGACCCCCGCGCCGACGTGGGACTCCGGAGAGGTAAGTAATATTATGGATGCAGGGTGTGCGGTGCGGGGCCCCCCTGGACCCAGGGGCCCGTGTTCCCTGCACACCCTGCACCCATTATAGATACGCCTCTGTTTCACCCAGCTAGATCACAATTGGGTGGCGATTGCTGGCCTGGGCAGACATATTGGCTCGCTCAGTGCTATGTGAGCATTTCCTCAGGAGTCATATCGACTGGATTGAAACGCGCAAAATGTACCCTTTAATACACAGGAATACCAACCATTCTGTCTGTGGGTGTCGCACCAACTCTGGGAAAACGTACGTGTACAATGCACTGACGCTATGGTTGGGCCCAGGAATTACAGTAAGAGCAACGTACTCAGGCAAACTTATTACGGAGCGCTTCTCTTCCTGGAAAGTAACGTCAGAAAATGTTCCGAGAGTGACGTGATGAATAAGCCTGTAAAGGGCTAGGTCCACTTTATACCTAATTTACCCATAATTTGGGGAAAGAGAAACAGCTCCATTTAGATGCATAATATTCACGCTGCCGATATCATGGCTCACTAATATACTGTCACAGGGTACAGTAGTGAGTATTATTATTACTATTAACAGTCACTTATATAGCGCTGGCGTAGTCCGTTGAACTGTATAATTGGGAACAAAACGGTAATAACACTGAGTAATAACAGACAGACAGGGAGGTAAGAGGGCCCTGCTCGCCAGCTTACAATCTATAGGGGTACAGCAGGAATTGGGTCTAAGCGGATATGAAGGAAGATCACTTACACACAAAGTTCAGGATGACTTTCATTTATACTTTTAGGGCCTGATTCAGAGCTGAGCGCAATGACGATGTTTTCGCAAATCGAGATTTTTTTTTTGCTACCGCGCATACGTTTGAGTTGCGCTTTGCATGTGTCGAGGTAAATTCCAGTACTCACGTACTGCGGGTCTTTATTCGCAGCGTGATTGACAAGCAGAGAGCGTTTGGGGAAGCAACGGGGAGTATCCGCTAAAAACGCAGGTGTGTCTAGACCATTTCGCAGACGTGACACATCATCTACCTGCGATCCCGTACGCTGAAAACATGGCTCCGGTGTCTCAGTTACGGCGGCCTTTCTGAGTGACTATAGACTTAATCAGGCAGTCGATGTCTTCGCGATCTGCTTCCGATGCTGCGTTATGTGTACGCAGTTGCGGACAGCTGCGGTGGCTCCGTTGGGCGTCTCTTACTCTTACTCAGTGCTGGCGGCTGTTCCAATAGCATAATTTTGCACATCTTCAGCTGAAACCATCGCAACTGCGGTAATAATAGCTTCCAACTCTAAATCAGGCCCTTTAACCAGAGACTTGTGCCCATTGTAAGGACCCCCTCGTTCTATCACTCACCATCCGAGCGGTGTATACATGTGTGCTGGTTATCGCTCAGGAAGAAGCCGCCATTGCAGCGACACTGGTAACTTCCCAAAGTGTTGACACACGTCTGCTGGCAGCCACCGTTGTTGGACAGACACTCATCCACATCTAGGAGAGAACAGAGACTTTCAGTACATCCAAACCATCCAACATGATCCCTGCCTGGTAAAACACTGCGTTACGGAACTTTCTACTAAGCGCCTATGACGCTATTAACTGCAAAGCACCAGGCGCGAAGTGGATAACACAATCTATCAGCAGAGAACGGGTTAATAGCTCTGTATAACTCGCACCACTGCTTTACTGGTCTCAGTAGTCATACAATTAGCCTCCTCATTTAACAAAGCTAATAGCTTAATACTCCTCTCCCCCCTGAGATGTTTGCAGCCCTGACACAATAGCTCTGTGGCTATAAAAGGGGATTCATTTGCATCCTTATAGAGAATTGACCTCATCAAACTTTATAGTTTGGCTCCTGCAAGGTCCGGTCACCCCTCGTCCTCTCATGTGTGAGCTGATCGACTCTAAACCCTCTATTCACTCCTCAAGTCTTGCACACAATGAGAGTTACACATTCCTGTCATCCGCGCTGTGTGCGCTGAGCTGTGCCGCCATATAACCAGCTAAATATACCACATGTGGAGATACCGAGTAGCGTCTTCAAAATGTATGTATAAGTCGCTATAGGCGCTACCAGTCAGAAGTTTTAGGGAACCCCTATCTTTCGGGATTTTATTGAAATTTACGCAGT